>NWSH02000535.1:6910413-6929576 GCA_002382865.2 Heliothis virescens
GTTATTTCTAATTAGGTACCTACCTAATTGTATGTGTTAACTTGTTTTGTTTTAAGTACCAATGTAAAACTCTGCTTTTCTGACCTTTGAAAATTGATAATAAATAACAACAAAGTAATAAAATATTAGTTTTCTTGCAAAGGTCATCTATAACCCCCAAGGGGCATATATCCCCTACCGAAAATATAGCCTGGGGCACATATACGGCATCTGAGGCGCATATCCCGGTAAGCAGATTTAATTTCTACTCCAAATATACAGTTTATTAATTAATAACTCTACAAAAAATCATAAAACCCGATTAGCTTAATGACCGAGGTCACCGCACATATGAAAATCATGTGTGTATTACTTGTGTGTTAGGAGATATATCTAGAATAAAAAAAGGTAGGCATATATCCCGGACTTACCCTATAGAATGATGCAACTGACCATCTTCAGGTGGACTCTTATCCCAAAACGTAGTAGGTATTCAGTAAATTTGTCTCACGTCGTCAAATGAAAAGGCCTTTCTTTTGGGTATTTATTTTCCCTTCCATTTTCCCCTATTGCTGGACAGCTGATAATGTTTTCCTTGTAACACTAAAGACCAAGATAAATACGAGTATTTGAAAAAGACAGAATCACAGATGACAAGATAAAGAAGACAGTCCCGTTAAGGAATCTCAAGTTTGTTAAATCTGTGTGTTTGAGTCTCTAGTACTGTGTAAGTTGTTAGCTGTAAAGTGAGCGATCCTAGCTGTTGGCGGGAGCTCTTTGACTTGACTTGTTGATATGAAAGTAACTTATTATGTAGATACCTCTGAGCAGTTTCTGTTACGAGATCTGGATTGGATAGAAGTTCAGCTCAAAATTTTCATGATAGCTTTACTTATTTAAACAATATAGTGATCATCATAATATGTAAACTGTTAATCAAAATACCATGTATCTTACATTAAACATAAATGTAACTAAGATACAAATGCTTGTCGCAAAGAAAAGATTTTCAATTCTTGAAAGTTTTTCTCAAAGATATTTATGAAATATATTGTTAAGTATAACGTAGAGCTTACTTACGTAACGGACAGCTGAGGCTCTTGGCACTCCTATAAATCCTACTTGTCAAGGGACACAGGCTTGGCTTTTATCACTGTATGCAGTCGAGAAACCGTGGTATCGCTCCGAGGCGACAGGAAATAAGGGCCAATGTCCCCACCCCCGGCTACGGCGAGATTAATTCACTGAATAAATAAAAGTCAGCGGATTAGGCCAAAGTCGTTTCCTCCCTCTTAAGCTGACCTCGCGTGCTTTTGTGGAAAAATGCCCACCACATAAATAAAATTCGGACGACACCGAATCAAAGTGAAACACACGGATTTGTTGTTTCGGCGAATAATTACGAACGATAAATTACCCTCGGAAAATATTCTGTGGAACTGGCCGAACATAATGAGGGGAAATGTTTTTCTCTGCCTCTAAAAATATAGTTGGACTTACACGAGGGGAAAAGTTCGGTAATTCATTCTAAGAATATATGATATTTTATTGAACTTTTTGTCATAAATGTAATTTGCAAATTCAAATCCACAGCGAACAATCTCGGACAATGTTTACGAAGAACAAATGTTAAATGTTTAATGTGGCGAGGTTAAACAAAGATACGCGTATGATGGTACCCAGTCACCGGGGAATGGAAAGATGAATCACGAAAATTTGAAAAACCTTTTTAAAAATTTCCCACGTAGCCAGACGTTGGGAGTCATAAAAATTTCAGCTTACAGCTTTCGCGCTTACAAAATGAAATAGTGGTTTGTTTTCAGCGGAAAGGAATATTGCATTATTAACTTAATGTATTTTAACTTATTAAGCGAATGGATATTTGGGGTGAATTCGAGAAGTGGGATGTGAAGATGTCATCTCGTATTTGCACATTAATATTATATTGCGTTGGCAATAACGTAGTTGGGGAAGAGTAGTACTTTATTTAAGTGAGTACCAAAATAAAGTAGCCCCTTAAATGTGGAACATTTTTTCTTGGAAACAAATAAAACAGGCTGAATTAGGTAATGAACTGAAAGCTTATCTTGATTCAATCTCTACATTCTTTATGTATTCTATTTCTAGACAAAGTAGGGATAGTCCTTATTGGAAGGACTTCAATCGGCTCTTTAAATTACTTCCAGATTACTAAGTATCAATGTGATCTTCAATCTGTCTACATGATTAGATAAGCGTGACTGTAATCCAGGATCGTTGGTATTTTAGTGGAGCAGTGACGTACAGAGTCGGTACTCGTAAGTTAGGAATCGTACCGCGGCCGGCGACGGTCCGTACACGGCTCCGATGTAACATTACCGCAAATTGCATTAAGGCTTGTGTGGATATTCTATAGTATATAGAAAATGTGAACAAAGTTTTCTAGGAAAGAATTTCGAGTAAGTGTATTCAAATACAAAGGATTGCGTTGCAGATCCGGGGATGAGGGAATAGCTTACCGTATTTCTTGAAGTACCTAATTTCGAGTTGCAGTCTACGAGAATCATGCGAGAAAATGGTTGTTACTTGTGCAGTAGTTCAGTTTCAAGTGTGAGACGTTATTTTTCTCTTGGGTACACGTTGCTAGATACTATATTAGATTTATTCATACTACACACAGATGGAAAATCTTGGAGTGAAATACGAGGTGAAAGACCTACACGTGAATGTTTTGTACAAGAAAATATGTAGCTGTGAAAAAGAAACGGTTTCTTACACTCTATACTTGAACCCTATATTTACAGGATAAAATAAGGCAAAAAGTTATATTTACAGTTCAGGAAAAAAATCTCAAGAGTATCGGATAAAACTGTACACGGAAGTTTGCTTTGAGAAGCGAAGAAACTTACAGGATTTGCTGCAAAATGTACTTTTATCTAGAAAAAGCAAATGTAGCATCTCATTTTACCGTTTACTATAATATAAAGGAAACTGATCGAAGCAGTAGAACGGATCATAAAATGCACGTCGCTCGAAGTTCGTTCAATCAATCACAGCCTAATCGAAAATTCCAACTCAATAAGTGGAAAGGCGATCGAGGACGGATTATGTGTCTCATCATTAGATATTACTTGGATCACTCTAGGAAATTCTCATTGAAGTCCTTGCGATTCATTCACGTTTATTTCTTTATGATGAAAGATATCCGCGAATAAATTAAATCCGGAATTAAAGAATTGTGAGCTGAGACTGTGATAATTGGAAAGTTTCTTAGAATAATTTCTTAAATTATTTTTTTTCAAGATATACTCGTGAGTTTTTTAGGTATTAAGGAAACAGGGTCACGAAAGAAACGGATGTGGCATTAACACTTTTAATTAAGTAAGTATAATGTAAACGTTTAAATATTTTCACATTATACAACGTTTATTTTATTATAAGCGTAAGGCCATTAATTTTGTGTCTTGCATTTATTGCACCTTGCTGTAATCTACTCCCAAAGTCAAGACAAAAAAAAATACTGTCTAGCCATCTAGTAGTGCAACTACACACTATTCATTTTTGATATATTAATTTAATTTATCTTGTTCTGTGGAAGCAGACAGTTTCGGCGAGACTTAGCGCCCAACTTGAGGCGGTGAAGTTTCTCGCTATTGGAATAGGAGTGGAGTAGGAAATTAATATAACTACCTTAAATATTTATTACATCCCCTTCCCACTGAAATTGAGCTGAATTCAATCAGAGAATAATAATGGGGTGAATATTTCGTGCATCTCAGGCATTTAAGTAGCGGAATAGGTATTAAAATAATTCGTAAAGCGTAATTCCGATAAAATACAACAAAAGACCTATAATGAGAACCACGTCCAATTAGGAATATCCAGAAACACAGAACAATAGGTACAGTCAACAACGGAACGGAATAGGCATCAATTTTATGTACTCAACAAACACTCACACTATTAGCCTCCAGCAAAAATCGGGAATAGAAATCCTCATATTTACGACGTCCATAAGAGCAGATTGCAGCGTTGATGGCAATAATAACTCCATGGTTTTTTGTCCCGTTGGTAGTGAAAGATATTGCGACTAATACTCAAAAGGGCGAGTCCTGCGACGTTTTATTGAATAACGACCGCTGACGCCGTGCCGAGGTAGATAAGCGGACCAGAATATTGTGACCTCTACTGTACTTCGCTCTCTGTTTTGGGCTGAATTTTTGGGAATTAGGTTTTCTTTTGTACTTTTTTCTAGGATGTGTTGGTGCTATGTGTATAATATTGGATGCGCTTCGTACCTCCTTTATCATAGATTTATTAAAAATAATTAATTTCTAAAATAGGATTAGATGAATATTGTTCAAATATGTCTTATGATAAATTCAAATAAGAATTTGTTTACTAAAAATAGTCTTATTTGAATATGCCAGGCAGCTGTTATGTTTTTATTGGCGTATTGATTAAATATATTTTTTTCTACGTTTCATGATGATTATATTTGGTCAATTTCCCAAATTAATCTTTACTAGTTTACATGTAATTTCAATAATGTTAAGTCATTTAACAGAAGTGTATGGGTACTCATTACTATTTATTAAAAAGTCCTTGTGTAGGAGCGCTTTAGTTTTTTTTTTACATTTATCCAAATAATAGTTCTGTTTTTCAATACTCACGTCAACTTTGCACAAAACGTCACAGGTCAATATATTTTGGTCATTTGTTAAAGTCAAAGGCAGTTCGACTCGCACCTGACCCTCGTCGCAATATCCACATGTGCACGGTTCGCTGCTCTCACTTTAATTAAAAGGACATCACTTTTTTAACTGTAATAAAGGAAGTAGGGATCACAATAAAAAACAGGTCTCGAAAGCGACAAAGGGCAAAAAACATCTAAATTAAAGACAGTGTTTTTTGACTAAACAAGATCTTTTACTTCGAAAATTAATTCCAAACTTAAATAAATAATGACAAAACAAAATTTTGTTATGAAATTGAGTTTCTCAGAAATCTAAATACGCTAGACCTGTTACCAAGAGCACTAACAAAACCATTTTTATAAGTTGACTTGCTTACTCCAATCCGAATAAGAAATAAAACGGACGGATAAAAGAAAAACCAATATAAAATAAAACATTGAGTGACGTTATTGTTTCGTGTTTACTCTGCTTTTATTTTGAGCGTTCACGAACAAGGAAAACGATAGCGTACTCTCAAGTTGAAAAAGATTTAGTAAAAAGATCCATTAAGCACCCATCCAGCTGGATGACTTCAATAACAAAGCAAGGTGATTTTTAACAATTTCCTAATAATTATAATCTTCCGCTCTGACGGGCCGGGACAAAGATAGAAATTAACATATTTCTTTAATTTTCAAGTCGACTATTGTCCCAGAAAATTAGACATCGGGTGAACTTAATCGTTAGTCCAGCAATTTGCTGTAAAAATTATGTGGCGTGGGAGCCAATTAGAAGGAATAAAGGTTACAGCGTAGGGCCAGCACGAAACGCGGCTTTGTGATCGTTAATTCATCTTAATTACCTTTTTTGATGGACTTTTCGAAGGTTGAAATCCTCCGTCACGGATTCAAAGGGATGGACTTAGTTAATATTCTGGTAAAGTATAAAAGCGTCGAGGGGACATTGTGTTACGAGCAGCGTCTCGTCGTAGTACGGCATTGGGTGTTGATGAATTAAGTGTTCTGAGGTGAAATAAACTTCAGAAGCTGTCCTAATAGTTTCAAGTTCTGTTTAATTTATTTTATCATAAAATATACCAGAGTTATTTTAGAAATTCAACATTATTTGCTTCTAATATGAATCTCTAACTTGCTCTTATAAGAAACTGAAATGAATTGATACATCTATGTTTAGCTATGTTTAGCATATTCTCGTACAATATTTTATTCTTAATAAAATTAGGCAGAATTCCCGTTTATGGACAATACAACATTTGCGCACACCGCAAATTACATCGCGTTGGCTACGCCTTGCGGTCTTACAACACATTACCGGGATAATGAGTAATAAATCTAAAAAGGCTAGAACAAAACAACGACAACAGCGATATTAAAAGTTTCACGGGACGCGTAGGCTCTTTAAAATAATGGGCTTGTAGTACAAACGCGTAAACGAGAGCGTAAAACCCGGGGTGTTATTATAAAATCTGAATTTCATTAACCATAAATAAGTGGACCAATTTGTCGAGGGAGAGCGTAATTGCGTCCATGTCCACTCTCCGAGCATCGACATCAATATTACTCTTTTTTTACTCGGATCTGGACGCTGAAACTACTCCAATTTAAACATAATTTGACTCGAAATTATTGCTTAATTATTTACCCTTGTGATAAATATTATTGTAATCGATTCCGATAATGACAGGATGCGGATAAAATGGTTGATATTTAATCCCTTGTCATTTTCTTTTCGGCTTAATGAGCGGTTATGAAATGTATGTTATGCAATCTGGTATTAGTATACGGCTAAGCTATATGGTGTATAAAATATGTTACGACTAACCAGTGCAGTAATGTATTAATTTAATTTAATTTAATGTTATTGCACTGTTTACGCAAAGAGTAAAACTTTACTTAAAAGAAGGCAGCAATAAATAAAATTATTATTGAAAACGTTTAATAACCATAAAAAGCTTACTCTTTGAAATTCAAAGTTCTGAATCTCGATGGTAACAAAATTATTAAAAAGCAATACTGTTACAGTATTGCAAAAAAAATTGCAATGTAGTCCAACCCTAAAATTCTGTGGTCGCAAATACCAAAATGTGTCTTGTAAATACCGCGATGTTAAACTACAGTCATAAACATATAAATGCTGCCACTTTCAAGCGAGTCAAATTTTATTTATCCTTGGGGACAATTTCCTCTTGTCAAGCGTCGGCCACCCGGGCATTCGCTATAATGAGAAAACGACGAAATCAACTCGGTTCAAATTAGAAGCATACTGTCGCGGTTTACATGGGACGCGTCCAAAATTATTGAAGTAGATTGACATTATGTTGAGTACCTATGATCTATTGTTTGTTTAACGTCATATATGTCTCCTCTAAGTTAAACTTTCAGATCATTAAATTATTAGAAATATTGATACCGGATAGTCATACTCGCTTACGATTTCCATTTCACCCATAGCTTATAGAAATATATTCATCACATGTGTAAAAAATAATTAAAGTCGTGTCATAGACATTATACATCTGCAATGTGGATAAATATTAAATTTAATTAAATTAATAATTTTTAGCTTATACATAACAAATTTTTCTGACAAATTATTTTAACAAATGACTTAATTTATTTGTGAAGTATCACGCTGAGCGTGAAGTTAACAGTTTTAAATTGTAAAATATTGGTTAATCAAACACAAACAGGTTTAAGATTTATTTTTATGTTTATACAAATCATTATAACGTCTACTTCCTACTTAAGTGTTGCTTATTCAGTGTAGTTAACACAATTGATATATGTTCATCGATAGTCAACGCGATAACGTTGTGAAAGGGCGAGCCGTTTCCAAATTTCTTCGTCAGTTAAATCATCCGTGACTTGGAGCAGTAAAACTGTTGTTATGCACACTTAGTTCAAATTTAGGGTGATTTCCGTTCATTAATAAATAGCAGTAAATTACACGACGAGCCACTTTACCACCCGTTAATAGAGGTATCTATTACTTCATTGTGCGACGACAATGTATAAAATATGCATGAATTCGAATGGGAAATGCAATGCGGGGAATGTGTGACCTTAATTTTACTACAGTTTTATAGACACTTAATGTTACTTTGTAAGGGACTTAAAGATAACATATGGAATTATTTTTTAATGGCGAATTAAATTGTAATTTGAGTTTAATGTCAGTTTAATATGTTTTTTATGAAGTCATTGAATGAGAATTTTATATACTTTTTATAGAGCGACACTACACTTTTTGAATTCGATTAAAATTAATATCTGACAATGTAATACTTGATCAACAAAATATGAAAAATATAATTCTACAGAAATATTCACGTAAAATTTTCACATTCACAAACGCAGCATGTAAGCCGAGTCTGGTATCACTTTTAGCTGAAACGTAACGTTAGCGCCACGTACAATTAAAGTCATGATCAGTATCTGTTCGCCGAAGAGTTCACCCTTAACTTTGGTAATGTCACTCGACGAAAATAATTGTAGACTAAACTGTATTAAAGCAGACGCGAGGACATGTGCGCTCCAACAGTAACGGCTGCCGACAGTGTGGTGGGTATTTTATTCTAATGTCAAGCAGAAGGTCATTTGATATACTTACATGTGTAATTAGAAAGACATGGGCTTTTAACCTCTGTTTAACCCACCGTTTGACTTATTAACCATTGAGTTATCGCCGAATTTCCCTGGAGGCTTCACCGAGTCTCACCGTAGTTACATGTTGATAAATTGCTGACTAGAAAATTTCTTATTTAGGCTCGAATAATAATAAATAGGTCTTGGAATAAATGTGCCACTTCTTCGTTTATAAAACATACTAAACGAAGAATACTTGAAATACGTTTAGTATTTAAGTTGTATTAAATATCTATTACTTTTTCGAGATACGACACAGAGTTGATATTCTGTAAAATTCTATACTGTGCCATACACCGACTTTCAAGATAACATTTTAAGTATGCTTAAACTTTTATGGCGAAATATTTTATGCTTTGGTGCCATAACTGGCCGTGCGGTAGCAACGATCTTTGATAAAATAAATGACGCGAATTATGCAACTTAGCGCGAAGTGTTCTCACATGTGCGTTTGACTTGCCGCAAGTAACATTTTACGATTGCAAGTCGCCTTTGGGCGGGTTATTTTAAAACTGCACGACGAGGTTATCAGTCCTATCGCGATTTATGACTCCGTCTTAAAATGCGGAAAATTTATATTGGGATTCTTGAGTTCCCTATCCGATTGGCATTCCAATTGCGAATGGTTAATAGTTGTTTGGATGCCTAATAATGGTAGATTTACGTGAATTGGTGAGCAGTAATTTCTACTTACTATTTTCTTGAGATTTTCATTACTTTATAAAAATGTACGTCTAACTTCATACACACGTTTCGATTTGCCTATACAGTTTGACTGTTCCTTCAGCCAAATGAAAGAAATATTTGAAAATCGCATTAATAAAAAAAGTCTATGTAAACTCATCAAAATCATAGCAACAGTAATATCGTATAAATAAAATCAAAAAGAATTCCCATCCCGTTACAAAAGGCGGTATTTTTCCATAGACAGGAAATTATTCAGAACGGTAAAGCATCAAGCTGGCACTAAACTGATTAATATGCATTTAATATCCTTCTGTGTTCACGGGATCCCCGGAGTAATTTCACTCAAATTACCAATGCATTATTTATATGTAAATGAAAATGTATGAATTCCTTTGAGATGTACTGTTTTAATGATTATAAGGGTGAAACGTTTTCATCGCTCCCATCTTTTAGCGTTGATCTAAAATGGGAAATAAGAATAATATAACAGTCTTTTGTTTTCTTATTTAATCTGAAGCTGAATAATGCAAAATTTTAGTAGTATTAAATGATTATCAGCCAGGTTCTAGATAACGTTCTAAATAGCTATCTGAAACTATAAGTTACTACTTTTTTTTTTTTGAAGTGAAAACTTCTTTAGCGGCGTTGAGCACTTTTTGTATGGGGAAAAATATTTAAACTCGCGACAGGTATCACGTGACCAAAATGTGAAACCCAAAAATGTGAAACCCAAAAACGTGTTACTCAAAATTGTGAAACCCGAAATTCCTTAGAAATTCCGTAAGTACAGGTCGGTAAGAATTTTATGACATTTCAAACATGTGAAATTTGACAATAGTGTCAGGCTTAGTAATTATCGTTTAAAATCATAAATGGAGTTTGGGTTTTTATTTTTATAAAATGAAATGGTGCCGGAGTATCTTTAGGTTAGCATCCAGGCCATAGCAATAAACTCAAAATATTTATTTGAACAATTTAAGCTCTACCAAAACCCTCAAAATCGAGGAGAGATATATGAGAAAAAATGTGTTGCGCCATCTATAATTTTTCAAAGTCAAGTAGTTAGTCAAGTATGAAAGTACGAGTGTAGTTTTTATTCTTGAAAATCATAGATGGAGACGTGCTTAAATTTTGATTATATTTAATCGTGTTGGGGTATCTTAAGTTTACCTTCCAGTACAGTCATAGGGACAAAAGATTTTTTTGAGAAACTCTCAATATCGAGGGCAAGGAATCTTCATTCCATAATCTCAAAAAAGTATCAAAAACGCATAAAGTAATAATTCATGTTTTCACTTCTGCCAGCACTCCCCGAGTGCAACCTGGTGTTTTTTTTTTATATTGATGGGAAATCATCAGTATGATCCCTCCCGCTGTGGGTGACAGCGGAAGGGAGTGTCAGACTTTACTGACTAAAACCCACCGTGTTCCTTCGGGAGCCCTTTGTGTGCCAGGGCCGCGGTAACTCTTTCGAACAACCCGCAGCCCATAAGTTACTACCTTAGAAATGTTTTTATTTTGATTACTTTTCTATGGCATGATCTATCAGATAGCTATCTAGAACACTATCAGGAACCTGTGAATCTAGCCGGTAGTATATAACTAGCCGACTGTGTAAATAGATATGCTACCGTATGAAAATCTTGAAGGTTTGTTTGATAACACATGCTAATTAATAGCTTAGCATGGGGCTAACCGATGGTCTGTGAAAAGGTGTCCCGATATATATTTTTTATATATATATTATATTATATTTAAGGCTTTTAGACTTACCTAAGAATTCTAAGCTAACATTATACTGACCATGAGCCTAATGTCCTTTTTTAGTTAGAGAGAGCTCTGTTCGTATTAGACGCGCTTGATGTGTATATTTTTGGCCGAAAGCAGTTTCAAAAATTTTGTGGTGAATTTTTAACTTCTAATTTTACAAGTTGATGTCAAAGCGTGGTAATAAAATAAAAACTAAGGTCTCACATCCTCGGGCTAGCAAACTTTACTGAAAAATGTTTGAAAGACTTTGTGCTACAAGCTTTTGTAAACTCTGTTAATTATTATTCATAATTACAATGTTCAACCTTCAGACGAAAATTTTTGTAAGTTTTTTTTACATATTTTTTTAAGTTTATATTTATTGCGGTATTTTGTTTATTTTACGGTATAAATTACATTTTTCGTACACAAATTCTGGTACTAACTTTAAATTGTGTTGTCATCAAGAAAAGAAGAAACCTTATCAGCATAATAAATTCAACCCCATAGATCAATCTATAATCAAATTAAAACAAAAGAATAACAAGTGGATTCCAAAGGTTATTGATCAAACTATGACGTGTTATCTTCTGTTGACTTTGTCAGATTTGTCAGCAGCATCGCAGTCAGAGGGCAATTAGTGGGACCACCCAGGACTCGTCAGAATGGTCGGTGACGCCCGTCAGCTACGGCGGGCTAAAACAATTTGTTACCATACAAAAACGAACGTAAGCTGGTAATTGTAGACTGTGGGCGTTTTGCTTTTGTTTGTCCTCAAATAATAGTGTCATCCTGAGTATTGTGTGTCGAAGTCATAATGATTGATCTGTGCCCCTTTCTTTTTACACTCAGTTATTTAGATAAGAAACTTTTTAAATGACAGCGCGATGACAACGTTTGAATTTGACCTTCAAGAAAAATTAATATTGAATCAATTATATTCAAATTCAATGATTATTTAAATAAATTGTAACTTTATTTTATTTAATCTCGCTGCAGTAGCCGACTATTACTACAAATTGAAACGATATAATTGATTATGTATAAGATAATATTTTAAATCTAAATAAACCTTAATTTAATCTCGACGATTAAACAAAGTAATCAAAATCTTTATAGATTCATATTAATTGCTATCTTTGTAATGCTATAACATTTTATAGGGTCGTCAATTTGAAGCTTGTAGAAGATAAACTAATTTTGAATTCAATTTTATTTACTGAATATTCCTCTTCAAATAAATTCAAACTTTACTCCTTATTTTTTGCCCGATTTATTTCCGATGCTTCGATCTTCCGATATTCTTGGTCGTAGCTTTTCCTACTGGTGGAGATTCATCAACAGATAAAGGCACATCTATGACAAAAAGTTGGGCGAACCTCCGAAAAATCTCACCAAAGTACAGCGCAAATCTTCTCCATCCAGAGCAGATGGTATCTCACACCGAGAATAATATCCCCATGAGCGATTTCCTTAATTTCGTGAGCGAATCAAGGGGATCGATCCGCCCTGATCGCTAGTTAGTGATAACGTTTATGGACGAACGCCGGCTCGCAAATAACGAGTATCTTTCTTTCATTCGATCACGACCAAAAGCGGTATTCGTGTCTGGATGTCAATTGCCAATAAGGTTGCGAACTTTGTCGAAGATACCGCGAGGTCGTCCGTTTCTGATTTCGGTTTTGGCAAGCGCTTATGAATGTGTTGTTCGACAAAAGTGTTTTTCTCTTGTTTGCTATATATGTTACGGTATACTTACGTGTTCTGTCTTTGAAGTTGATGGTATGTTTCAAAAAGCAAACTTTCATATTGTGCTACCTATATATCTTGAAGTCTTTTAGACTTAATTAAATAAGTTTACTTATATATACACACCTATGTTACGTAAGTCGTACGTTCAATCGGCTTAAAACGCAGCACCCAACAAAGCGTAACATATCCCGGATTAAGAAAAGAATTCACACCTAACCGTCACCTTAGAAGCCACCACAAAAATCCCTTTTAAAAACAGCTTAAAACTTTTATCAGAGTGACGTGGCATTACCAGTGTGATCCATGTGGTGCTGAAACCCTATACAGTAGGTAAGCCATGGTTCGTCGACCAATCGCTTGCGAGCGCCCGGCTTACAGCGGCGGGGCGAGGCTTTGCGAACGCTGTGTTCGGTTACATATCACATATTTATTGGACTCCATGGTTTTAGTGGAAAGTTCTCCTGTAATGTTGCTTGTAGGACTTTTGAGATATTGGAATTGAGTTTGAATCGATTTTTAAACTTTAAAAAGCTGAGTGTCGCGGAATTATGTACTTTATATCAGCCATGCCTCCTCCTCGAAATGAATAGCAGTATAAATCCTGAAAACCTTAAAAACCCCTTCACTTTGCTTTTATATATTTATAAATAAATAAATCATTGACCCAATTATTATCATACCTAAACCCAAAAACTAAACAACATCTAATTTAAATAAATATCGTCGTCTGAATCACTTTAATCAATCGTCTCCAAATAAGACAAAAGGACCCTCACACTTCATTAAACATATTCCGGTCCCCGAACTCGAAATTACTCATACACATTGTTTCAAACACAACCGACTCGGCGCGGGAGCAATTAAAGTCCTTTAAACGTCATTCGTAGATGACAGTCGCGGCCTGACGACGTCGAGGCGTAATTGTCGATAATTCTGTCGTCATTGGACCCAGAACGGCCCACCCAGGGCTCATCGCGTGTAATAAGGCCACACAATGTAGCGTTCAGAATAGAATGGACTAGACCACTGTGCAAAAAATATTTTATTTCATAACTGTGGGTTGAAGTTGAAAATGAAGTTTTAAGATTGCTATTAACTAACGGCTAGTTTTATGACGCCTGCAATTGTTTTGAAAATTAAATTTAAGAATTCTCTTTATTGATTTAATGAAGATAATGAAACACACTTAAAGGACTCATAAAAAATGTAATTATATGTGCAAAGATAAAATTCTTTTAAGTATTAATACCTAAAAGTAAAAGTTTTTTGAGAAGCAATATTCACTCATAAATATTTTTGGAATTGATTGAAATAAACCGTGACTGGACGTGAAATGGTTCGATTTAAATAAATTACTTGCCATCTTTGTTTTGACGTCAGAATCAGATACCGAATCTCTCGATACATCCTTCCCTTGACTCAAGTATACTTAATTAAATAAGAGTAAACCCTGTAAAGTTAGATGGTAAAGTAACATGACTTTACGAGCGTATTTAGAAAATTTAGGAGCCTTTCTTAGTACGATGTCATAGAAACTTGGTGTTATTGCAACATCAAGAAGTTTGGTCTTAATTCGGTATATCAATTCGCTGTAAAATTTTGTAGCTCTCTTTACTATGTACGTGGCTGGTTTTAAGCTTTTTCTGCGTATAAAGTTTAACATTTTTGGTTAAATTACTAAATATATTGGGTAATGTTTGTTTCTCGGGAAAAGTATACTTGTAGAAAATACAATTGATTCTTCTTTATTATCCAAAATTATAAAACGAGTGCTACTTATGTTTGTTTGTTGTTGTTAAAAACACGCAAGATAAATTATTTTTGAACTTAGAACTTTACATTTAGGATATACCTAGTTGTCAATCAAAATTAAAATACGTAAATCTCTCTTAGATTATCAGATTAAAAAAAACAACTCAACAAGTTACTAAAAACATGAAAATGCAGTTTTCTTATCTGTATAATCGTAGTAAGCAAGCTACCGGCTGTCAGCGTAACAAAAGTTTTATTTCTCTCTAGAATGTCAAAGTATGAATTAAATTGGCTATTGCTTACAGAAGCTATTAAAATACAACAGCCATTGTAAATATTTTATGGCCTCTTAAAGTCTTTACAACCAGTAGCGTCTTTGCTAACTCCTGACACCACTATATTTTTTAAACTAGTCTTTTCCCGCGATTTCCCTACGTAGCAATAAAAAATTACCCAGGTAAAAATAAGCTTATAAATATTGCATAACTGTGTAGGATACCTTCATCTCCTAATTAGTTCAGTGGCTTTATCTATGAAATTTTAATAAACAAACATACTCACTTTTGTAATTACAATTAGTTAGGCTTTGCTTATCTAACTTTAGATTAAAGTTAGATAAGATCAAATCAAATAAACTGCAAAAACGAAAACGGTTTTAAATTAAATCTTTCTAAAATACTATTAACTTTAGATTAACTATTAATATTGGCTTTTACGCAATTTGTGCTGCTCTCAGAATCTTGTTTTTTGTATCCAATAAGATTTTAATAGAATTTTCTCGAATAAAAATTAAACATCTCATGCTGAGATTTTTTATGTTAACCATTTTAATAAAACATGTTTGTGAAAAATGATTTTGTTGTGATTAATTGGATACAAAAATTAATTATGGAATATTTGGTTTTATTCGTCGCTATAGAATTTTGATTAATAGGAATATTTGTCTTTTTTTTCGGCAAATTAAATAGCATAAATATTTAGCTATAGGAATTATTGCTAGATACATATTTTTCTTCTAATGGAGCTTTGACATTTTAACATCTCTATAGTAACCCTTAGGATTTTTTATCTTTATTCATCAATAGTACGGATAGCCCTGTTCATACGATAGCAAAGATAAATGGAACAAAGAATTCTATGTCTTCTTGTATCGATGCACAGATAGGCTAGGAACAGACTGTCGTGGCCAGTCAAAGGCTTTTCTACTTGAATTTTATCAATAGAACTGACATGCATTTTCGTGTGCAACGATCCTAACACAATATGCCTAGTGGCGCTTAGATATCTACATACAGTTGGATTCTCTAGCAAAATTGAACTAACAATATCAGATCATCTATTGAGACTTATTCTACTGAAATGAGAATATTTATGGCACGGTGAATTTTCTAAGTATTTGGTGACTTCATCTGCCAAAACAATTAAACAAACTACCTACCGTAAAACGATACGCAATAAACACAGTGCCTTATCATTCCAAAAAATCAAAACCAATTGATACAAAAATACAAGTATAACAATAAATTAGGAACCAATACGTTGATTTACACTCGCATTTTGTTATACAAAGAAAATAAAAGAGCATCGTCGAATCATTGTTAAAATACGCCACGAAGGCGAAACAGAATTTAAATCGCTATCGAGTTTGCTACATGCCGATAATATATGCAGAAGTAAGACACAAATAAAATCGAGCGTTTCAAATATTAAGCCCTGTTCGACAACCAATAAACACATGTTTGGATACGGTCTTGTATATGAACTGAATAAAAGAAACAAGTAAGTAATGATAATTGAGCTTTTCGCCCCATATTGAATGCACTTTGTTGTAAACACGTAGTCTTAAAACATATGTTTCATTGTACGAAGGGGTTATTTTATGTTCTTAATACTGGTTGTCCTGTTTCAGTAGTATACTTACTATGTTAATTTTAATTGGATAATGTATGGATTTTAACCTTTGTTAAGACTATTACTATGCTGCGTAATTATGTGTGAAATTAACTTTTCGATATTAACACGTTCCTATAAGATAGTATTAACGTGGACTGTAAAGTAATGGAACTGGCCGTCAAGATTGGAATTCCTTACGATTCGTTATGGCTTTGAAGAACAGATAAAATCTTAAAAGTTTATGCATAGTTTTGAATTTAATGTCAAATTGCAAATAATTCCATTCTCACTCAGCACTGCCTGAAATTTGTTTCCCATTCAGGGGGCAAAGGTGTGGACTATTTTTCCTTACATTTTCCTCTTAAAAATGTTTTATATTTCTTATGAAAATGAAATATTTTATTTTATTAAACCTACGTTTACCACCTTCAACAAAAGTCCCAAAAGTATCCAACACCTTCCTGAAAGAATTCAACACAGTATTCTTTGAAATAAATTCTACGTAACTATCACCTTTACAACATTTTACAGCCGATAAAAGCCGTTTACTCGTCTACGTTCTCATTTATTTTTACAATATTCCCATTTTACGCGACGAGTCTGTATTCGACTGAACTGTTCTGGGAAACAGGGCGCGTTGTCTGTCACATCCAATTGTACGCTGCCACCGTTTCGCAACCCCAACACATAAATTTCGATGCTATCTCCACAGCGCTACAGAGTTATTTAAATGTACAACATCACAAAAGATTATTAACGTAAAGTGTCCGATGCGAACAATGACAATGACAACCCTACGTTGTTTAATTTAGATTTCTACCGAAATACTTATAGGCCGATGACTCTAATACGAGCTTGTTTCAGCCATTCAGTTAGGCTACGAGTCTAATGTTTTTCGATAGATTGGATTTGGATAGCACTCTTGTACCAAATACGAACGGCGTTTGAACGCTCTGGTAATACGCGTGCTCGGAGTTGAGACGTCGGCTTATATAGGTGTACAGAGTGGAATAGATTTCGAGCTGAGCCCTGCTTCACGCGTTGTCAGCCTGAATAAACTTCCAAATCGATTCCACAGCTGAGAGTGACACCCTTGGATAAGGTTGGCCCGCGTCTCGGCGTTTCTACATTTGCATAAAGAATAGAAAGACGAATATTGGATATGGGAGTATCTACGACAGGGGTTTGCAATTTGCCGTTCTCTTTTTAAAGTATTCTTATTCATAGTCATAACAATGCACGCCATCAATTCTCTAAGATTGTTCTCGTATTTCTAAAAATATGTATGTAGAGCTGAATTCCTTACTGGCTGACATTGATTGGATTTGATGAAACATTACTCATGTCAAGTATTTTATTCAAAATACATATAAATAAGTCATAATAATCAAATAGGAGGAAGCAACAAACTTTTATTTGCGTGAAATGTACATAAAAATGTCAAATGTTAACATTAAGCCGGCCGCAACAGTTTTATTGCACCCGGCTCGAGTCATTTAACACATCAACCTATTGGGGGTCTGAACATTATTTTATTGAAGAGATTTGAAGCATCATATTCGTTAAGTGAGAGTAAAGCGATGTTTCGCCGTTGATCTATTTGCTCGTCAATTTTATGTGAGTCCTGATTTTACGTCTTTCGAACATCAAGTGCAGCTGGATCGAAGTATTAGTAAGGAGTAAAACTATTTGAACTGAGTATTAATTCTGTGTTTATTTTTATGTTTATTTTAATAAGAAAAAGGTTGTATATTTTCAGTATCCTGTAGCCTTTTTTCTCTTAAATTCTTTTCTCAAACCACCTTTAGCAACATTCATGTCTTAACAGAAATTCCTCCGGGCTACTTCTCCAGAGCTGGCTAGATCAAAGCTCATTTTCTCTTGAAACTTTACTTTAAGTAATAACCCTTAAACCCTACATGTTATGTCCCGGGGCGGTGCCGACACAACTAATGTTGTTGAGCGCAGCCATGCCTGATAACTGTGCACAAATGAATAGGTCTGTGTTAGACATGACGCAACCAGCTCAGTGAAGCTGTCCAATATCGTACGTATAATTTCCTTTACGCTATGCTGCACCGATGTGGTTTAGAACGCCTTATCCTCCTTCGTATGTATAACAAATTATGAGTATTCTAAGCGTAATTTTAATAAAATTACAAAACTCCAAACTTACCTTTCCACTCGGATTTTTTTCCCACTTTGCCAAGAAAACTGGCCTGTAAAATTCATTGTCATATCTTTATTACCTATATTTACTGAAGGTTCTAACTAATAACAATAATCTAAAAATGAAATTTTCATAAGCTTATTCGAGATTCTCATAATAATTAAATTGTAGATTCTGCACAAACAACTAACAAGATCTAATAATATGTAACGTTAATTGCTAAGTTTCTAATAATTCTAAAGAATAACTTCTACTTCCCATATACGGCCTTCAGATAAATTCATACCCCACGTTATCCCAGAGATAATTATTTGAGTCAATATAGTGCTTTTAGCAAGGCAGCAGACAATCGATCAAGCAGCTGGTTGCAGAGCCGCGTAATTTGATACACATCGGAATGTGGACACAAATAAAATCACTTAGCTGAGGAGTGGCGTCCTGGGGAGCACATCTACCGCTCACTGCGGTGGACACGGAAACAAAATGCAGCTAGAAACGTTAGCCAATTCACGATTGCACATTTGATATATCTGGGAAAGCAAACAAAAGGTTAATCGTGGTTCTTTCCTAAGTAGGGAATGAACATAATTGCACTTTAATGCTTTCTGGAAAAAAACACGGAATTATATTATAGTTTGAAATAAATCAACTTTTTTAAAGTAAAATTTTATCCAGATTTTGAGAAATTCCTTTTTTATTCCCCTATAATTTTTATTCCATATTCCCTGAAAAGTACTTTTTCTTAAGAAATGTTTTTTTTTTAAATATCAAAAATGTATTTTGGTGTACATTTTTAACCGACTTCCCAAAAAGGAGGAGGTTCTCAATTCGACCGTATTTTTTTTTTTTTTTTTTTTTTTT
>NWSH02000535.1:6933032-6954901 GCA_002382865.2 Heliothis virescens
TTTTTTTTTTTTATGTATGTTAATCCATATCTCCGGCAGTTATAAACCGATTTGAGAAATTCTTTTTGTGTTTGAAAGAGTACGATGTCGGTGTGGTCCCATGGTAAGGAGACCAGGATCTGATGATGGGATCCTGGAGAAATTGAGAGAACTCTTCAAATTTCGTACGCTTTTGTACGTCGATGATATTATTACAGTACCGACTGTCACTGTGGGTGGGTATGGGTATTAAAGATATATAGTTTTAGACCCGAAAACTGAAAAGCATAAAATAAAAAAAACTTTTTACAAAAAAACAAAACCGACTTCACAAAAAAACACTGAAAGGGATAAAATAAAACTTTTCACATGGCTCTAGAAGTCGGTGGCAAAATAAACACAGTCAAAAGACCTGCAGACACCAACTTCTAGAGCCATGTGAAAAGTTTTATTTTATCCCTTTCAGTGTTTTTTTGTGAAGTCGGTTTTTAAAAATACAACTCTAGGAAATATCGTCTACCGTTTCCAAAGTTGTAGAGTATCTTTTACTTCTTGTATTTCAACAATAAATAAAATACGATCTGATGCTATTACGAAAGAAATGAAGTCTCTAAAGGAACTTCAATACTTGCAGTTGGATTTCGCCACATCTGTCCGATTAAAATGTCAGACTCGAAGTACATGGGTATTGACGTGGGATAGGCTTTTTAGAGTTGAAACAGTTGAATGTTGTACTGAAATAAATGTAATACAGTGTGAACTATGTCAATTTCGGTTTCCAGTATAATCTAATGCAGCTGAGCATTTTACATGGAGCGTCGGGCATTCCGATACCCCATCGTTTTTTTTTGTTTCAATCTAAAAATCTAATTATCTGTCGACAAATTCTACTAAATACAGGTTCAATAAATTTTGATTGCATTTTTATTTATCTCAATGATTTTTCTTTGCTCTTTTGCGCGTGTGTGTGAATCGAACATTTCAACTCAGTCTTCATGCTTTAGTTTGATTGAAAATGCAATTTTCGCCTTCCGCATCCAGTCTTGCTCCACTACTTTCTAAAAGTTCGTGCTACGATAGACTTGGTTCTGTAGCTTCACTTTGGGGAAATCTATTTAGGTACTGAAAATACTACGATATCGTACGTAATTTATTTATGGATCATTTTTCAACTGTCTATTTAAAGGCATCAAACCAATAACATGATACAAGCTCCAGCTTCTGTATTTGAACAATAAACAACAGATTTTACTTATAAGCCACTTAATTTTAAACCTTTATTGTTGACAATTAAATCGATCGTTCGCTTTTCATTAATCATAACAATATAGAGTTTATAGTTCGATATTACAAGTGTTGTTTATTTTAAAACAGACCACGTCTTCCCATTTCAAGTCATGAATCTTTAATGCTGTTATTATAAAGTGCATTATGAAACCGCGCGGACTAATTGCTTTCGTATCTTCATTATTCACAGTAGCCACAGCGAATAATTGTGTATAATATACCATTCCAGAAATAAATTAAGCAACTTATTTCAACTGTGGAAAATTAAATTGAATAAAGTATGGAGGTCATTTATTCACGGGAACTAAAATGGTGTGTAATAAAAAATCCTCACAAAAGGCTGGGAGAGTCGCGACGTGAAATTTTCAACTGCCGGACTAGAAAATTCGTAGGGGTAAAATAGGGCGTGAAATTGTTCCCCGAATAGGTGGTATTTGTTTATGGGAGCTGTACGGCTGTGAAATTTAGATGTAATGTTCCTGATGTGTTCCGTGTGGTAGTGATGGTGCCGCATTTGTCACACCGGCGGTGCACTTGACAAATGTACGTCTGTAGGTCCCAGAATATATTCATCTCTTGGAATTTTTGAAGTGGCGTATGTGGATAACTTGTGGGAGTTAATGTTTAGGAAGACTGAAATTAAATTCGTTGTGGTAGAAAATGGTTATTCACTATTGACTTCATTTCGGTTAAATTTTTATCTTATCTACGTGTTCATGTAGGGAAAAAAACAGAGGAGAATTTGAAGTGAAAATTACGTATTTTGCTTAAATTATCATGTAACTTACTCGACGCTTTAGTTACCAAGTTTCTTACTTTCATTACATCCTAATTACACTACCACAAACCATTATTTTGATACTTATGTGGGAGTTAATCTCACAATTTTATCCTAATTAGTAACAATAAGGACATTATTATTTAAATTACTGTTTTGATGTCTGTCACCAAATCACATACATTTAAAATTGCAAAATCCTTTTTTATGACCGATTTTTGATAACTTTTTCACAGTTTATCTATTAACTAGCTTCCGCCGGCGGTTTCACCCGCTTTCCCCTGAGAACTACTGCGCGCACCCGGAAAAAAATAGCCTTCCTCAATAAATGGGCTATCTAAAACTGAAATAAATTTTCAAATCGGACCAGTAGTTCCTGATATTAGCGCGTTCAAACAAACTTTTCAGCCTTATAATATTAGTAAAGATAACATTATTAAGGAAAATTATATATAACTAAATACGTAAATATAATCTTACACAGTTAAATTCAAAACCAAACTCCCAGAATACGGATGCACATTGACAAATAGCTGTAGTTTCTTCAGAACAAAGTGGGTTATATTTCGTTCCCACACTGTAAACGTTTATTGAATAAGTAAGCAGTGGATTTCATAAAGGGAGGTAAGGTTTAGACCTGATGCTGCATTTTTATTCCTTGCGATAACAATTTGTTAGTTGCTTTGTTCGGGTTGATATACGAGGTACTGGTATAGTCCAGATTGTTTTTATTTAAAGTTGAAATTGAAGGCTAAAGTTTTCATGTCTGTCATCGGGTTTGTTTGAAGAATGCTTTTGAAGCAATAGGTTCTAGATAGAGTTTTAGATAGCTATCAGGAGGAAAATGCCATAGAAATGTTTTTAATTTTAAATACTTTTTTATGGCATCATCTGTCAGATAACTCTATCATATCTAGCACTTTGTCTGGAACTTATAAAACTGGCCGGTATTAATTTTACAAGGGTAAATAGCTATACCTACTGCCAGAATACTTCTGTTACATTTTGTTACATGTTGCAAATAGAGTCAAAAATATAAATATATAATTGGGTATGAGTAAAAGTTACCAAATAGTTTATAGATNGACGTGGGATAGGCTTTTTAGAGTTGAAACAGTTGAATGTTGTACTGAAATAAATGTAATACAGTGTGAACTATGTCAATTTCGGTTTCCAGTATAATCTAATGCAGCTGAGCATTTTACATGGAGCGTCGGGCATTCCGATACCCCATCGTTTTTTTTTGTTTCAATCTAAAAATCTAATTATCTGTCGACAAATTCTACTAAATACAGGTTCAATAAATTTTGATTGCATTTTTATTTATCTCAATGATTTTTCTTTGCTCTTTTGCGCGTGTGTGTGAATCGAACATTTCAACTCAGTCTTCATGCTTTAGTTTGATTGAAAATGCAATTTTCGCCTTCCGCATCCAGTCTTGCTCCACTACTTTCTAAAAGTTCGTGCTACGATAGACTTGGTTCTGTAGCTTCACTTTGGGGAAATCTATTTAGGTACTGAAAATACTACGATATCGTACGTAATTTATTTATGGATCATTTTTCAACTGTCTATTTAAAGGCATCAAACCAATAACATGATACAAGCTCCAGCTTCTGTATTTGAACAATAAACAACAGATTTTACTTATAAGCCACTTAATTTTAAACCTTTATTGTTGACAATTAAATCGATCGTTCGCTTTTCATTAATCATAACAATATAGAGTTTATAGTTCGATATTACAAGTGTTGTTTATTTTAAAACAGACCACGTCTTCCCATTTCAAGTCATGAATCTTTAATGCTGTTATTATAAAGTGCATTATGAAACCGCGCGGACTAATTGCTTTCGTATCTTCATTATTCACAGTAGCCACAGCGAATAATTGTGTATAATATACCATTCCAGAAATAAATTAAGCAACTTATTTCAACTGTGGAAAATTAAATTGAATAAAGTATGGAGGTCATTTATTCACGGGAACTAAAATGGTGTGTAATAAAAAATCCTCACAAAAGGCTGGGAGAGTCGCGACGTGAAATTTTCAACTGCCGGACTAGAAAATTCGTAGGGGTAAAATAGGGCGTGAAATTGTTCCCCGAATAGGTGGTATTTGTTTATGGGAGCTGTACGGCTGTGAAATTTAGATGTAATGTTCCTGATGTGTTCCGTGTGGTAGTGATGGTGCCGCATTTGTCACACCGGCGGTGCACTTGACAAATGTACGTCTGTAGGTCCCAGAATATATTCATCTCTTGGAATTTTTGAAGTGGCGTATGTGGATAACTTGTGGGAGTTAATGTTTAGGAAGACTGAAATTAAATTCGTTGTGGTAGAAAATGGTTATTCACTATTGACTTCATTTCGGTTAAATTTTTATCTTATCTACGTGTTCATGTAGGGAAAAAAACAGAGGAGAATTTGAAGTGAAAATTACGTATTTTGCTTAAATTATCATGTAACTTACTCGACGCTTTAGTTACCAAGTTTCTTACTTTCATTACATCCTAATTACACTACCACAAACCATTATTTTGATACTTATGTGGGAGTTAATCTCACAATTTTATCCTAATTAGTAACAATAAGGACATTATTATTTAAATTACTGTTTTGATGTCTGTCACCAAATCACATACATTTAAAATTGCAAAATCCTTTTTTATGACCGATTTTTGATAACTTTTTCACAGTTTATCTATTAACTAGCTTCCGCCGGCGGTTTCACCCGCTTTCCCCTGAGAACTACTGCGCGCACCCGGAAAAAAATAGCCTTCCTCAATAAATGGGCTATCTAAAACTGAAATAAATTTTCAAATCGGACCAGTAGTTCCTGATATTAGCGCGTTCAAACAAACTTTTCAGCCTTATAATATTAGTAAAGATAACATTATTAAGGAAAATTATATATAACTAAATACGTAAATATAATCTTACACAGTTAAATTCAAAACCAAACTCCCAGAATACGGATGCACATTGACAAATAGCTGTAGTTTCTTCAGAACAAAGTGGGTTATATTTCGTTCCCACACTGTAAACGTTTATTGAATAAGTAAGCAGTGGATTTCATAAAGGGAGGTAAGGTTTAGACCTGATGCTGCATTTTTATTCCTTGCGATAACAATTTGTTAGTTGCTTTGTTCGGGTTGATATACGAGGTACTGGTATAGTCCAGATTGTTTTTATTTAAAGTTGAAATTGAAGGCTAAAGTTTTCATGTCTGTCATCGGGTTTGTTTGAAGAATGCTTTTGAAGCAATAGGTTCTAGATAGAGTTTTAGATAGCTATCAGGAGGAAAATGCCATAGAAATGTTTTTAATTTTAAATACTTTTTTATGGCATCATCTGTCAGATAACTCTATCATATCTAGCACTTTGTCTGGAACTTATAAAACTGGCCGGTATTAATTTTACAAGGGTAAATAGCTATACCTACTGCCAGAATACTTCTGTTACATTTTGTTACATGTTGCAAATAGAGTCAAAAATATAAATATATAATTGGGTATGAGTAAAAGTTACCAAATAGTTTATAGATATTAATCTAAATATATAAAACTCAAAGGTGACTGACTGACTGACTGACATAGTGATCTATCAACGCACAGCCGAAACCACTGGATGGATCGGGCTGAAATTTGGGACGCAGGCAGATGTTATGACGTAGGCATCCGCTAAGAAAGGATTTCCCGAAATTCCCGGGAACGGGAAAAAACGGGATTTCAAGTATAGCGCGGGCGAAGCCGCTGGCAGAAGCTAGTAATATATAAGATGGATTTTATATATAACCATTATGCCCATATTTTAGCTATGTACAGTGAAAGGTATGGTAAATTGGTCTTTGAGCGCTCTGAAATTGAATAAAAAAAATGTTTATACTAATAGAGTTCTTATAAAAATGCATTTGAATTCAATATCATTTACATGTAGTCGTAATTTTTCAAATTTAAATTCAAATGTAAAACATGTACTTACTTACATAGAATATATTGACATAATTAGGACATTATGTTGGCAAACGACATCATCACAATGTTGCCTGTCACATAACGGGTTTTCAAATGTATTCCCTCCGTGTCCCGACTTAGTTCCAACCATGTTGCGACAGTTTTTATCAACATAATAACCGAATATGTATTCAAGAGCGGTACTTAGTATTACTTTGCCTTACAACGTTTTACTACGTACACCAACATATTTTCAACCTTATGTCGTTCAAATAAAGTTTATAAATACAATAAAAATATTACTGTCCAAGTAATAGATTGGTCTCACGCGCTTGTGGCGCCGCGTGGCGGCGTTTTGTTGCAACTAAAAGTTCCTTGCCCTTATTAGATACTATAGCTCATAATGATGCATGGTGGTATGAAAACATTATATATTTATGACGCCATTAAAATATAATCATAACTGCAGTATATATAAGAAAGCGCTCAAAAATTATAATTTAAGCTATAAAACCGATTAAGTGATCTAGGCGTAGGATAAAATACGTGCTTTTGCTAAATTTTTCACTATAATTGCTGCGGAGCGAATTAAAAGATTATTTTAAGCTTACATGATATTGAAGATAGGTACTTTCACCGCAAAGACAGCACATAATTTAATGTATCCAAAATATTTATTCTTTTAGACAAAAAAGCTATAAAGAAGAAGTACAAATATTAATTATGACCATGTGATATTCTTTCGCATTGAAATCGACAAGCATTAAATGAGTCGTCGCTCCGGGTTGGGTCATTCCGATTATCAGTTGGCATATCTTGGTGCGCCAACAATGAGAGACAACCCGCTAAATGCGCACTGCACTTGAACATCTTAATAATCCGTTGAAGGGCCGTGTCGGCCCAGCATGACGCGAGCCCAACACAACCGTAATTATTTTTCAACGGAGTGACATTTTACGCAGAAATAAATAATTCCGATGCGCCCAGAAATTACGACTACATTAATTCGAATGTGCGAATAAATAATTTAGTGCCAACACGAAATTTAATTATTTCGACACAAAATGAACCGATCCAATTTAACATCAATTTTTGTCGCTTGAATTGGTTTAATGCGTGTTCGAATTCGAATAACGCGATCATAATATGACTAGTTTCCTGATAGAACACGGAGTTTACTGTTCACAGCGTCGTAACGGGACAACACTGCTTCGACGTGACATTTGACAGGCGTCTCCTATAAAGTTTAAAGTAATTCAACCGGGGAGGACGTCACGTCGATGCGCGTAGAAAGTCAACCTTTACGATGGTCGAGTGAACAAAACAAAACAAGTTGGACATGTCAATGCCCACGCCTTTGGTACGGTAACCTGATACAAGCAGGCGGATACATTTAACACCACCGAGAGGTTCGCAAGCGGTCGCGTCGCGTGAGCGCAAAGCATTAAGCGGAGCGATGAGCGATGCAGCGAGCGTAGGTCGAAGGACGCCGTCGATAGTTCAGCACTGCTAAGTTATTCCACAACGACTCTAATCTTGCTGGAGACTACTAGATGTCACGCACGTTTGGTACGTGCTTTGTACTACTTTGGAAAAGCTTTAAAGGTACCACGACAAGGTAAATTCTTAGTACTTAGATAGAGGTCTACAGGCAGTAAAACACTATCTTTAAGTCTATCGAAACAAATAAAAGGAACAGTACTTTGTGCTTGTAAGGTTTGTTAAATTAATGTTTTTAAAAAGGAAGTAATTGTTAGTGATCACGCAATGAGCTTCATTACAATCCTTGAGTGCATTTCTCACGTCACTCTGACCGCAACCTTACCTGCCCATCCGCTCGCCCGTGTCATGAAAGAGGATACTTTAATATCCGATTCATTGTTCTGTTACAAATTTGTCAGTGATCTTTACATTAAACTTTTTCTCTTTTAAAATTTGAGATGGGACCATAATCCTCGTGCGCCCGCCACGTTGTAAGTAAATCTTCGTCACATAATGACGTTTAGACCACACAAATAAAAATATTAGATATCGTATTAAAGGGCTAAGCATCTATCGTGAGCATTATACCAGTGACGATATTGATTACACTTTATTTTCATTTCTTTGAATGGTTCTTGTTTCAGAACTGTTTACTTTCCGTATTATTTATCATGGGAAACATTCTATATAAAAACACCACTATTGTTAAAGTTCGACGAATTTAATAAATAAAATGCGTGATATCAAAACAGGTAACTAATATCCTATTGCGCTGACACAATTTATGCGTAAGTCTGTGTGAAAAATATGCCGAGAATTATTGTTTTGTATTCACATACCTATTGTGATTTTTGTTTTGTTACAGGTATGTATAAAAATATTTTATGTTACCACGTAGATGCCTACCAACAATATCGGTAAACCCCCACGTAAAATTTTAAATTTCCTTTTTGATCACGGACTTGTTTGTAAACACAACAAAATAACCGTTTCGGTACAAAATTCATAGCGCAATTTAAAATCGCTTATGTATTCTCCGTAACGTAAAAAAGCAATTTTAATTTTTGCCAAATTAAACCTTATTTGCATAAAATAAGAATCGTGCGTCCATAAGAATCTGATCGACCGTAATTACTTATCATAATTATTAATATTTCGCTGCTGTCACGCGACGGGTTGCCTCGAGGCAAGCCTTAATGCTTTCCTCTGATGATGGGTAGCATCCACAGTAACCAAGTCAGACGATAATTTGAGATAATTTACGTAATTCGGCACAATTTCCATTCGAAGAGCATGTTGTGCTCAGCTCAACATCATTAAGTGGAAGTGAGTTTAAAAATCGATCGCGATCTAATTCTAACTGCCTCCGAGCAGTTTACACAAATTAGAATTTGCAAGACGTCCATTATTTGAACGCGAGCTTTAAAAATACATAGAAAAGAGGTTGAAATCGTTGTTATTAAAATTGTTGGAAATTATTCCATTTCATTGGTCTGCTTTAACAAAGCCTTATTCGCTTCAGTTATCATTTTGCAATATTTTTGATAAGAAATTGAGTTCTTCGTCGATTCGATTTTTTACATTGTGTAAATTTTCACACGGCTACGTTTTGCAAGTTCGCAAAAAGTACCGTAGTTATTGCGGGGGTAATTAAGTTTGATTGCGCAACACAATCTCCCGTTGTGCATTAATGATATCAGTGGGAGAGGCAATGCAGAGCATCGAAGCTCCCATATACGATGTCGATCGGGATCGAACCGCGACGACACGCAGGGGACACAGACCAACAATGCCCAGAGGTGAACAACGATTTACGAGCTTTGTGTATCGACTTTTTTGTTGCATCGTTTATTGACTTTTTTAGGGTTTATGGAGGAGTGATTGTGTTTGTTGAATAATTTATCACGTAAATTGTATACAGTATGGTAAGTTATTCTATTACTATGGTTTACTAATCTGTCTAAGATTCCCCTTGTGTTATTGATTACGTTTTCAAATTGGGTATTTATTTTTACAGAATTACTAAATTAGGTATTTCAGGATGTGCTTAAGCTCTACTGTGTACTTTAATGTGTAGTAACTTTCTTTTGTAACTTCTCTTCAGCAATGAAAGGCGATGACCGTACACAAGACTGTGATGTGTTAATATTAGAAATGTATGTATTCCAGCGTCGCATCTGCAATATTGCCTAATCTACTTGTTGGACGCGCTGCTTCGCAAAGTTCATCAGATAATGAGCACATTTGTTGCGTGTGAAACTAGAATACCATTTTGCACGAAGCTACATTTCGCGTAAGCATCAAAGCGAATGCTTACTCTTAAACCAAGGGCCGCCTTGATAAATCATGTTTCGTTTAAAACATTCTAATGCTTCATTTTGCTGATCCAAACGGCCGATGCCGTCTTCAGTGGAAAACGCTCTTAACAGCTCTTTTGTAATAAATCCAGGAGAATGTTGCGTTACGACTGCAATAATACGAATCAGATTAAGTGCGGAGTGTATTACCTTTTGTTTAACGTTTGTGGTCTGGCTTTCGTTCGTAATTAATGTGTAGAATGTCAGTGGGGCTCTGCCGGGACATAACATCGAAGGCACGACTTCGACTGCGCTTCTTTTTTCACTTACCGCAGTCTTTTTTGTTGTTTTCTTAAAATAACGTATTGCTTAAGAAAAGGAGCAAAGCCTGGACTAACGTCGTAAAAGTTCAGTATCTTTGCCTTTGATATTTAAATGAAAAATGTTTTCTTTTAAGCAGATAAGTTATCTTGAGCTATTGTTTCCAGTCAGTCAAAGAGACTAAGATAGGATATTACATCTTTATAGAATATTAAATGGTCTTATCTTTCTCATTCTTCTTTTTTCAATAAAAATAGCTTTAAAAAATATTTAGTGACCGATGAAATATAGGAAAGTTAAATTATGAGTTTCTTTAGTTTATTCTTATAATAATACACTCTTTTTTGTTTTCAGTTAGTTAGTTAAGGTATTCAACTCAGACTTCTGTTTAGATCTAGACCTTGATGAAACAAAACTAAACATTTTGAACATTAATATTCAAGATTAAAGTAACAATAAAACTCTTAACATGTTCTCGCTTTGTAAACTAATAAACATGACCATTCAATCGCATTCAATATATCCAAACCATTTTGTGTTTAACTGTCTACAAATAGCCACCATATTAAAATGCTTGCTTCAAATCATCAAAATTAATATGTGTAATAAATAACTTAGCCCATTGGCGTTCCAGCGGACTTAATGTAAACATACACCACAGCCTAACGTAACGTTAAAAATTTATATTCGTCTAATAACTGTCGAATTCTTGTAGCAACAAATTACAGTGACGCGTTGACTTACTGAATGGACGATGGTAACAAATAGTGGAGTAATTCCAAAGAGTTTTGAATAGAGTCCAATACTATTTTGGTCGGCGAACGGTGATCTTTAAGCTTTTATTTCGTTTTGCTTGGAGATCGCCTTGCCGATAGAATGACGTTCCACGGTTCTACTATTGCGAGATATAAAGAAATGTTTCGGATATTATAGGGTTATATTTAGACGGATATTTTGTATAGGTAAGAAATGGGTGTGTGAGGTTATTGATGTTTGAATTCAGCTAAATGTTTCGTATAATCTGTTGGTTTCTTTTGATTTAGGTAAGCTTTTACAAATTGGTCGTCATAGCTACATTATTTCTTTTGGGTAACAGTTTTTTAAACTTCTTTAGACGTGTTTATTTAACATTGGTTGTATACATGCTTGCAAAATAACTGACACTCAAAAAGGTCAATGGGATCTCTACTAAAATTATATTGCTTCCTGCCAACTTTTCTCTAAGTATCCTAAAATCTGAACAACGATCCTGATAAATCTAATTCGATAACTACTAGCACTTACAAGGTTTGCTCAACCAAGTTTAATATCTAGCTTTCTGCGCATGTCCACAGTAGTGACTAGCGCAGCTGCGCGCTCTCGCATCTCAATAATGAATGTATTGTCCCGGTACGTACCCGATCACAGTCCAGACTATTTTTGCCCGAACCTGTCCGCGTCTGTCATGGAAAAAAATGTCGTGGAGTTGTTACAATGACTGGAAACTTTAGAAAAGAGGCGACGCCATGTATTTTTCATGACTCGTATAAAGATTGATGTTATAGATACGCGAACAAAAAGTTGGAACTAGTTTTTTAGCTAAACTTGAGAAGCCAAGACTTAATTTGTTGGTAGTCTTTATTAAAGCAAGAGAATTTCACAGAATTCTTGGTAAAATTTTCGCTGAACACACTGAAAACAGTCACTAACATCAAATTGCAAAACGCGTAGCCGCTGCAACTCTGAAAAAAATGCAAAATTAAGTTTTATTCATCACGAGAACCGAATGACTAAAATCTCGTCACGGTTTTCATCTCCATGCCATTCTAATCCGTCGCCGTACCGTCATGAATGAAGACACATTTGCCAACGACAGCGAATCCAACGGAGTTATTTGATTTATTCCAAGCGGGGACTATTGAAAACTTCCATCAGAAGTCATTATTTAGCCGCTGTAATGAAGCTGTGGCCAGGAATCTCAAGCACTGGACAGGAGTTAGCATCAGTTTGTGGATCTTTTTGTTATTTATTGTTGCAGTATTTGTGTACCACATGTTGGGAGATTACGCTAAGATCTTGTTCGATGAAAACTATCTTGGTTGCGCAATATGAATGTGTGATATTTATGAAAGGGATTCATTGTTGCATTATTTTGAGGTTGTGTATTCTCCTTATGACACTAGATGTTAACAAATAAATTAATTGTTAATCCTTACAGGGTTCAGCTTCACTCGTACTTTGTTATTGCGTGTTGAGATTTCTACATCATAGTGTCACTTGCTACTTCTCATGAATACACCTACTTAGATACTTCAGTTACGAAAGAAGTTGTCAAATTGTTTAGATATTCCTTGAAATAATTAAAGCCCGTTTTAATTCACGTACTCATATGGTACAAAAACAAAACTATAAATTCATGTTTTTGTCCACGTTCCTGACACGAAGCGTTTGAGCTAAGTTTTCAAGGAAATTCATTAATTATGTTCTCAGAAAGTTTAGAGAGGACTCGGCTTGTAAAATGAAATTACTTATTTAATTTATGACAAAAACTGGTTGTTCTTATGAAAATGGAGTCATGTGTTTCTTAAAAATATTAGTAGGTATTAAGATAAACAGAAACATTTCAAAACTTAAGGGTTAATTTTGCGTGTTTTTATGGCGCAACCATACAAAATTATGGAAAACTTCGTTGTTCAATCAGTATGCAAAAACTCATCGCATCGCTAAACGATCGATCTTTGACATTTCCGTGGTTCGTCTCCGTATCGCGTCGTGATGTCGTGGCGCTTCGAACAATCTTGCAATTTGTGAAATATTTGGAATAGTCCCGGCGGCGGCCACCAACGAATATGGCAGTGAATTACTGGATGTGCGGCCCGCGAGCATTAGATACTTCGAATTGGTTTTTAACTAATTGTTAGCAGAATCCGACGACCACCGACTAGACTGATTGTGGACACACAAGGCGGACCCCACAATGGAGTAATTGTGAGAATTCTGACAAAAGAAGTTTCTTATTCTGCAGCCTTAAAATTGTGATCACGTAAGATCCGACTGCCCTATATAGGGGCACAATAAACTTAATTCTGAATGTCTAAAAACAAATGACTACGGTTTACAGACTTCTTTTATTTTTCCATCGCAACATCGCAGTTCAGTAACTGTTCAAGAGTAACTTGTAATAATATTTTAAAAGACCCACTTGAAAGAAATCTGAGAGTAAATTATGACGTGTCATAATATCACTTACCACAGGCGCCCTTAACCTATTTCTGCCAATCCTGTCTCGTTTTTTGCAAAATTCTCGCAACAACTCATGGGGGAGCTGACACACAAGTGCTTCCAAGTGCGTGGCCGTGTGTCCCACGCGGGTGGTCGCTACGTAGACGATTCAATAATGATGCCCCCTGATGTAATGTGGCGGCTTTAGCCACGCAAAAACCGACTTGCCGGAATCATGGGCAATACAATAAAATGCACAAACAAACCTTCGTAGGTACGGCAAACGCGGTGTCTTTTACTTCCTTGAACTTTATGACGTTATCCTATTCAAACAACTAAGCATCATAAACTATTGTTGTAGTAGTCTAATAAAATTGCCGGTGCCTTCTGTTGCCCTAATAAAATTGGTTCCATATAAATGGACGGACAAAAAAGCTGGGTTCCCAGTGATTTTGCCGACGGGAAAAAGGGACCAATATTTCGGCTCGTTTGTCAACCTTGCGTAATAGTCATACTAATATTGTTAAGCTGTTGGGTAATTAAAACATTGTAAACAAATAAATAAGATTTAAGGCAAACTTAAAATGCTATTAGAACATTTTTTTTACCACGAAATTGACTAACAAAAAAAATTAAGAATCCATTGCAACAATAATGACATAAATCATTAGCTAATTGAATTACTAATTTTCTGAAATGTGTGTATGAATTGATTCATACATACATAATAATATATAAAGATAAAATTTTAAAATACAAAATAAGGTAACAAAATNTACAATGACTGGAAACTTTAGAAAAGAGGCGACGCCATGTATTTTTCATGACTCGTATAAAGATTGATGTTATAGATACGCGAACAAAAAGTTGGAACTAGTTTTTTAGCTAAACTTGAGAAGCCAAGACTTAATTTGTTGGTAGTCTTTATTAAAGCAAGAGAATTTCACAGAATTCTTGGTAAAATTTTCGCTGAACACACTGAAAACAGTCACTAACATCAAATTGCAAAACGCGTAGCCGCTGCAACTCTGAAAAAAATGCAAAATTAAGTTTTATTCATCACGAGAACCGAATGACTAAAATCTCGTCACGGTTTTCATCTCCATGCCATTCTAATCCGTCGCCGTACCGTCATGAATGAAGACACATTTGCCAACGACAGCGAATCCAACGGAGTTATTTGATTTATTCCAAGCGGGGACTATTGAAAACTTCCATCAGAAGTCATTATTTAGCCGCTGTAATGAAGCTGTGGCCAGGAATCTCAAGCACTGGACAGGAGTTAGCATCAGTTTGTGGATCTTTTTGTTATTTATTGTTGCAGTATTTGTGTACCACATGTTGGGAGATTACGCTAAGATCTTGTTCGATGAAAACTATCTTGGTTGCGCAATATGAATGTGTGATATTTATGAAAGGGATTCATTGTTGCATTATTTTGAGGTTGTGTATTCTCCTTATGACACTAGATGTTAACAAATAAATTAATTGTTAATCCTTACAGGGTTCAGCTTCACTCGTACTTTGTTATTGCGTGTTGAGATTTCTACATCATAGTGTCACTTGCTACTTCTCATGAATACACCTACTTAGATACTTCAGTTACGAAAGAAGTTGTCAAATTGTTTAGATATTCCTTGAAATAATTAAAGCCCGTTTTAATTCACGTACTCATATGGTACAAAAACAAAACTATAAATTCATGTTTTTGTCCACGTTCCTGACACGAAGCGTTTGAGCTAAGTTTTCAAGGAAATTCATTAATTATGTTCTCAGAAAGTTTAGAGAGGACTCGGCTTGTAAAATGAAATTACTTATTTAATTTATGACAAAAACTGGTTGTTCTTATGAAAATGGAGTCATGTGTTTCTTAAAAATATTAGTAGGTATTAAGATAAACAGAAACATTTCAAAACTTAAGGGTTAATTTTGCGTGTTTTTATGGCGCAACCATACAAAATTATGGAAAACTTCGTTGTTCAATCAGTATGCAAAAACTCATCGCATCGCTAAACGATCGATCTTTGACATTTCCGTGGTTCGTCTCCGTATCGCGTCGTGATGTCGTGGCGCTTCGAACAATCTTGCAATTTGTGAAATATTTGGAATAGTCCCGGCGGCGGCCACCAACGAATATGGCAGTGAATTACTGGATGTGCGGCCCGCGAGCATTAGATACTTCGAATTGGTTTTTAACTAATTGTTAGCAGAATCCGACGACCACCGACTAGACTGATTGTGGACACACAAGGCGGACCCCACAATGGAGTAATTGTGAGAATTCTGACAAAAGAAGTTTCTTATTCTGCAGCCTTAAAATTGTGATCACGTAAGATCCGACTGCCCTATATAGGGGCACAATAAACTTAATTCTGAATGTCTAAAAACAAATGACTACGGTTTACAGACTTCTTTTATTTTTCCATCGCAACATCGCAGTTCAGTAACTGTTCAAGAGTAACTTGTAATAATATTTTAAAAGACCCACTTGAAAGAAATCTGAGAGTAAATTATGACGTGTCATAATATCACTTACCACAGGCGCCCTTAACCTATTTCTGCCAATCCTGTCTCGTTTTTTGCAAAATTCTCGCAACAACTCATGGGGGAGCTGACACACAAGTGCTTCCAAGTGCGTGGCCGTGTGTCCCACGCGGGTGGTCGCTACGTAGACGATTCAATAATGATGCCCCCTGATGTAATGTGGCGGCTTTAGCCACGCAAAAACCGACTTGCCGGAATCATGGGCAATACAATAAAATGCACAAACAAACCTTCGTAGGTACGGCAAACGCGGTGTCTTTTACTTCCTTGAACTTTATGACGTTATCCTATTCAAACAACTAAGCATCATAAACTATTGTTGTAGTAGTCTAATAAAATTGCCGGTGCCTTCTGTTGCCCTAATAAAATTGGTTCCATATAAATGGACGGACAAAAAAGCTGGGTTCCCAGTGATTTTGCCGACGGGAAAAAGGGACCAATATTTCGGCTCGTTTGTCAACCTTGCGTAATAGTCATACTAATATTGTTAAGCTGTTGGGTAATTAAAACATTGTAAACAAATAAATAAGATTTAAGGCAAACTTAAAATGCTATTAGAACATTTTTTTTACCACGAAATTGACTAACAAAAAAAATTAAGAATCCATTGCAACAATAATGACATAAATCATTAGCTAATTGAATTACTAATTTTCTGAAATGTGTGTATGAATTGATTCATACATACATAATAATATATAAAGATAAAATTTTAAAATACAAAATAAGGTAACAAAATAATTATTAGCAGAGCGTGGTTTCGATCCACGGACCTCTGGGTTATGGGCCCAGCACGCTTCCACTGCGCCACTCTGCTTACATGTTATCCCTATGAATAGTTTTTTCCATACATACATTTATGCTCGCTGTAATACATAAAAGCTAAGCAAGAATCTGCTGAGGCTAAAAATAAAGTAGTGAATAGACAAAAAATAGTGATAGCAGAGCGTGGTTTCGATCCACGGACCTCTGGGTTATGGGCCCAGCACGCTTCCACTGCGCCACTCTGCTTACATGATGTCACTTAGAAATATAACTTCGGTACATACGGCTGATACAATACATACAAGTAATACTGAAAAAGTGTCTCATCTCTTCCATGATATCTTCCATAGATATGCAACATTAATGAGCAAAAATTAGATAACATGACGCGTTACGGGCTCAACACGCTAATAGTGTTAAAAACGTTAATTGATCCGTTCTTATTAATTTTGTTTAAAAAAAATCTAGCAAAATACAAATTCTAAAGGTTCTGAAATTGCGAAATCAAAACCATCTTCAAGATATTTTTTTTATTTTGCTTCTACCCATACCGAACTATTAAATTAACAACTACAATATTAAATTACATAAACGTGATTCCAATACACGTAACTGTAGGTTATGTGCTCAACATGTTCTAGCATTTCATTACTAAAAACTTCCAAGATTCTGAATCTTGAAACAACTTGGTTACTTTGGAACTTTGCCATATTACAAGCCTAGCCCAGATAGCTTATCTTATTTATTGTATTAAACGCTACTTACACGAAGTTACAAAGATATTTTAATTGTTTCCTTTACCCCGATCTGCAAGTTACGTTTTATTTTATGGAGTTCAGGAATAAAGATTATGTTATTAGATATTTAAAACGTTCAAATAAGAAAAACATGAATAAAATTAGCATCTATAACTAACAGTCACACACAAGTAAAGCATTTTCACGCATTGCAATCGTAAGCAGAGTGGCGCAGTGGAAGCGTGCTGGGCCCATAACCCAGAGGTCCGTGGATCGAAACCACGCTCTGCTATCACGACTTTTTGTATATTCATCACTGTATTTATAATCCAATGTATATTTGACAGTAGTTTAATTATTTTAGTTTGTTGCATCAGCCATTTATATGAAGTAACTATTCACAGGGCTAACATGTAAGCAGAGTGGCGCAGTGGAAGCGTGCTGGGCCCATAACCCAGAGGTCCGTGGATCGAAACCACGCTCTGCTAACATTACTTTTTGTAAATTCGTCACTCTATTTGTAATACGAGAAGCTGTTTGATATTTATTCAATATTTTGTATGTTTTGTTTTAGCCATGTGTACAAAAGTTACATTTCTGAGGGATATCATATAAGCAGAGTGGCGCAGTGGAAGCGTGCTGGGCCCATAACCCAGAGGTCCGTGGATCGAAACCACGCTCTGCTAATAGTAACATTTTATGCTTTTTTAATAATGCGTTTATAGTTTGTGTATTAAACATCATTTTCCTATTTGTAATCGTGTTCAGTCATTGATCTTGATAGATGAAGCAATATTGTAGGTGTGTGTTAAACCTAATTGTATTATTTTCCAATCACTGAATATCAATGTTCGTATTTTAACTTTTGTTCGTTGATTTTTGTTATTTCGAAATTGATTTGAGGCCATTGGCAACCCAATTATGTTCAGCCGTACCCGTTGGACTGTAACTTTCTGTTATTATTTTGAACATCTGTCAATTTCACGGGACAACGCTTCGGGTCGAAGAAACAGAACCCACCTTGTCAGATTGTCTTTGTTCAACGCTAGTTAAGCGGAAGAAAATAATTATTTCGACGAATCGAAGACGACAGCCGCTGGATTGGATGTAAAATAATTATCGTTTCTTCAATTTATTTCAATCTGTTATTAGGTTCACAAGGTAAATCATCAGTAATTGCACTCTATTGTTTTGGTTAATGATTATGTATATTTGCAATTATTTGGCTAATCACAAACCAGTGGATTTCACGATCTACTGATTTAAATATTATATTTAAATTACATAAAAAACTGCCTCGTTGGTCTAGTGGTCGCATAGCGCGACTGCTGATCACAGGTCTCGGGTTCGATTCCCGGGCCAGGCCGAAATCGCTTTGTGGGTTTTAGAAACTTTTACAAAGCAGCCTGGAGTTTGGAAGTTGGCGGTGTTACACCCCCGTGCTTGGGAGGGTACGTAAAGCTGGCGTCCTCGAATGCTACTCAGTAGTACTCGTATATAAATCCACGTCAGAGGCCGTCAGGCGGATTTGAGAAAACTCTGACACTAGGGCTTGTAAGGTGATTAAACCTGCAGCTCACTCGATAAGAAGAAGAAGAATTACATAAAGGTGTTGTCTTCTTCGGCAAGAAGGATAGACGGATGGATAGATAATTTTTCAGGATTAATATGAAGGCAAACATTTGGCTACATTAACGCTTAATTATGTCCAGTAGCATGCGAGTAATGCAAAACCTTTATTACATTATCAGGAAGCAGTAAGTCTGAGATTACCGTTATTAGTTTTTGTAAGAGGAGGTCATAGAATTGCTCATCTTGTTGAAAATTATATTGAAACATTAAAAGCTCTTTAATTATCTAGCATAAAAGCCTCCCCAGGAAATTAGGCAGCTAAAAGCCATAATTATGTATTTTCCACATTCACTATCTCCATACAAACATTCATCTAATTTGGTTCTGTAAATACGTCACAAATAGATAGACAGCTTTACTTACTTATAGTAACGTTGCTAAGGATAAGAATAGTAAAATGGCAACCGTAGGTAATAAAGGAGCATAAAATGCAAACTAACTCAGGTACACGACTTGCACTGTCCAACTTTTTCACCGGCAATTTAGGATCATAAGCGGCATTTTTGTGCAGTACAAATAAATTGGTCTACATAAAATAATTACGACATTCTGTTTGTTCAGTACCTCTCAGTAAGGTAGGCTGTACTCCTGTAATTTTCTTGTTAACCTCTGGACATGGAGTCTTATTAAGTCATCAGAATTATACCACACCGGTACCTCAAGAGCGTGTTTTGTTTTCAAGCAAAAAGTTAAAGGCGTATTTTTGAAAATTAAATTGTTATGCCATCGAAGGTTTCGTGAGCGTATGTTCATTGAAGGCTCAAATAATGTTGTTTAAGTTATATGTTATTGTATTTTGGCAGTCATCATTAATCGTATTCTTCTTAGTTGAGATGAAAAATGCACTGATCCACAGTCATGTAAGAACAGCTACTCTAGCTGTCTTTTTCACTTTACTACGGTGGGTTATAACATTAAGGTTTATATTTATCTATGTATATCTGTGCGCCGACGTTGTTGTACGTCTACATACCCACTTCCCGTCGGTAAAAAGTGTTTGTCAATATCCACCGTACTTGAACAAAAATAGCTCTCAAATATCACCATATTCCAATAAAACGCACTCAAGTTCTAATCCGACGCAAGCTCGCGCAAACATTTTCAATTTTACCCGCATTCATCTAAAGCGTAATTTTCGTTCACTATTGATCTGCTATTCGTCTATTGCCTTTGTTTTTATTCACCCACATGCGCTTTTATTGCAGCCTTGCAATTGCCGATGCAGCTGCAACACTGTAAATAAAACGGGGAATGAATGTTTTCAAATATAGTGTAAAATACAGTCTCATATGTAGATTGTGTCAACATTGGGCACGCTGCGCTAAAAATGTGGAATTTTCTATGCCTAAACACACATAGTTCACAGATTCTGTACCCAATTGACTCAGATAAATACCTAATTAAATAAAAATTACTTGACCAGACTTTTTTCTCAGATTTATTCAAATAATGTTACCTAGAACACGAATAGTTCAGGTGCTTGAAATATTCAAACAAGAGAAAATACAAGATTAGAACAACATTTAAAACTGCAATCATTCTCTTTACGGCTTCTAATTACGTATGTGTATTTAAAATGGCCAATAACATTCCCCATTACTTTAACCCTTAAATCATCCCATAACACAAGATTTTGTAATTTACAAATAGGCGCGTAGCTACGGTGGAAACAGTCTTAAATCACAGATGTTATGCATGCTAATCATTCTAACTATAAGGTGCATAGCTTCACTCTTGATGGAAAAGGTTTTATCTTTTCCATCAGCTTCTGCCAGCGGTTTCACCCGCGACCCGTGGTTACTACTCCGTGCACCCGGATAAAAAGTAGCCCATAGCCTTCCTCGATAAATGGGCTGTCTAACACTGAAATAATTTTTCAAATCAGACCAGTAGTTCCGAGATTAGCGCGTTTAAACAAACAAACTCTTCAGCTTAAAGCCAAATCAATAGTCCAAAAAGACAGCATTTTAAAAAGCAGAAGTGTATCTAATCTTTATTGCCACTTTAAGCAAAAACTGATCACAATTAAACAAAAAATAAGTATAAAAGGTGCGTTTCCATCTCTTTTCGGAGTTATTTATAGTTTAAACTTCCTAATGGATTTGTTAGTTAACAACTAATGGGTACAATTTAATTGGTTTTAATTGTAATTCGTTAAGACGTCCAAATATGGGGGTGTCATAAGCTCTTGACCATATAAGACGAGCTTGATTGGAAGGAATGTTAAGCAATCATTAATATTATTTTTATTACTTTTATAGTTTTCTTGATTTGGCAGACTAAAGTTTTGGGCCATCATTAAATGGTTTTGGTGTGGTACAAATCACATAAAATAAAAGTAAATATTTAGATGTAAGTACCTAATTATCATATGAAGGCTGATCATACTGTACTTTTAGTTACAGGCTGTGTGTAGTTTTGTTTATTAAAAAACACATCATATCAAAGAGAGAGAAGGAGTAGAAAATGAACAACAGTAAACCGCAGTAGAGTAAGATCCCAGGGCCACCAGACGTCATGTATTTTCTGACGAAGGAAATGTGGACGATTGAGTAGTGTTAGTATGTACTAAGAACGCATGCCTATCGGCTAGCTTGCTCAGACGGCCAATTTTCAGGTATCGGGTAATCAAGGTACATCAAAAGATTACTTACCTCACGTAAATTCTCAAAGCTGATTTTTACGTATATTTTAGGCAATATCCTTAAAAATAAGTCGCCAATACTCCCAGACAGTTTCCGTCGGCCGTTTTGCTTTGCAGACGCTTTAAAGCTCCCAAAATAATTATTAAAGTCACGTAAATTCTGATGCTCCATTTTTATATATGTCTACCAGGCAACTATTTTAAAATCTTTTACAAGTAGATAGACCGATCCAAGGGGCCAATCACCCC
>NWSH02000535.1:6957320-6982314 GCA_002382865.2 Heliothis virescens
TAATTATTTTGGGAGCTTTAAAGCGTCTGCAAAGCAAAACGGCCGACGGAAACTGTCTGGGAGTATTGGCGACTTATTTTTAAGGATATTGCCTAAAATATACGTAAAAATCACCTTGGAGAATTTACGTGAGGTAAGTAATCTTTGTATGTACCTTGATTACCCGATACCTGAAAATTGGCCGTCTGAGCAAGCTAGCCGATAGGCATGCGTTCTTAGTACATACTAACACTACTCAATCGTCCACATTTTCTTCGTCAGAAAATACGTGACGTCTGGTGGCCCTGGGATCTTGGGCCACAGATCATGCAATGTAATTTCAAAAACCTGTTTCACACAAACCAAACACTGAAAGAAAAATCGCAAAGCAAGAATTTTTGCTAAATAAATCCGAGTTGGTTTTTCACAGTAAACGGATTAAAGTGTGGTAGCTGGACCCATAAATCTGTAGATTAAACCAACCTATCTAGAGATAGCAATCTTGCGGCCGCCAGTGCTCGCCATCGATAATTGCACCGATAACCGATATTCTCGAAAAACGTCTCAAAAGGTCTAGGAGTTTAGATAGACTCTATTGTTAGAGTTTTATAATGTTCCTCGGAAAAAGTTGGAAGCCTGAGCGACAACTTTTTGACCTTTACTTGAGTATAGGTATAAGGTATTACCGGCATCTCGTTTTCAGAAATTTTAAGTCTCAGATATTTTTGCCTGAGGCTAGTTTCAATGTTCCATTACTCCCGATTTCTTGCAACATCAAGTCATGATCGTGAACATGTATGCTCATTGACATAATTACTCATTAGGAGTATCAAATTACTAACAGCCTGTTATATAGATAAATTCGATACGACTAATAAGTGTCGCAATTGACAAGTTTCTAACATACCGAGCCCAAACGTGTCACCAATACTTATGCATATGTTCGTACAAGCATATACACATAAAATATTCTAATTAAAAAAGGAAGGACTTTAAAATAAAATAAAAGTTTGTCGACTATAAAATGGTCTCCTTAAACAATCCGACTGCGTTCGTAAATCCGATTGCCATATTGAAATAAATTGCTTGTAATCTTATACCCAAACAGCCAGAAAACAACTGAATGAGCAATATCAGGTTACCCAAGAGGAAAGAATGGTCTCACTTTTTGTCCTTTTGTATATTTTGTCATACGATTTACCTAAGGAAATACGAACAAAGTGAATCGATAACATTACTAACGTAAGCCAAATATCTTGATTCATTATTCAAATAAATAATATTATGTTCCTGTAAAATCATCAAATCAATTTAATTTTATGAAAGCTTTTAAAGAATTTACGACGGAAAAAAGTTTACGATTGTAATTTTCATATGGAAGTCGATTACCACCATTAGTTTCACTAATTACACGATTTTACAACCACAATTTAGTTTTATGACTATTGGAACATTTTCTATCCGAAGTACAAGGTACCGGTGAACCATTAAGACATTATCACAGTATCCTATAATTTTACATAATAAAAGGTTTTAGCAAAATTTTTGTCATATTTAATGGAAAAGCTAAAGGAATTAACCAATAAATTACAGAATTATTTCCATTTAAACGATACAGTAGTGAAAATATTTAGAGAGTTTGTATTTTGGAGTCGTATAGAAGTAAAATATTCCTAACTTTGAAAGCCGCAGAATTTAGTGCTAAAACCGAATTTACACAAAATATGGCGAATAAAACACTTATTACCGAGTATTACCGACTGACTCCCTGTGAATATTTAAAGAAAAAAACCTGCAAACTTTGAATAAGGTAAACCGTGGGCGTTCCGACAATGAGCACGTCACTGACTGGCCTTTGAGCTGTCAGCCTCTTGAAGAAACCGGGGCAATTACATTGAAAACTCCCGCAATGCTATCTTTAAGAAAAATAATACTAGCTTTGAGTCAGCTGACGTAAGGGGCTTATTAGCACGCCCGCTGTGACGGCTAGTAGGCTCCGCTTTGTCTTAGACTCCGCTACATTATATAAATTACTTGTTTCCATGCTAAAAAATAATAAAATGTTCCAGTAATAGCCAACATTTGTAACTGACAAGACTAATGTTATTTGCTATGAAAACAAAACAATTTCTCTGTAAGCAATCTCTTTGATCAAAGCAAGCACCTAATGAAGGGGAAATTCTATATTAAATTACTGACATCAGCTCCTGTTTTATGGGTTATGATGGGTGATTATTGGCGTATTTTAATGAAACTTTGATTAAACATCAAATAGCAAACGTGGGTAAATTAACACAGAATACAACTAAGTGTTAATCACATGATGAATCAGTGAAGCCGTCGAAGCTCCAAGGCCTGGCGCTCGTGATTGGTCAGTGCGGAGGAGGAGGTATGACCAAAGCCGCAGTAAACCCATTAAGATCTCAAATTACCCAGTACGCCCAAACCACGGATCGTGTGACTAATCGGTATTAAAGGTGCTGTTATGTCTTAATTAAATTATTCTCATAATTTCGTGGTAATTCTGTTGCGGTCGAAGAATTTTACTACGTTACAAATTTTGTACAATGGAGCACTTTCTGAGGCGAATGGAAGATCGACTGCGTTAATTAAGGGAGTTACATGCAGAGCTACATTTTAATAGAACATTCGGGATTACCTTTGATGTTGGCGGGGTAAAAAACGGTCGTTGTTAAAAAAATACACAATAGCTGCAGAAAACACGAAAGGTTTAAAAACTATTTGAATATACGCTGAACGTTATGCGAAATGGTATTATGCGGCGGCAGCGGCGGTTAATATTTTAGTGGTAACAGGCTTTTTCTATTACTCATAAAGGAGATAGTTTTGCTAGCTCAACCACGTGAATAGCCGGGGGAAATAAGGATTCCTTCGACCGTTAAATTTACGACTTGTCCCAAGGAAAGCCTTGTCTCCTTCCCGAGATCTCTTTTTATAATTTATTTGGTTTGTTACGACCGCACTTCCCCAGTTACTCTCATGAAAATGTATGTCCCGGTGGATGCACATTGAAAATTTGTCAGTCATGAAAAATTCTTTAAATTATTTAGTACCTACAGACTGCGCATTTTGAAGGATATTTCACTCGAACTGAATAACTTTTTGATTGAATTTTCAAAGTATTTACTTGAAAGTATTAAATATTTACTTCAAAACTGTAGAACGTGGTAATAGAGGTCTCCATAATACCTATCATATGGTCACGTCCAATCTTTTCGGATGGGGACTCTGCTCACAGGGTGTAAAATTTATGGAAATTGCATTTCCGCATTATGTCCGATATGAGGGTGAAATGTAAGTTCACGGTAGGATTTTCTTTAGGGTGAACCTACTGAACAGCAAAATAGACGATAGTTATAAATGTTTTCCCAGGGTTTTTGATTGAAAGAGCAATAATCGTTTTTAGGGTTCCGTAGTAAACTAGGAACCCTTATAGTTTTGCCATGTCTGTCTGTCCGTCCGCGGATAATCTCAGAGACGGTTAGCGCTAGAAAGCTGAAATTTGGTACCAATTTGTAAATCAACCACGCCGACAAAGTGCAAAAATAAAAAGTGGAAAAAATTGTTTTATTAGGGTGCCTCCCCTACACGTAAAGTGGGGCGTGATTTTTTTTTTTCATTTCAACCCTAACGTGTGATATATCGTGGGATAGGTATTTTAAAATGAATAGAGGTTTACTGAAATCATTTTTTGATTATGTTAATAGTTTCGGAAATAATTGCTCCAAAAGCCGAAAAATAGGCGTCCCCCCCTCTAACTTTTAAACCGCAAGTTTAGAAAATATGAAAAAATTCTCAAAAGTAGAACTGTACATAAACTGTCGAGGAAAATTATTTTGAACGTGGTACAGACAGCAGTCTTTGAGATATAGCAATTTTTTGGAAACCGCAAATTATAACTTTTTGTTATTGTTATTTTTTGTTGCCGAAAATGTTTGTATTTTGGCTAGTTGTAGGTAATCGATGCGTTCAGTTTTCATAGAAAATGGTACGGAACCCTTCGTGCGCGAGTCCGACTCGCACTTGGCCGGTTTTTTTACATCTATTTAAATTTTAAAAGCAAGATCATTAATATTAAGTAATTCCACTCATGTAACGAGTAAAGCGATTATTCTGAGACGTGCATTACATATAAAAACAAAATAACCGATTCTCATTAAGGACGTAAATAAAAAATTAACCCTTAGTCCGCTGGTGCAATCTCTTTAAAGTTATAACAGGATCATAAACACAGAGATCCTTGGGGTTAAGACTCTCGTAATAAAAGGGAAACTTCATTAAAGTTGGCCAAAGATACCGGCCAAGTAATTCTGGACTTGCTACAAGCTACCGACGGACAACGCCAAAGTATAATCTTTATATAAATTTCTGAGAGCAAGCTATTATGTACACGTAGAAGTTTATTATAGGTTTGATAAAAAAATATACCTAATTTTATTTTTAAAATCATAAACTAGGTAATATAAGTGTATTCAAAGATTTTGTTTATATAGGAGATAATTTGGTAACCTGCACGTAGGATATCTTAAATCCAAGATATTCTTAGAAATGAACTACATATTACCAGCTTACTCAAGACCTTCTCAACTCACAATAGGCAGCCAGAGAAGCTCTAATCAAAGTAACGACATGAGCTCGTCCTTTGAGACCAAAAACTCTTTGCATCTTCAAAGAATACAACGATGGAGTAACACGCTAACTTCAAAAAACTGATTTTTAGGGATGAATTTTTCATGTTTTTGTAATTAATCAGTTATCATCATTAGTATATTTTATCTTAACGATTTTTCGTAAGTCATATAGTGTACTTACACGAAAGTGCATGGAAAAATAATTAATTTCAATACATAATATTAGAACATGCATTTAACTGTTTACTACGATAATGTACATTTTAAAAGTCTCTGGCCACGAAAAAGCACTAAACCCACAAAATATACTTCCAAGATTAAATCTTGGGAAATTGCAAAGACCTTTTAACATCGCCATGAATATGAAAACTACGGAACTCATTTCATTTTAAAAATAATGTCATAAAAATAGTTAAATAAGGAGAGATGGCTCTGTTCTTCCTTCGGTGTAACCATTCCATCTTCACAACTGTACATTTTTCTGCATAGAGTAGGATAAAAATTCAGAGACTGCAAAAAAATATATAGCCGTTGTAAATTTTTGAGACTTAAGGGAAAAAAATAATTAAATTCTTATAAAAAGTGACTTTTGTTGCTCTTTCAAAGTAAATTTAAGATTAAAATGAAGCAGTCAATATATTTTTATAATAACTTTGACCTCATTATTTCCACACACACTTCTTAAGAAAAAAATATAGTTCTAGTTCAGAAAATCTTTAATATATAAAAAAGAAAAAAAAATGGGAAACCAACACCAGTCCTTATGAACTTACTACTAACCCCACAAAACAAAACAATTTTCTAACAGTCGTTGAATCAAAAATGTGAATGCACACAATACATTAACTTGCTATCAAACGCCAAAGCTTTTTACCCTTACAATAGCACAAGAAAATCCTCCCAATAAGGTAACGGAACAGATAATTGTCACAGTAATCTCTGATGTTTTAAGAGCTGTAGTTGCATAGCAGACAGAACGAGTGAAATAAAAATGCTGAGACTGAAGAAATAAACGAAAGTATGCATTATTATGATGACGATTCTGAACAAGAATGCATGGAGATTCCTTAGATGCTAAATAATTTTGGGTTAAAAATTTACCGCCTTATATTCTCGTTATCTCTTAATTTAAGCTGGAGAAGCTTAATTGGAATTTTATGAATAACTGACATCAGTTAGAATGACCGAAGAATTATTCAGTCATGCATTTTTGTATATTGTTAAGAATTTGTCTTAAATCATTTTTGTTGTTATTCAAATAACTGAACACAATAACAAATGAGATAAAAAATATTTTGTTTATTCTTATTTTTTTTTCATAAAAATACCCACTATAACATTCATGACCTCAAATAGGTATGGAATATCAAAATCGTTTCAACGTAAAAAAATTATAATATAAACCATAAGAACTCGATTTTTTTCTAAGAAAAAGTACTTGAATGTTCGACTCAATCGCTTTCTTAGTACCTGTAAAATCAATGAAGGAGTAGAGGATTGCGGTCCCCAGCCTCCCCTGCTGCAGGTTTTATGCATACTAGATAATACGACGGAAAAACATACACAAAAGTAGTTATTTTTTATATTTGTTACCGTAAGCGTGAAAATTTACGGACGGCTTTAGTTAGACTCATATTGGTTTTCCGCAAATATTCGAATGAAAATTATTAACGATTACTTTTTATGATCTTCAGTTTTGGTAACACGAAAAACATGAGTTGTTTTTAATTTGGATGAAAGTCCTACAGGGATTTGAGATAGCTGAACATTTTTGATATGAGGATTAATAAGTGTCATAAATATTGGTAGATGACATCAGTAATATTTGCACTGAATTAGACAAGGTGGTAACTTTAATCTATTTAATGGTGAAGAAGTTCACGATTAACCATTCATAAAGAAACGTAGAAAGTATCAGATGATCCTGTATCAAATAACACCAAGCGATAACCACAAACACAACATGACATTTGTGGTCACCAGTTGGAGTAAAAAGAAAAAGAACCACTGGTTTAAAATTGCAAGAAATATACTCAACTGCTGTAGAAAATACAAACGTGTTAAATTTCCCTCTCGAATAAGAAACAGGTAGACAATAACATTTTATTAAATACTTAAATGGAGTTTTCTTACTCAGAATTGTTGTCTAATAAAACTACAGAATTCAAATTTGCAACAAAATAACGTAAGACGACTAAACCCTAGAATTTACAAGGGCTATTTTAATCTAAGCGGCTTTTTCGGGCACAAATCGTGGCTACATTGTGAAGGCGCGTTTTCTCAGGCATACCTATGTTGTATGTGTACAGATTGTTATGTATAGTACCGCACTGTCGCGCTAATGCCACAAGTTGGTTCTAAGCCCTCACTGTTAGTTACTCCGACCATCTTACAAGTTCTAATTAGCCCCCTTGTTCCTAGAAACAGCTACCTACAACGGTGTTCGGTTATTTCTATTACATTTGCCTGGCTTGGGACTGTTGTGTGGAATTAGGTAATATTTGCTGGTGTTTATGGTATTAGGTGTTGTTTGACATTTTGTATTTGAAGAGATTAATGTTTTTGACGCCATCTTGCGGATGAATTACGAACTATTCAAATAGAGTTCATCACAGTAGACAAAATGAAATTAAGAGTAAAAATATAGTTAAAAATATTTTTGTAGATTTTTTATGTAGATAACGCTTTTTTATTTACTTACAAATGATATAAAAATATTAATGTTTTGTCAAGAAAACTTTTCTGTCGCTCCTATTCTAAAATAAAACTTTGTATTTTAACGCACGGCTATTGTTCTCTGGCTTTGCTTGGAGCAATTAGTCGTGTACTCATTAGCACAACCAGCTCTTTCATTCATTCCATGAAATGAACGAAAAACTCCCAGTCCCCACGACTTCCATCTTACCTTTAGGCGACCAGGTTTTAGTACCTTAATGTTATTAAGAGCTGAAGCAAATTGTGTAGTATTTTTGTTATAGTGGATCACACAGTACCACATTTTTTGACCCAGAACAAGGACCTAATCTTTGATCACTAATGTAATCTCTGGCTATAGCACTACACACATATACTCTTGGGGAGTTCATGATTTTACATGGAAGCTTACGGTTAGTCGTTTAGATATAAAACTTGGACTTGTTATACGACTGGGTTAAGTAAATTGCATCAGGAGCATTGCATCATCAAATTGCTCTTGAAAGTAAGCGTGTTGAGAGTCAACACAGCTTCGTAAGCCACGTGGTAGTATGTGATCCGCCATACGTGGGCGCCTTACTGAAGGTAGATAAGTATCAGTTATGTAACAGGCTTCAAGCTTATTACTGAAGCTTTCCACGACACCTACGTTGTAATGAAAGCCTTTCTATTTATAGTAAAGACAACATTCCGAAGAAGTAAACACATCAAAATTATACTTTATGATACAACTTATTGTTCTTATACTAGTACCGTTGGTGGGTTGATAGAATCGAAGAGTCTATATACATATGAAACCTATACTTTGACTTTCGATTTTTATAAGCTTGGTGATTTGTTAGCAAATAATAACGTATCTATTCCTCCTGTAATTACCGCAAATTCCATTAATCCTTATTTGGCGATTAATTACCATAATCATAGATTACGATAATCTAAATCATACATTATTGCTTTTGCAACATCCAAGTCCAACAATATAGTTTCAGTTGGTATCGCTCGCAGATCTGTTTACGTCGTAATTTATCGTCTCCTTTCACTGACGTTTCCTCTCGTAAGGAGGATAATATGGGCATATATGGTAGCGATAGCAACACTCATCCGTACTATATTTATTACCAGATATAAAATAGAACTGGATTTCTGTCCTATAAAAAGCTCTGACATAAGGCTCCATGTTTATCAGTTTTGCAAGAAGAAACGGATACAATTTATTACAATCACTGGTAGTGAGATCACATAATAACATTGTCTGCATCAATCTTCATTATGAATGTTAATTTAGCTCTATTGGCAGTACGTTAGATTGTATTGTTATACCCGAATAACTCAGCTGGACTAGATTATCAGTATTAACAACCAGCTAACCTGCCAAATTGACCCCAATTTGTTCAATAAAATCGATTCGGCGAAGAATTGTCTTTTCGCAAACAATCAAGGAAGCTTTGACCTCCAAAAGTGAACACGTTGTTTTACGAGGTCGTAGTAAACCTTTCAGCGAGGTCGACAATGCGTCGGCTGTCATGGCGAGCAATAAACTGCCGACGTGGTGGACGGAGTACGTTTGTCAACAATATAAACTTGAGCCCATGCTGGAGAAAAGAATACAGCAACGTAGAAAAAGCGTCATTCATCTGTTCTAGAATTAGAAGGAACTGTGTTCATGAGTAGGTTTTGCTGTTACGCTGTATAGGATAATCTTGTTGTTTATATACCTACGTATATTTTTTTGGGCTAAGCCTAAGTAAGAGAACGAGTCTACTAAATGAGTATAATTTATGAACTTACTAGATTCCGTCAGCGATTTCACTCCTTCCCGAGGGAACTATTTCCCATACTCCAATAAAAATTAACCTACATGTTATTCTGATATATAAGCTATCTTACTGCCACGTCTCATCAAAATCCGTCGAGTATTTTTTGCTTGAAAGAGTAATAAATAAACCTACATACAAACTTTCACATTTAAAATATTAGTAGGATGAAGTACTGATTACTTCACCTTCACCGGTGATGCTTGCTTACAACCCAGAATGAAGCTACATTACATAAAAAAAAATATTATACCTAAAGTTAATAAATAAATGAAAGTGAAAAAACCAGTAGGCTAATTAGCCTTTTGAAGAATATGGTAGGCAAGCAAATTAATTGGAATTATATAGCATGCAGCTTATCATAGATGGATCCTACACGCAAATTATGAAATGAAACAAAATTAGAAGGAAACCAGTCTGACTAATACTTATAACGCGGCTACTATAATTGATAACCCATAGTTTAGCTTAATTAACACACACTTTGTGTATTTGTCAAATAAAAACAAAAACGTCTTTGACGACAATTTATTATAATATTATCTTCACTGGGTTAGAGTTAATTTATTTTGTAAACTGCTTTACGTACTCCTGAACTTGACACGGTTATGAAACTATAACAATTTCAGAGTCTTGGATACCACCGACATAATTCCGCCTAAGCTTATAAACCTCTAGTTACAGCGAAATAACAGTAAAGCCCGTACATAACTGTAGCTCTTCAGTAAGTACCTACCAAACTAATAACTTAGGTCCGACAGAAACATTCGTCCTGGCCCGGCGGTATCGAAATTGTGCGCAGTTACCTCAGGACGGACTCGTCTAGACAAAGTCTACCAAGAGGCTGGAAGATTAAAGACAGCGAGATGAATAGAACGAGCCTAGATTCTGGAGAAAGAAAACTAAAAATGCCTTTACGTAAAGGCTTGTGCGCTGTCACGAACACTGTATTCTTATTTAATCTTTTTGCTGAGGGGGTTTTGTGCCGCTTCCCTCTGCCAGTGTATTGTTTCTTCTGCCATCAGGATTTGACTGTGAAATATTACTAAGTATTTTCAAAGATTTTATTTATGGCCAGCTTGAGCAACCATAAATTGTTTAAGATGCATTTAAGGTTTTATAACTTAATACGTTTTCTTGATGAAAATTGTTTCAGCTGTCCTTCATAAAACCTTATATGACCAAATAAACTGTTATAAAATTAAGAATTCATAAACACAACTTTATAAAAAGTTGTATTAATAGCTGATGCGGCAGCCATTAATATTATTAATATGGCTTCACGATGCGAGGACCATAAAGTTGAACAAACGAGAGAGGCGGGATACTTTTTACCGCGTGGGTTCCCATAAAATCGCAAGCCCTGAATTAGCTCGATTCTTTGTCACCCCTTTTAAGCAACCCTAAAATTTTTACTACCACCGTCTTTGTCTAACAATAACCACTACATTCCCATCCGTTAAACTGCATCAAGGAAAAACAACGTGAAACCGCCCGAGATGAAACGAGATAGAATAATGTATATGCACTAGTACAGAGAACAGAGAGAGCGGCACACGTAGTAGTACGAACGTAGCCATGGATGGGTGCTTTGTGCCGGGAGGGACGGAGACTAGGGAAAGCTAGCGTGCGAGCGAGACAGATGTAAAAATTAACCAACAGAGGGGAGAGGAACCGAGCTTCTTCAAGCGGGGTGGTTAGTCCGCATTCGACCGCGTCGGCGGCAACGTCGCCTCTCGAGAAATATTCCGCCGGAAACGATTCGAACTGTGAAAAATATTTTCCAAGTGCGATTTCATACTGTTAACGTTTTGTGTTTATTTTATGTTTTTTATTGATATGATACGGCCTCCGCCGAATTTTGGATTACGGTATTCAACATTGGAGTAGCAGACTTTCGTATAACTATAAAGTACGATGTTATTGTGACGAAAAACTTGTAAGATTGGAATTGTAAACACTCAAGGAAAATCAAGAAAAAAGTTATGAGCGATATTTCGTCGCTTAGATTAATGTGCCGGTTATGATACGCTCGGAGCTTTGACCAAACTTGGATTTGTCAAAAGAGGAATACCAAAGAAAATGTGTGCCAAAATGTTATTTTATTGTTTCTCCTTGTTTACCCTCATTATGTCTTGGATTGGAGTGTCGGCTGAAGAGGAAGTGTCATCTCCGTTGCGGGTAGCACAATGTAGAGCAACATGTTTACAAAAGGTAAGGAAACGATAAATTTTGGATTGTAACGTCCCTACATCAGTTTTGTGTGGTGTTAAACGTAGTTCGCTTAGATATAGCACAAATATAATGTATTTCCTCATAAATTACATAAATTTCAACCACAATTCGTGTAGTAGTCAGAAAATTTTAGCTCTCAAATGTGTTTTAGTGCTAAAGTTGGCCCTTCAGGCTATCAATTGACCAAACACCGAACGCTGTTTTCCGTCGTATGTACTGTGGTGGAGCAATAAATGAGTTCAATTTCCATGTTAGTCTACAAAACTGAACTAACTAACAGTTTAACTTCAGGAACCAGTAAAAGTATGTATTTTTGTTTAAATTAAAAACTCCTCGAAGAGTTACACCTGAAACACATGTTTTTGATACGATTGTCAAACCATCTACAAATAACGATGAGTGAAAACCAAAAGACGCAATTATGGAGCTCCCTCATTGTTCAACAACTGTAATAATTGAAGGCATTTGAAAGAAAACAAGAGAACAAGGCCGTGATCCAATTTGATTGTATTGACTTTTCCAAATTACTTATCATTGAACCAGATCTTGAATGAACTTGTAATCAAAATCGAATCTTGTACGGAATTAGAATACCATGATAGAATGGAAGTGCCTTTTTGTTCGTTTGTTACTCCAAGCATGAGGCTGCTTCATTCTACCTGTTAGACATTTGATGACGCGTTTATAAACACACTTGGATCTCATTACGAGTTAACACGAGGTCCTTAAGAAATCCGACACAGATGTTTATACAGACAATGCTGAAGTAAAAGCTTTGGTGACATCAAGAGCCGTTGATTAAAATAATGTCACTCCAAATGCTGTTACTGCCAACGTCAAATTAAGGCTAACATTTTTTTTAAATGACTTTTAGGCAAGGCTTTATTGAATTCACGTTCTCTAATAATGATTTAAACATTTTAATAACAAAGGTAGGATTTCCAAAGTAAGAAATTGACATTAGTACCTACCAATAAATTAATTGTTACATAAGCGAAATGCTTTATCGTCACACAAAACTGATAACTTTCAGTGCAATAATTTATTTTTCTTCTTGTAGAAGTTTTTTTTGTAATTGTTTTAACTCACATAGTATTAACTGCATTCAATTTGTATTTTCTTGTATTATTTACCACCCTCCATACAATAATTAACATTTGCACGATCGTTATTCATCAAATCCTCACCCGCTGTAGGCCTATTTACAGGATCTGACAGTAATATGAAAGAAAATAAAAAGCGTTGCTCATCACAGGATAAAAGTAAGTAGGTAGATGTCCTGTACAAACATATAAATATTATTATTAACAAATCAATCATCTAATTGATTGCAAATCATAGATAATGTTTTCATCCAAATAATGTTCTGTTATCCATAAAAAAAGTTATTAACATGAATAAAATTCATGAGTAACCTCTAAATGTAGCTTTTGTAATCTGTATATGTATGCCCAACTATCAATAACTGAGAAAATAAAGAATTCAATTCGTAACCGATCATTAACAAAAATAAATTGATTCCATTTGATACTTATCCATATTCGAAACCCATACCCATAATAATATATCGATCAGTATTTACAGATAGGATTTATCTAAACTGGTCGCATTATTTATTCGAATCATTCGAAACAGGTTGCCTGCTGGTTATCGGTGCGGACCATGCCTCCATAAACGTAATTTGTATCGGCTATCCCCTTTAAATTGGAATAAACTTATTTGTTTCAGCTCTCCACTAAGAGATTACGCCATAAATTATTTTGTTGGTTAATCAATTTCTTGGTTCAGTAAACTTTAATTAAGTTATTCTGCCATATGTGCTTGTATCATTTTTGTACGAAATATTATTTATTGCTACTAAGTATCGAATTAAATATTCATGACTGATCATCAATATTCTGTCAGAAAGCCGATGAATTTAATCTATCAGATATTCTTGAAGATTAAAAAAAATTAGATAGAATTGTATGCCAAGCCATATCAAGGAATGCTTAGATAGTGGAGCCACAAAGAATGCATCTAAAGAATAATTAAGTAGCTGCCAATAAATAGCTTTGGAGTCCATTAACTTTATCAAACGACGACCACGTTTTAAATCAGATTTCAATGGAATCATAAATTTGTAGTGTCAGCAACGTTAACTATTTAAGTACCAACGAATACGTGAATCAAATTACTTAGATCGAAAATGCCTTCTTAATCGAACCTTTTGTTAGAGAAAATGGATCCTATACACTGGCACGATAGAAGTTCTGTAGCACCACCGCCTATGTTGGTATTTTTAAATAACTATTTAGTGAATTATTTCTTAGTCAACTAATATTATAAGCATTGTTGCTTATAGAACCTAAATTTGAATTATGAAATTTTAATAAAAGCATTATTCATAAAGTCCAAATTCCAGTCAAAAACATTCCTCACTAAACGTTTTGTCTGAAATCACATTTCTGTTTAGCGGAGCAGCATAATCCTTTATCCCAAATTCGTCATGACACGCACACGAATATGTATTGTGTTCAGTATTGTAGTATTTGTAGAAATTTTATGTTTATGATTTCAGGTAAGAATAGATTGAAAAACATACCCATATCATGCACATCATCTACATTTCAAAAATCGACATCTGTTGCACTAATCCACGACGTATTTAGTGCGATCACGCTTCCATTTTTTGCAGACCTTAATGCTTTGCTTTTAGTGGGAGTTTTTTTAATCAAATTCTACCTGCGACAAGGGCACAATGATCTCCACTTTTTTCATATTGTTTGTAAAGGGATGTGCGTGATGTTGCCGGAGGCGGAAGGATAGGTAGTTTCTTTTTAACATTATTGGGGTACGTGAGGAAATACGCAAATTACTTAACTATAGGCTTAGAAATTGGCTGCCTACCTGCCTTTGTACTAAATTGCTCTTATAAAATTAGATATTTTTTACCTTATGGGCTGATATGAAAACGGTTTGCGTTATTAACTGTCGACAAAAACTAATCGATCCCATATTGAGATAGCTGCAAAACAAAAGGCTAAGCAAAACAATTGACCGCTGATTTTTAAATCTTTGTAACAAAACAGTAACTTTAGACGTGTAAAAAGTGGAGACATTGACGGGCCACGCTGTCGCCAGAAACTATTTTCTCCTATTGTGTCTCATTGAAACATGGACCTTTTAAAATATATTGGCTTGTGTTTTTTCCAATTCTTCTTTTTGGGTAACCTTTTTGTTAGAAGCCTGCCTCCCTCGATGGTAAGTCGGACTTTGGGGGACACGTGATGAATTTTAAAAAGTACTTTAAGTGCCAAGATATAGATATGGTTATGACTACATTATGGCATGTAAGTTCTGTCATGTAAATTTTATGTGTCGTTCTTTTATAAAAAATCGTTTTGAATACTTTCATGTTTGGAAAATTGTTATGAGATTTGTATGCTTAGAATCAGAATGAGGTCTTTTATTTTTATTTTACAATCGTATTTGAATTTATTTTCTTTTATTTTGTGTATTATTTATTAGTCTGGTGAACTGTATGGTAAATATTTCGAGTAATAAATAAAAGGAAAAGGACAAAAATATTTTTGTGCAATTAACTTAAAGGACTGTTTCCATATCACAAAAAATAATAGCTTATATACATTTTAAAATGGGGTCATACCATTTTCGGTAACAATTTTGTCGAAACCATTAGCTGATTGTTGGCACAGTTTCAACGTTTTTGAATCAACAACTTTTATGACTCCGTTTTGTAAATTTTATTGCACAGATTTTAAGTTACCCAAATAAGTCCACCATCGTACTGTACTTAAAAAAGAATAATGCTGGCTTTACCTTAAGACCTAAATAAAACATTGCAAAAAGAGACCATAAAGAACGGGCCGGGTGATCGTGATATAAAATCTCGATTAGAAATTTAGGAACGTTCCGGCCTTCCCTTATGGTCCCTTTTTGAAGTAGTCACTCCGACTGCGAGCATTATTATTTTATCGTTGTTCAGCCATGCACAAGAGGTAGAATAAAAATTTTGTTCAAGTAAAAATAAAAAAGGTTTCTCAAGGTTTCGGATGCACGTCCTCGGGCCACGCAGCGTTTAGAAAAAAATAAACGAGAAAGTCCACGCCGAAATGACCTGCGTTTTTGTCCACGATTTGTTTTCGTTTTGTTACGTTTGAGTTCATTTGGAAGTAGCCATGTCTGTTGCTTACTGAATTAACTTAAATTGCCTTGGCTTTTTTGTTCAAGAGAAAATTACTTCAAGTTCCTTTTGTGGTTACAATTTTGGAAGTGGTTGACACAATAGAACAGGTTGTGGTCTCATTTTTGGTTATTAGGTAGCTGTGTACATAAACATGGAATCTTCGATTTGGAAGCGAAGATCGGTTAAAGTTTTTCAAATGATTGCAAATGTCCTGTAGAGCCCTTGTGCATACATATTCTACGTTTATAGGTGTTAAAGAAAATTGAAAGGCGTTTGGTGTCTTGGCGGAACGTAGAGCTCATAACAATGTGAAAAAGGCAAGCGTTGTTGGCGGCGCGGCTCGCGCTCATACGGCCTCACCTCGTGAAGGGTGGCTTATCCGGCAAGGCAGTCGTAATAGAGCCGTATACCAGAGCAGACGATTAATGATTCATGACCCCTCGTAGCGCAGTGTCATCAATATTATTCTGTTTGTATCCAGCGCGTTTGGCCCACCCTCGCCCGCGCCCCGTTCATACATAAATAAGCGCGACACGTCGTCTTCTCTGATTACATCGCACCGATGTAGTGAGAAATAGTGTAGTCGGATGCTGAGCCCGTCTTTTGTTCAATATATTCCCTAGAGACACCGAATGAATAGTTAACACTGTATGCTCAACGTGCATGTTTACGGTTTCGGGTTTCTCTTAAAGATTCAAGATAAGGAAGGTGAAGGAATTTATTCGTTTGGTGGCAATAAGCTGATGTTACAATCGGCTTTAGTGTAAAGTTATAGGTTTCGTGTGACTTTGATACGTATCGTGTGGACTGGTCGACGTGCTCTCGCGCTCCGTGCAAGACGAGAAAAACGATCGCACAGAAAAACTCATTTACTACAACAGCCCTAATCATACATCTTTCTTAACACAATTGTGTGTCTTGTATTCACTTATTTATTATATTAATAAATTCAAAGTTTTTTTAGATACCACATAATTTTGAGACAGTGACATCTCAGTCTCAAACCAGACATCGTGGCTATAACTTAACTTTGATACTATAATTGCCAATTGGTCGCACATAAGTCAACATATTAATATTCAGGTGCCACATGACAGTTAAAGAAACACGTCGTTACTAGAAATTACATGACGTTCCGTTAGACCAATGTTGACGAAGAGACTGTTGTCACGCGATTCGACGATAAAGCACGCTTCGGGCTAAACTTAGTAAAACGTAGACTCCGACTGGATTCCAACGCAAACACTGATTGATACTGGCTTTGTGGACTTTCTTGATAGCTTACTCGATAATAATCTTCTTCATAATTAATTAAGACTCTTAATAAACCTTGTGACAACACTGGAATTTTCATAAAACAACAAAACGCTGAAATCAATTTGTCCGACGATTATTGGATCGGAGATAATAAATCTGCAATAAATCGTTGTGATTGTTACTTTCAATCGTTAAGTTCACTTTGACGATATTTTGCCGACGCGTGTGAATATTTTTGTTAATATTTATCAAATTGGAAATTCCAGATAGTCAATGATAAATGTTATGTGACCTCTTGATTACCAAAAACAAGAGTAATTTATTGGGCATATCGGACAGTTTTAATTTGAGCCAGAAATGGTTGTGTAATTTGGTTCTATAATATTTGTTGGGTCGGTTTCCATAGCTGTTAAAGCTCGGCGCGGTCGCCTCGACTTGTTCTGATAAATGATGCGGCCGCTACTGCTACACCGCTTCGCTTTTAATCCTCGCTCCACCATTGTGTCCCCGTCCAATTTTTGACGTTAACCGTTTTCTTCCACAAACGACACACACGTTGTTTAGGTCGGTAAATAAGAAATTAATGATCCTTTCCCATTTATCTCTGTATACAATCAATCAACCTATGCGTGCTATCTAATGGCTCCTATTTGCTTATCGTTTAATGCGGTGCTTTTGAATTACAAAAGGACTTTAGCTGTCAAACGAAGCGCTTTCTTCGAACATATATTTCATAATTAAAGCTTCATTTACCTTTTTTAAATCCCCTTCGGTTACAAATTACGATCGCTCATAAACAAAGAAATAAGTTAAACATTACAACAGCGATGTGAAGATTAAAAATTATGGAACAGTTAATCAGTTTTAATGGTGTAGTGAGGCCGAGCGGCAGTTTTGATTACATATTTAATGTTTTAGTAAACTATTTTACAACGTTCCGTAGTTGATTGGGATTCGATTAAAAGCAGCTGCCCTCACTCAAGGCGTAGACTAAGCCCTACAGGCTGCGATGAAATGGAGATAGTTTTAATGCTCGTAAATTTCATTCCGAGACTCCGCCGTCCGATCAACTAAATCACTTTCGTACGGGTATTTGCGCAAGTTTCAAAACTAAAATTTGCACTCAAAATATTTTGCCGCTAGTTTGGGAAATAGTTCGTAACGTCCTCATTCAATGGATAACTTAAACGACACATATAATTTGAATTCATGTTGTTCCTTCCTTTGTAATGTTTTAATTAATATGATAGCTTATTATGGTAATGTTCACATTGAAATAAAAGTTACAACATGGAATGTAGCTCTAATTTAGATATACTTAACTATGTATTTTCGGGATAATAATACAATAATAAAACCTTCAAGGTTCAAAAACTTCGTAATTAAACAAAGCACAGTAGGATGTCTGCGATGGGCGGAGTCTGCGTACGCGCAATCAAAACGTTTTCCGTGGGGTGGGGAAAAAATGTAAGTGGGGGAACCATAACTTCTTCCCTAATTAAAACGTTTAAGACTCGAATTGGTTTCACAAAAAAGCAAGTAGGGATAATACTCATCCATTTGTTTCCCTCAAAAGTAAAGGTGTCAGAATTTATCGTGTTCCGAAAATTCCGGCCGTCAGAACCGCCCCAAATCTCTTTATCTCCGCATTAATCTTTTAAAACCCATAAAACGTATCTTTGGATCTTACTAAATATTTTGTACGAAATTGATGGGGGACCATCTTTTATCTAGAGCTCAAATCTATAATACGACGATCAAAATTCCTAGAGGTGTCGATACAACCCAAGAGTATGTCACAGATGTAAGAGATTGTCGTTTATTACGCCTTGTTTTTTAATTCTAAGGGTCATATACAATATTTATACAAAAAATCGGTCCTGAGTCCAGTTATTAATTTTACCTGGTCTTTTATTACTCTGGACGCCATTTGTGAGACCCTAATTAATTTTACTGCTGTATTTAAAAACGTATATATTTGCATAAAGGTAAAATATGTTCTTGTCAGTTCAGCAAGTGATTAAGAACTTTTTACAATAATAACAAAAATGTTTATAGAGTAGTTGGATAGTTGCCTTCCAATTTCATATAGGCGTAAAGTCCCTGTGTCTTCTAGTTGTTTTAAAAATAGTAGGAGCATGTATATTTCACTACTGTACTGCCACTTAAAGTGTGAAACGATCATTGGGGGCTCGCGTGGGCCGCGTCGCAGTTGGTATGCTTCATACAAAAAACACGAGGCACCCCGTTGTTTTAGAGCTACAAAAATAATGAAATATGCCTCTTTATAGACTTTTTTATGTAAAACGTTGAGAGTTTTAAACGCCTTAGCTTTTAAACAGTACAACCCGCGGCGAACGCATTTGTATTTGGTATCGAATTCGGATTGAGATTTTTTTGAAATTGAATATTTGTTTTAGAATATTTAACATTCAATAATAGAGTTAAAAACTGAATGTTATTTTTATTTAATTTAATATATTTTTATACATATCTGATAGAGAAATAACACATTTAAATAAGTTCTTCGATGCATAAAGCGCGTGAGGTAGCGTTTAAATTAAATATACATGAATAATTATAATAGATTAAAGTTTGTCATACAAAATGGGCTGCTTCAATTTGGACAGATGGCTCACAGTGGAAATTAAATCTATTCATGTGAATGAACAGGAAAGGACCATAGAATTGAGTCCGCTCGGTACACATACTTCTATCATCTATTTTAGTGTATGTTCCTGTGTTTATTTTAATTGATTCCAATAACAAAATCTTTTAAGACTGATAAAATAAAACTTCCACAAAGTTTTCTTTAAAAAGTAATTCAGTCATTGTCTAAATTATTCTTAATTTTTCATACCTGCAAACTTATCAACAGGTTCAAAACACATCATCAACTTTTAAAAAGAACATTCACAAATTCCTAGTAGACACTAAATCACCTCCTAATTTTAAATTTCCGACTCATCTGAGTAAACACGTCCCATACGAACAGCTTGGAACGTCGAGTAGACTAAAATACCGGGGGTTCAAACTGTTCAAAGCCATTCGTCTTAGACTTGCCTGTCATGGCCAATAGCACCCATCAATGTTCCGTGTATTTGGCTGAAGCACGTAACACACTTATTTTAGAATCTTAAAATAATATTGTTCTTTTTCTGCCTCTTGAACCATTGTGCCGTATTAGCATCTGGATGTTGACGCGCTGCGACACTGACGAATTGTAACGTTGAAATTGACTTTTAGATGTTCTATTTTTTTTGTCAGTAGCATTGTTGATGCCACTTTGGTACCTACCTTTCTTTTGTTTTTGATTGAATGACATTCCGTTTTATCAAATCAAGTCGAACGTAACTGATACTAAAATAGGACATCATTTTCTTTCAGATTTATATTCACGTGTCCAAATTATTGTATTTAACATTTTCTTGGCGACGTTGATTATTTATTTTTATGAAACACGGTAGTTTTTAGTAGGCATACACTTAAATCCGAGTATCAGAATGCAAATATGACTGAATAAAAAGCCTTTATTACCTTATGAATATGAATTACTAGCGTGAAAACTATATTCTTGGAAAAAGAAACATAACGAGTCTATAAAATTCATTCAAAAGGTGCATAAACTCGTCATTTTGGAACCGAATTAGCTAGGTAAATTATACGAATAATATCGATTTCAATAGCGTATTTATTAGTGGTACAGTACCTACTCGGACAGTTTTATTATCACGACCAAGATATTTTAACGAACCGAATGTACGTCTAAAATAAAAGAGGAACATGTCGGTACATTTTTTGTTCATCGGACACGCCATTTAAGTCACAATCGTAAATTTTATTGAAATGTCGCAACAGCGATCGCCGCACGAGATGTCTTGTCTCCGGGGACGAATTTATGCGTAATTCGTAAACAAATTGACGTGTTCGGGACGTACTTTGAAGGGAACCCCGACTTGACGACTTGACGCGTCTTTTGAGTCTTTTTGAATATTTACGAGATGACTGTTATACATTCTGTAAACTTTCACGTTTCGTGTTTTGTTCACCGATGCACTCGTGATTAATCCATCATTTCATGAAATTATTGTGAATTCGTCCGTCTTCAAAACCGATTTAACGTATCGCTTGCGCTTTAAGAAATGACACCTCAATGCTCCTTCAGTCTGCTTCGTATGGCTTCTTAAGTCGTAAAATGGTATCACCTTACACAATAGATGCTATTGTTTTTTTATAAGGAATACTGTATTTCATTTCAAGATTAATTTGATCTTTGTTTCGCTTGGTTAGTTTTCGATAATAATACTCCAACTTTCTCTGTTTTTGTGTTAATTTTTTTACTTTAAACTGTCTTCTTAGCGTCAGCTCAGTTTTGCAAAAAACTCGGTCTAATAATAAAGAATACAGTATACGATTATGTTTGTAAAACATTTCGCTTAAGCATAGTATTGGAGTGCCCTTAATTTAAAATTTATGTGTTTTGGAAACTTCGAAGGCGATAGTATTGTAAAGTTTATTTCCTGAGGTAAAAAACTTCGTGCGAAGTTTGCAGAATGGGACAATAAACTTTTTAATTTGTGGCGAATTCAATCAATAAGAACAGGAGAAGTGTCGTAAACACGGCCGTGGCTGGCGGCGCCCGCGGCGCAAGTGCCACAGGTTTTCTCAACATGGCTTCCTGCTGTTCAGTGTTGCCATCTAAACGGCTATTAGTTACGTTTTACGCGAGACGCGCCGGGCGTTCCAACGTGTTTATTCTTAATTGACTCCTAAATATCGCTGTTTTTGGCCATGAATCGTGTTAATCGGACATATTTATTTGAAAGCATGGAAGCGCACTCCTAAGTGAGCCATTCGTACACAGTTTTATAGCTACGGACGCGCCACCACTCGATACAGTTCCGTTGGTTGCTTGTTAATTAAGGATTTGCGGCCAAGCTTTATGGTAGGCAATAGTCACAACAATAATACATCTTGAACAGTCGCATTTCCTTTCTCAGTTGGCCGGGGAGGCTTGTTGGCTTATCTGATGTCATAAGAAGTATCGGGGGGCCTATCGGGCTGCGTCAGACGTCCGTTGTCCTGTTCGTACTTATCTTCTCTCTAAATAAAAAGCTTTTCCGCCGCTCGTCGCGGCCTCTCACCGCGGACACCCAAGTCTTTCTTCCCGCTGTCCTGGGTCTCGTTTATCGCACGTGACGTGACAATTCTTTTATCCCCGACACTTTGTTTCCACATAAATTACTCGACTGTTCAGTGCTACCGAGGATTGCTTTGGCTAATGTCACAACTCGTGGATTTCTCCCTTTATTCAGTTTCGTTTTGCATTCCGCCAGCTGTGTTTGCTCATTGTCTCTTCGCTTTAAATTAAAAAAAGATTTTGTTTTTATTCGCGCTGTCTTCCTCGCCCACGACTTTATGTGACGTCAAGTTTGGAATGAAGTATTCTTATTGTTGTGCCGTGGAGTCTTTACGCAACGTCGGATTGCATAAATTATTGAAAAGGTTTTATTTTAATTAAACGGGTAAAGGGGGTATTCGATTTGAGTATTTCTTGTTTGCGTATATAATTTGCATAATATGTATGGCTGCAACGTTGTAGCTTGGATAATCATAAAGTCATTGACTCGATATTAATATGGTGGTGGTTCAATAGCTGGTTTGTATAATTGTCATACAATCCGCTCATATTCATGATCACGCGCAGGTGGCGCGGGCTTGGACACGCGCCTTGATAGCCGAACAACTTGCATGTAATGTAATAATGTCGTTATGCAAGCTAACATTTTATTTTACAGATACGGTTACATATACCTAAACCTAAATACAACCTCATTAGATATTTTCTCAAAATTGTGGGAGCTTCATTCGTGGTTGGGTAATTGCTAAGTTACAACTAAGCATCTCTTTCTTTTCATTCCCCATACAAGTAAAAGTATGTAGCAATATCACCCGCATAGTGTTCAGAACCAAAGGTATTCGAATATTACTCAACCTGAAAGGTCCAAAGACCACTAATTCCGCATTCAAAGACCCTTCACCCGACACATTACTAAAGGAGTCCAGGGGTGGCTGAAGTAACAAGTGTCTAATCTCCTTAGCGGTTACATCACGGTTCGATGTCTCATGAAAATTACATCCTTTACTTTGGGGACCTTTCGAAGGTACGTTGGTGTTTTCGAACTACTCACAATAAAGGAGAAACTGATACAACTAACTTTGTTTACGTAAAAGTATTAAATAGTTAATCAATGAACTTGTTTCTCGAGGCCCCTTTTATTTATAGCACAATGATAATTGCAAAGATTTTGCTTATCCTGTCTGCTATCTGCAATTTTTTTAAATATAATTTATACCTGCGCTATATAAAATTCTTCATGTAGCCAAAAGGTGCGCCTGAGCATGATCAGCCGCTTCAAAGTTAATCAATAGTCTCATAGACTCCCAAATGCCATAATCCAAGTAATGATAAATGATCACATACAAAAGATATGGCAACCGAGCTGATCACTGCCTATTGTTACACTTTGTGGACAAAAAACAGACGTTCTGTGTGTCCGAGATAGTTTATTTAGTGATTAATCTTCTCATTAGAACGTTTGCGGTTGGTTGGATAATTGACCGTAAAAAGTATAAAAGCTTTGCTAAGCAAACCGCTTTTTTTTTTAATTCCTGGTGAACCTACCTATAGCATGATATAAGAATGATAAAAAATATAAATGGATGGTTTTGAATAAAAGAGCCAGATACATTATTCATAACATTTATTGTCTCTAACGAATAAAACAAATGAAAGAAACAAAACCGGAGCTACAGTAATAAGTAGCAGGTCCATACATCATTGCTGTCAAATTTCCTTGCAGCTAAATATTTGTTCAGTCGGTGTATCGTGGCCATTAGATATGTATTATTAGATCCATCAATCATTTTAACAAAGCGATTTGCTTTATAGTTAAGATAATTGTAATTAGAAGATATTATATTTTCTTACAGCATCTATTTTTTGGTGTTGGAATTCTGAAATCATTTCGTTGGACGTTAGGCTTTAGGCGTTTTGAACAATGACAACGCGCTGAAATAAATAATTTAATTGGACACATAAAATACAGTGCCAAGTTGGATATAATTCGACTAAAATATACCTTTATTATAACGACAAAGTTGCCTAAATCTTCAAGGCCTCCAAAGTGGGAACAAAGCAAATTATTGTAACAAAGGCGAAACTTCCTGACAATACTTCAAATCTAATTCAATAAGCCTAATCCCATAACCAGTGTTAGAATGGGGTCCTAAGATAACGGTAGAATCAGTGCATTGACCTGAACAGGCCCAGTTCACGCTGTAAATGAGCACTAATAGTTGTTCTACGTATATTTTGCTATGTCTTATGCCTGGTTCGTATAAAAACGACCCGTTTTGCCTACGGATGGTAGATTTTTTGACATGACCTCGCAGAAGAAACGTAAAAAGTTATAGATACCGGACTAGATTAACGTGTAATTGCGACTACTTTATAAGTAGCGAATACCTACACGTTGATTACACTGCGTTACAAATGAAAACAAAAATTAAGTACCCTCTATGAAATGTCATGTTTTCCTATTGATTTATATCGTTTAGTAAGAATGCATACATATTTTCTTTCCATCACGTATCATTTTTTTTTGTGAGGATGTGAAAAATTAACCTCAAAATTCAAAGAATCAAACATAATGTAAAGAAATTTTATAGAATGTACCAGATTTTTTTACATTAATCGAGTTTATTATTAACATTTAGGTATAAAATTACAGAAAAAAATCAGTTTATAAAATTTGAACCTCGAATGCTTTTAAATTTTGACTCTGTCGTTTGTAGTTTAAAGGATTTTCTCGTTTTAGATACCAACAGTAATCGCCTAGCATAGTTGTGTCTCAACAGCCTTAAAATCGTTTTTCAAGGTTTTTCAGTGGTTCGGCTGTCCCACAAACAAAGAAAACAACAGTATTTAGTAAATCCACCCTATGATCTGAGTAAAATAGATACAACTTTCAGATTAGCGCATACTTTCCACTTAAAATCTTTATATTTGATAAAATACACAAAAAAACTGTGGTATCCATGGTTTATCTCGATAAATAGCACGTCCAAAATAAAGTAAATATGCACTTTTCACTTTTTCGGAAACATTTTTG
>NWSH02000535.1:6985241-6996930 GCA_002382865.2 Heliothis virescens
AGTAAATCCACCCTATGATCTGAGTAAAATAGATACAACTTTCAGATAAGCGCATACTTTCCACTTAAAATCTTTATATTTGATAAAATACACAAAAAAACTGTGGTATCCATGGTTTATCTCGATAAATAACACGTCCAAAATAAAGTAAATATGCACTTTTCACTTTTTCGGAAACATTTTTGGTTGTGATTTCACAATGTACTATTCTCAAACGTAACAAAACTTATTTGGTGCATTTTTGCAGTTGCGACGACCACTTAGATCAGGATTCATGTTGGATTTTCAAATTAATACGTTTAGAGATATCGACGCTATCAAATAGAACCGGTTTATAAATAAAACAAACCAATAAAAAAGTATAATGCATCGAAAACGTCAACGGTTTCTATACGCCTAAAGTCAGGGTGGTTAATATAATGATTGGCATGTACCTCGAAAACTTGACGTGATGGATACCACATATGTTTGGAACATTTCATCTATGACTCATTACCTATTTATTCCAGCTATCAGTTTAACGGGTACCAAAATCGTGTAACGCAGTGTTATGTGACCTACATCCTAGCACACTGCTTTAATGGTATGCTTATCATTATAAAAAGCGGTCTGATAAGTGGCTGAATAGAAATGAGTTTGGTTTTATTTCGTTCCTTTTTTGAATTTGCTTTTTTTAACCTTCATTTTGAGTAACTAGTTGCTTAGTCTTTGGCATTAGCTTAGTATTATGAATGGAAAAAATGGCTATTCTAATGATTTTGTTGAAATTTCCTCATTTGGAACGGATTATATCGAATCGAAGGCAAATTTTAGGAGAAAAATCAAAGATCAAAGACTTCTTTACATCCTAGAAGATTAAAAGAAGGTTCTCTCAATAAAAATTACTGGTGTACCAAGTGAATACGTTCTAATTAAAGGAAATGCGTTAGCTAATGGCCACAACGGATGTGCTCACCGCTTACCGCTGGCTCTATTTGAACAAGATGTGTTCCTTTACATGTGGCTTCGATAATACCAGTGCAAGTGATGTTTGAACTGTTACGTGAACTTTAATAATATTGCCACTTTACTGCAGTAAAACACTTTGTTCTACGTTATTTCCGTGATCTATTTGTATGAATTTAATTAGTTACAAATGTATCAAAAAGTCTCTTATGCCAAATCAGCCATGCTAAACCTTTGTATGGTCTTCCTTCATCTGTAAAGGAAATTTTGAATGAAAGTGTAGTTTTATTATGGAACGAGAAGTAGATGATTGAAAATCTCAATTAAAATGGTATGTTAAAACATTACACTCCTTCAGAAGCAGTTGGTAGGAATGACATAAGGTAACCAATCAGCAAGAAAAACTTAAGGTTAGTTAAAGATATTACCTAGTTCTAACCAAACCCTGCTTCGTTCAATGTAATTGAAACACAAACAAACATTCAGTACAATATATTAGAATAGCGTATTTATTACTATGCCTTTTGCCTAAGGTAGGGTAAACTTTAATACGGCAGCGGTAAGATACAACTTAATTTAATCGAGAAACTAAATCAGTCGCGCATAATTGATATAAATCGGCATACATTGAACCCTATCGGTATTAGAATCTAAGTCCTATTAGTAACGGTATAAGACAAGATCTTTGCATTAAGATCTATCGCATTTGATTCTTTTTCTTCGAATTTTGATGGACCGGAATGCATCAATCACGAAGAAATCAGTTCCAATATAAATGTATTATCTATCGGATCTGATACGTCTGTCAGAGTTCAATCTACTAAATGGATAGCAATATGTATGACAGCTTCAGTTTTTGTATGGCTTACCTACATGAAGAAAATGACGTCATAGGTTTTTTAAGTATCCTAGATTTTTCGTACAAAAAAAAGAACAACCAACTTTTATTTTAGAAGTTTCATCCAAATCTTAAAAGCGATAGTTTTGATGAAAGATTTCCGAACAAACTTTTCTTTACTCTAAGAGTAGTTCAAGGAACAAAGGGTTTAAAAAGCATCTCGACTCTCGACCCTTCGGCATCCTTTGATGCTTACCCTTTACCTTGGAAATTCCCTACAGAGTACAGAGACTTGGTTTTGGAAATTTAAGACGACTACTTGTATAAAATGTAGAGGTTGAACGCTCTAAATACATAGAAGATGCCGCGTAGGGTATCAAAGTTTTTACGTGAAATATATTGAAAAGAATCATAATATACGAAAAATTGGAACCACAGCTCATTACACACATAATCAATTTGATACGCTATTTGTCAAAATGCATCTGTCTAATTTGCTACAAATATCTAACAAACATTTTTTTCTTGTTGCAAGTAATTTACAAACGACTTCCTTCGCATCTATTGATAGTATTGTAAGTGACCACATTCATCAATGGGCATCAATTATACCTAACTGACATAAGTCAGAAATAAAATCACATTGTTGTGAAGATATTCGGCGTATGCCTTGTACATCCGAACCTTTTATAGAGGAACGGAAATCGTACGTATTGGACGCAACACAATCGAGCTCACAAAATAAATCGTGGCCATTCAAACTTGGCAAAAGACACGTTCTAGCGTCATTTCAATAAAAGTTATTGTATTGAAAACCGACAATAGGTAGAGGAAGTGATGTGTCCTGTGTTGAGGCAAGTGGACTGTTTATAATTTGTCCATTGTGGGCATGTAATGGAACGTGTCCAGCGGCCGCCGAAGCTATTGTTCGCGGACGACCGACCGATGCACTTCCTTTCTAATTGGCTTTCACACTACGCACAAATATCCAGATAAATAACGTAATTGATGGAAAAATGTTCGTGAATAGCGGTTTTATTGATACAGTTTTTTTTTTCTTTCCAAATTTTGGGGAACAGCATTGTTGATGGATAAAAGAGTTCGCAGTATTATGCGCGGTAGACCGAATATCCGGCTGGTTGGATACCAACGAAGTATTGGTGGTCGCAAACATTACAAGACGTTGCCAACCGCAAATCGGTTGGGGAATAACAATTTATTTTATTACAAAATACCTTACCTTATACCTACGTATCTATGTTACTGCATAGGTACAATAAATTGTGTTAGCATGCGACAGTTTTACTACAAAATATCAATAGAACCCCTTTAACTAAACGATCTGCATAATAAGTATTATCCCTGATGCGCAAAATAATGTCAAAACATTTCCCCTCATGGAAATTTCTTATAATCTCCTCTCAGTAGTCAGATTACAATGGCTACCGCGAGAATGCGCGATAGCTAATCGCATTACGTCTGTTAATAATTAATTCTCCGATATTTCATACGGTATGATAGACGTTATCTTCAGTCCCATCTGCATCTGATACATCGAGTGCCTTATTGCGGCCATTTTACCAAGATCTGCCATGACCAAACGACAATGTATTCCAGACAATATGGTTCCGAAAGATCTTGTTACACTGGGCAGTTTTTACTATCCGAGTGGCGGACGCGGGACCTCCTAGTGGGTCAATCGTTAACTGTTTATGTGATTTTTATTGCCGTTTGTGAACTATATTAAAATGCTCTATTAAAATTCTAAGCACGATACATGATGTAAGTTTACGATCTTAGAACGTTGCTAAATACCCTTAATGGCTTCATTCCGAATAACCTCGCGTTTATGGTATGTATGAACATTTTTAAGATGATTATCATTGAATTGTGTAGTCAAATTAGTCCATCACAAGTTTTTCTTATTTGAGCAGCATTCCTACATTAATTAGCGCGACCTCCTTTCGCTGACCACCCTTTTATGGGTACTCAATCAAACAAGTAACATTTGGAGTTGTTGAATTGATTACATTGATAAAAAAGACTTATTCGTTTTGCTTGACTTCAGTTTATTCTAAAAGAAATTGGTATTTTTTAAATCCGAAATTCGTATGAAAGCGTTCAATATCGCTGTCTCCCGTGGCTCGAGACATACTATTGACGTCACAGCACCATTTGTCAAGCTGAGCCGGCGTTGCACTGAGCTCGACTTATCTAAGAAAGCTGGCTTTACTTCCATATCACACTGAATATCCTGACTCGATACGGCATCAAGGCGCTATACAGATTTATTAGTCTATAATTTATGAGACCTACTTTATGGCCGTTTGACTTTTATACGTAGATAATATTGAACGTTTATTAACTACAAATATAATGCAAGACAAAATTGCAGTACTTTAAGATCATGTTGGTTTAAAGGATAATAAATTACGGCCACCGATGTGTTCACTTATCTTTATCTCGACTTTAAGTAGGCAGATAAAATTAAACGATTTTGTATCTCTGCCTTAAATGGATTGTCTTTACATTCACTTCTGAAATTATATGTTATTTCAATTTCTACTATAAGTTTAATTTGCCTGTAATAATAGGGGTGGTTATTTTCGAATGACGTTTTCAAATCCACATCTCTAAAATCAGTGTAGGTAACTTTCGCCTTGGGTGATCTAAAATTAAAAGTCGACAAACATGTTAAGAGATATTATAAATTGCCCACAGTTTAAACGATGGCAATGTAAAAATATCCTAGCAAGCATATTAAGACAAATACGATGAAAATTTATATAACTGGGTTATGGCGGAATGCCAAGTTACCATCCATTAAGCACTCCCTTGCTCGTTGCTGGTTTTGCAACCTGTATTTTTATTATTTGCTGAAGTAAGGTCTTATATATTTTTAGTATAGATATTGTACGTAAGATGCAAATAATACGAACTTAATAATTTAGCTGGGTTATCTATGGATAATTATATGACCAATAAACCTAATAAGGTTACAATACAGCGTTTATCAAAAACTGTTTTGTTTCCTGAAACGACAGATTAATGACAGCATTTTTTTTAAATCTATGATATAAACTTAAGTGTAATTAGCTCCATTAGTTAACACTGAACAGTAATAACAATGAGTCAATAGATACAGGATGCTCTTTAGATAAAAAACATAACGTGTAACGGAATAACAGTTGTTCATTTTGAGTTTTAAACTTAAGTGCACTATTAGGGCATATGTTTAACAATAAAGCCTTTTCATGTTTACATTAGAAACTCCACTTATTTTTATGTCTGGCAGTTAACAGGGACTGTAATGTGGTCAGGACAGTAACGTTATTGTCCTCAAACACTTCATAGTTTTTCAAACGTTCATTCTGTTTGGCGTTTAAAGTTTTATGATCAGTTTCAAGTGGTGGAGTTATTTTGTGTGAATAACATTCGTAATAAATTAACTTACAAAATGCGTAAAGATATGTGAAATTAATTCTATACATGCAAAATTGAGTAACAGATAGATAACCCGCTGACCCTATGAAGCGAGGGAAGCCTAAATGTGGAAACCGGGTGTAGTGACGCAACTTAGGCCTGTGTCCAGCTTTCTCGTTCACTACATATAGTCATTTGCATAATATAGCGCCCTTTTACTCGAAGGGTTAGGCAGGCACTTATATTTCACCTACATTTCACCAATTATCCCATGTAATTGGGCTCTATTACAAAATCAGATTAAATGCTGCCCTTGAGATATTCCTCATAGGATAGTCCTATATAGAAATAATGCTTTTAAACTATAAAATACACTCTGTTATCAAAGATCTGGTCATGATTGCATTTACATTTATCTAATCTAATATCAGTTTTTGACAAATGCCATAAGTACATTACACAAGTAAAGTTACAGAAAATCCTCCTACACCTAAATCCAGTTCTTATTACTTAGATAAAGTTGGTCCAGACATAGATAAGCATAGGATACACAAGTACAAAGTGCTGGCACTAGGCAAAAGCATTTACTTAGTCGGCTTTTGTTTTTGCTGATTTAAGTACCGTTTATGCTCTAAGTGGCTAGTCAGACTCGGTAAGTAGATAATCTTTTTTTCTCTTTTGTTTCCCCTAATGTTCTCAGGAAATTCTCTCAAAAGCCTTTGTCCGATATTTATGAAAATTCTTCGGAAAGAAATTGTATTGTTTGGCTAATTATATGCTCAGTTATTATTGCGATTTTCTTCGGACTTCAAGTTGTTTTTATTGCTTTTTGGAAACAAAATGTTGAGCATTTAATTTCTTGCCGTTTTCATCTACTGTTTTTTTTTTTAACTTTTTAAGGCATTCATAGAATTTCAAAGTATCGCCGCAAATGTATACTTTTTGCGTGCAACATCATCTTATTACCTTAATTTCAGTATACAAACCTTCTTTACCAAATTGTTCATCCAAGATTACATAACTGCTGTATTAAATTATCCTCAACAAAATAGCTAAAGAAATGATTACGTAACGTAATTAGCGGAATGGCCTCAAGCCGGGAATTACGTGAGTTATGGTTAAGATCTCCTATTTAATGACTAGACTTACTAAGCTTATACCTACACGAGTACAAGCCTAATGTACCAGCCTTATATAACGAGGTTACATGTCCATGACGTAACTCATTTGACATTTAACTCAAGCACGCTTACATGCCTCACCTGCATTTCTATTAAGTTCAACCGTCCAGTCTCGGGACGCAATCCAATTTATTCTCATCAAAGTCAAATCATAGTTTTTTTTCAACACGATATCGTCTCTCGGATATTTTAATTTGAAAGTACCAACATAAATAAGAAGCTATTACGTTTACAAACGGGCCGGGTCTCGCCTGCCGTGACCACGCGACAAAGCGTCAGGTAGCATCGGACGGCGGGTTCTCCTAAGTAAATTGGATACCAATCGAAGCGTGACGATTTTATCTTATAAAAAAATTCTTACCCTTTCTTTAGTATCTTTACGTAATTCTGAACACACAATGGACAGGTCTCGGCGGTTCTTTCTTCTCGTAAAGAATAATATTATGATATTGTGAATAAATGTTACGATACCACCGAACGTCTGCTGCCTTTATTCACTTTCTGGCATCAGACCGTTACGTAGCTCCAGATTCGCGATAAAAGGAAAAGAAACACAACGCTCCAATTTCTAAAACAGTTTTAAGGAAAGTACTTGTTAAAGAAAAAGATAATAGAATGCAGTGAAATTGAAAAGATTGGAAAACACTCAGCTGTTGTTGTTCTCGCCATATCTTCAAGAATGTTTGTAGTTCACCGTGTTCTATTACAATAATGATTAGCACTTCCATAAAGTCAAGCTACAAAGCGTGTTGGCTAAAGATTTATCGCACTGCAAGTAGAGCGAGTATACCATCACCGTAAATATCCGCCTTACGCTTCCACTTCCTCTGAACTCCTTTCTATTGATTTATAGCGAGGGTTTTAAAAGCTAACTTTTTATAAAGCAACTCCGGCCAGTTGTTTCCAACTGTCTGCAGCATCTGGCTTCTTTAGTTCAGTTTTTACTTGGCATTTTAAGAACTTTGTCATTTTAAACTTGGTACGTAAAATGATTTTAAAGGGTGCTCGAGAAGTTCGGAGTGCGTACCTGATGGCAATCCGTGCTGCGCGAAATAAATCCCAATGTTCAATAGATTGAAGAACAAATGCGGACCGCGACAGATGAATAGTAAATGAACTATATTTAATCGACTTAGCAATGGAAAGTTTCATTCGGTTTCTGCGACCATAAATCCTTATTAATCCTCATTTGGAAGCCGATTCAATAAGCAATAATGAAAGACAAGACCTATAGCTGTAATACCAAGGGGCACTTTCTAGCTCAGTGGTTAATATTATAAATCAAATAGTCGTGTTCTTGTCATCAGTGCCGCAATATCAAAGCTCGTTGTAGATAAACCGGGCTATTTAAAATGTTGGTTTGTCGACAGCGATTTAGCATTAAACGTGGGCCTACACAAACTTGTTGGTTGTACTAAGCGGCTGGGGGCGAGTATTTTGTATTACGGTTACTTGTGCTATCTTCATGTCAGTTTATTTAGCTTAACACTAACTTAATTGGCTATAAATTAAGCGCCTGCAAGTTAGCCAGTTGCCGAGTATACGGTACGCTTTCTCGTCTTGTTAGATCAGCCTTTGGTAACTGGGTAAATGTGGAAAATTTATGTATGTATTGTAAGTCCCCACGGATAGCAGTAATAAATACGTATTGTTTAGTATGCCACCGGTTACATCGGATTGTATGAAATTTAAGCCCGTTTCAAGTTTCGAGACATTTATGTGACTGTTACGGGTACGTAATTTCGTGCAACTTGAAACAACATAAAAATTAATGCCCGCGTTGAGAGCAGTGTAGAATGAATTTTGGTCCTTGAATTTTAATTTTATGTATTTGTTTTTCCTTTTCTTTTGAATTCGATACTCAGTTTAATATGCAATACTTATGTGAAATCGAAGATTGAACTGTATTCGATTATCCCATGCCAGTTCACCATATCATTTAATCATGTCCATTGTTCAACACTGTAATTGACATTCCAAATTCATATCCAATCGATCAGATACCATTTTGCAAATCACGCCAAAGCTCAATGGAGCTTCACATTCACACGCACAGTGGCCAATGTAGGAGTACATAGTATAAATGATTCATAAGGACATGTACACACGTGCATGCTGATGCCTCCCCTAGCCACTTGGTAACACAAGATTGTTCCTAGTCGCTGGAGCTTAAAACAGGTGGAGTCACAATTAGCGGCAAAACTAGAGTACCTAAGTGTCTGATGTACGCCCACCTTTGCGTTGCACGGGATGGCAGTTTGTTAAGGGGTAGTAATGTCGCAGTGAGCACTTTTTGCTCTCCATTTTGTAAGCTGATTTCTGTGTTTGTATTTTATTGCATTATTTTGTATTAAGTTGAAGATAAAATAGAATATTTAGAGTTTTCGTTAAAGAACTGTAAAAGTGAAACATTTTTAATTGAATGCATTAGAAAATAAAGTTTTAAAGAAAGATGCAAGCACTCAAAGTGTTAACCACTACATTATAAAGAAACGTTTTTATTGTAACCCAATGACAATGTGTATAAAATTAGCATATGCATGCAGATTGCGGCTTAATCCCTTAGAGAATTTCTAAGTAAGCCATTTACATTTTGAATGGAGGTACTCGGCCTTAATAGGTCTACATAGGTTCAGCTACACCTAGGAGGGATTACCTCACTTCACGCACTCCTGTTTACCCTACGGGAAAGAGAGGACTTTATGGTGTTTGTGTCCCTCTCGTGTAATTCTTTCACCCTGTTTGTTTTGGATTAACGCATGTCTTTGCTTTTAACGCTACTGTTTGTTCGGCCGCCTACATAAATATTTGTAATACTATGCGGCCATTTACTATCCTGGTTATGAGCCCTTTAATTGCTCTTCTTATTTTATGCTTTTGAAATATGGCCTTTGATAATTTTAAGTTATGCCGACGATCGTAAATGTACTCGTAAAAAATGTGTGCTCCGGTTTAGTTGAAAAGAGTGTAGCGCTAATCTTATTAGAGATCATATTTGATTTGATATGGGTTACTGTTCTCATCGGTGGTTTACATCAAAGCAAGTGCCCTTTAGATTGTGAGATCGGCCTAAGTGTTTCGAGCAACTGTACATTCGGACTAATGATATCTCTATGGTTCACGTTTCTGATCGATAAGTACGTTCGTGAGCAAAATACTAACTACATAATATAATATAGTGATACAATTTTGTGTCTAAGTTTAGGTAAGTTTTCGACCATATAAATAATTCTCCGTGTTACGATTCAGAATAAATAATGTTACTCATTCGTGATTGGAATTTACAAACGCGCATTTTGTTATTTACGGAATGGTATGTATTTAATTACAATCTCGCATAACTTAAATTTCTACGTAATGTAATGCAGCAAAAAATAACAAACACGTTTCATGATTAAAATGCTACTTACTTCTGTTTAACATTACGGTGCGACTAATGCGGGGTATGTAAATAAAATAACGCCATAAGCGCTAAGGTACCTACTGAAGTTTCCTGGCATTATTTTAGTTATATTTGACGTGAAATAACCATAAAATAGGAATAAACTGATCGCATCTAACTCAATGTAAGCAGTATAAACGACACGTCACAACTTAAATCAGATACATAGCAAAACATAACCATTTCTGAGACCTCTTTACGCCTCCACTGTACTCTACGGTTGCGGATAATTTTCGCATTGCGGCAATCGGATTCGGTGCCGATATCGCTTCGTAACGGTCCTTGCATCGAGACTGCATTCTACACGATTTCCTTCTAACTTGAATCTTGATTATACTTTGCTTTATCTGAAATGAGTTCTAAGAATGCATTATGCCTGTAAAACAACAAATAAGACTAGATATTTTGATCTACAACGTTTCCGTCCGATTGCTGTGAAATATTGCGATTTATTTATGGTTCAAGATAAAGACGCAACCAATGGTCATATAAATTAGTTGGCTGGAATTTCAATTTATCAGATAATGGATATAAAGTGAAACAAGACATCAAAATTATTTTGTCAATCGTATGTCAAAGAACCGCACAGCGGTCAAACAATCAAAGATATTTTATATTATAGATTATTCCGATTGAATCATGGTTCGTTAGCAACCGCAACCATGCGCACATCTGTCGCATGCTCCACGGAACTTCTGAGACTCACAAAAACCGACAGCCTCTGCCCGAAAAGGATAGCTACATATGATACTTCCACTGGCTAGAAAGGGACGACAGTAAATTGTATTATCCCTACGGATACAAGAATGTCCTTCGGAATCGATGAATTTCGAAGAAAAATCTTATTTGGTTCAACAGAAATTGCATTAATCAGAATTCATAAGCTGTCATAAGCGATATTGTCAAAGCATTTGTTGACTTCGTGTTCAGGTCTATAAAAATAAGTTATTTTTATTACAGCCACACGTTGTTTATTGTGTGCGCGTATTATTTTATGAGCTTCCAAATGTTCCAAAATTAGTTAGAATCCGGACATTCTAACCAAAGGGTTCTCCGAAACTAAACAGAACATTATAGTTTCGTGTAATCCTTTACACGTCTTTATCTGGTGGAGTGATTTGTGACTGGGATTTGATACAGAATAGATTTGGTATTAGTTCGTAATTGTTGCTATAAGGCAAAGTGCATTGAACCTTGAACATTTCCTTTTCAGGTTTACGTTCAATTTCAAAACAGCGAGTGCGTATAAGGGGTGGATTGATGAGTCGTTTAGTAATATTTCCGTCAATGCAGGCTATTAATGGCCAATGGTGGATGACAGAAATCATAAATTGGGGGTTTTATAGTGCTAACAAAATATTGTTTGCGAATGCTATTAATTTTAAAACGTTTTACTATGCCATAAAAGTAGTCGTTTTATTTTAAATAAAGTATTTTAATTTATCACCGTTGTTTCATCTGTCACATAGAGCGTTGCACATGTAGGTGGGCACGCGCTATACTGATACCTTTTCATAGAATGGAGGCAATAGAATTCTTTTGACACTTTTGTAGACGCTTGAGTTATCATAAATAGGTATAGGTAAGAATGTGTGTGCTAGCCAACATGGTCAAATACGTGATATTTTATTATACTACATGAATTTTGTATACTACATGTATTGATTTGTATACAATTGGTTCTTCAAACCATACAGACAGAATTGTGTTGCTGGGGAGTTTGTTCCACCATTTCTTCTTCCCAGCCAAAACACATAGGAAGTGGTGAAGGGCGGGCGTTTTTGGGGCTGTCTTCTGTAAACTTGACCTTCAAAAAGTGCTGATTTTCAGCCTACTTTGAATAAATGCTTTTTGATTTTT
>NWSH02000535.1:6998521-7009540 GCA_002382865.2 Heliothis virescens
ACCAATCTATTCTGTATCAAATCCCAGTCACAAATCACTCCACCAATAAAGACGTGGAAAGGATTACACGAAACTATAATGTTCTGTTTAGTTTCGGAGAACCTTTGGTTAGAATGTCCGGATTCTAACTAATTTTGGAACATTTGGAAGCTCATAAAATAATACGCGCACACAATAAACAACATTAGTTCGTAATTGTTGCTATAAGGCAAAGTGCATTGAACCTTGAACATTTCCTTTTCAGGTTTACGTTCAATTTCAAAACAGCGAGTGCGTATAAGGGGTGGATTGATGAGTCGTTTAGTAATATTTCCGTCAATGCAGGCTATTAATGGCCAATGGTGGATGACAGAAATCATAAATTGGGGGTTTTATAGTGCTAACAAAATATTGTTTGCGAATGCTATTAATTTTAAAACGTTTTACTATGCCATAAAAGTAGTCGTTTTATTTTAAATAAAGTATTTTAATTTATCACCGTTGTTTCATCTGTCACATAGAGCGTTGCACATGTAGGTGGGCACGCGCTATACTGATACCTTTTCATAGAATGGAGGCAATAGAATTCTTTTGACACTTTTGTAGACGCTTGAGTTATCATAAATAGGTATAGGTAAGAATGTGTGTGCTAGCCAACATGGTCAAATACGTGATATTTTATTATACTACATGAATTTTGTATACTACATGTATTGATTTGTATACAATTGGTTCTTCAAACCATACAGACAGAATTGTGTTGCTGGGGAGTTTGTTCCACCATTTCTTCTTCCCAGCCAAAACACATAGGAAGTGGTGAAGGGCGGGCGTTTTTGGGGCTGTCTTCTGTAAACTTGACCTTCAAAAAGTGCTGATTTTCAGCCTACTTTGAATAAATGCTTTTTGATTTTTTTGATTTTTGAGCGACATCCTCTTTAAAATCAGTAATTTTATGATAACAAATCAAATAACAAAGCGTTTTTAGATAATATCCTCTATCATTAGCCGTCCGTTCGACACATAAATCATTGATCGCTATCTGATTTGGAATATTTAATAACATAATCGTCCAAGAGAGCAATACCGGTAGATCGGGGCGAATATTGAAATGCGGGCCCACGACCACTTAACGTAGGTACAGAGCCAGTTTTCTTGTTGGAAATGTATGCTATTGTCTCCGGTGAGATATAAAATACCGATATGACCCTACGAACGTCTTCGTTGCAAGAAATATTCAAGGGATACGGCCCACACTTTTAATAGCGGTTACATCATTTCCACACAATGAGAGCGCCGTCCACACCCATTCTCTGTCCATATGATTTGAAATTATAGCACCGTTTTATTTGCTCTCAGCGCATTTATATGCGGTCGCGGAGCCGCACAATGTGCCACAATATTATATGTTAAGGCACCTACATACATAACACGCATCGGTCGCTGCAAGCGATGTGTCGCACATGTGTCGCAACGCCCGCTCGTGTGGGAGGCAGAATGAAGCAGTAATTTAATCCTTGATTGTGTTCCCATTTAATTTATTCGCCGCATGATCAAATTTGGTACGTGTTTGTGACCATTTATATCATTGTTAGGTCGACAGTGGTAGCTTGATTTAATTCTGCTTTCTAGGGAGACGCGCGGGCCGCAGCGACATTGTCCCTGTTTAAATGCACGTCTGGATGAACCGCTAAAGTGTTCACTCTCTGCAATCATCGCGAAATTACAGAGTAAATGCAAATAAAGATATGCTCGACACTGCATTCAGAAAGACGTTTGCTTTACATACAATTTTATTTCCATACGTAATTATTCCAAGGGTATCCATAATAGTATGTCGTTTTTCATATTTTCTAACCAATTGTTTTAAAAGCTTTAAACTGTATGGCGGGCGCCAATCAAGATATCGACCTCGTAATATACATAATCCTTATAATACTGGGGCAGATTTTAGATCGTCTTGGTATAATTTAAAAATAGTTTAAGGACCGCGGCCGCGTATCATCATAATTATAGGCGGTCCGTCAGAGAGGCAATGGGTATAAAAACTTAATGATGCTATAATATAACATCAATAAAGTAAATTGGCAGGATGTGTTCGTAATAAGTAAATGGATCAACACTTTGCTCGGTATATTTAATATTTTTTATATTAAACACAGTTTGTTAAACAAGGATTTTATACGTGCTTTGTTCCAAAAGTGAATAATGCATTCCGTCTCACGTTTTCCGACGACTTTGAAACATTTTATGGTCTTGTTCTAAAGGCAAGATAAAATTGTTGTGGTCTGTCAGACAATCGCAAAAAGTCGTACAACGAATGGAACTGATGGAAATAATAATGTTGATACCTCGGTCCTTTCCACTCGGAGCGGTGTGCGAGAGCTGTGCCAGTCCATATTTCATGAAAAATTCATATCTTCGTTGGTACCTAATGATGTCGATGCCATCTTTTATTGCCGCGGGGGACATATTTTTCATTAATCGTATATTATGATACTACATGCCCGCGATACGTTCAGTACTTGATGCCTTATAAAAGAAACTAGAAGTATCGCTAATTAGAAGACAGGTTCTTTGACGCATGGTCATGTCAACTTTATTCAATTGTGAGTTATTATTTTTTGTATTAATGCTGCTTTTTAATAGCTTATAAACTTCATAACTGATGAAGAGTATACACGCACTACATAAATTCGATTTAAAAATAAATCCATCTCATATTTCCAATCGTTTCGTTTCCTAAAACAATTCGGAGCAGGAAACTCAATAACAATTTATAGAAATCGTATGTCTCATCAAATATTTCGTTTATTTTTATCCCCTCTACGTCGACTAACCTACTTTCCACTAAGAACCTGAAACCGGGACTGAAATTCAATTTCTATTTGTAAAAACGGACCGGTAATAGAGTTTACCTACAGTTGATCAAATAAAATAGCAACTAGCGTAAGGGAAGACAGGGTACACAGCTGCCTCGGTATACTTACCCACATACCGGATTAAATTCTGATAGTTTTGACCGACTTTTATTAGAAAACGTTAAATCGAATTGCGAGCTGTGTGATTATCTCCGACTTCGTATGTATCTAGGTGGAATTGAGTGCTTCTGGAGCAACAATACTAACCGCCACTTTCATAGGTTCCAGATAAAGTTTTGATTTTGATTACTTTTCTATCGCATGATCTGTCAGATAGCTATCTAGAACTCTATCTGGCACTTGTGAAACTGGCCGTGAATGTTTTATCTGCTGGGTTAAGATTTCTACAGATAGAATGGTTTTGATGTAGCTGATAAAGTTCAAAGTCCCCTCAAGGCAAGTCATATTATCACCTAAATAATAAAATATAGCCTGGCTCTAGCCGAGCGTATTCAATAAATTCTTTTGCTCCATCAGTTTAATCGTAATCCGCATCAGGCACTAGGTTCTACCCTTATTTCTTGTTACGCTCTTCAACTCTTACAATCTGTTCTGTGGAGAAATTTCATTTTTTCTTCGCCATTTGGCGCGCTAGCTTAGATTGTATTTTATCTTTATGCGAAATCATAATTCATGCTGTTTTTGCCTCTTTCTCCGACGGAGGCTGTTAGGTGTTTAATGTTTTCCTCGTAGCTAACTTACACGCAAATGTCGCACTCTCCATTGTTTATTGTTGTCGATAAGATCGCAATTCGTGCTACTTTTTAATTGATACCAGCTACTTCTATTTTAATAAAATACATTTCTATTTAAATTTTCAATATTTCTTTCACAGCACAAAGCGATAAATCAAAAGTTAATCAACTCCAAACTACCGATTGCACAAGTGATTAATCTCGAAGATGTGTCGTTTGATTAAAGGAGAAAAAGTTGTTTACATATCATATTTCGTAAGTCACTGGCATTTATTTTGTACGGACCTCTGGTTTGACCCCCAAGAGCGCGCGCTCGCTACCCACAAAACAAAATGATAAATGAAGATCATCGGTAGTTGCGCGTTACATAAACGCTGATGGATTGATTGTAAACGACCGTGTGTGCCCATCGATCGATTAGTTCCTGCTCGGCCGCAGCCTCGGGCCTGACTTATTGACGATTATCTTTAATGGATTTCGTAAACTCTTAAGTGTTGGTATGCAACATCCTGGCTCGCCTTTTAAATGTAATACATCCTTGAACCCTAATTTTCTATTCAGATTAACGGTTGACTCGAAATAACTATTAAGGCGCGTGTTCGAACGTTTATCGATTTTTTTGTTCGTCAATTGAATTTATTGGCTCGTTTGATATTTAAATTCTTTCTGTAGGTATCTAGCGTTCAATCTCTAAGTGATCCGTTTTTTTGGGGGATGTTATTCGAAGTCAAATAAGAAAGATTAATTAAATATTATTCAATAAACGTTGTTTGATTAACAAAAGGGTAATCTGCGGCGGCATCTAACACAAATACGAGGCCACTCGACGGGCTGTGTTTTCAATCACCGTCATTCGTTATTCACTCACTTCCCTTTGCAGTTGCCGAAGTATATTCACGTCGTTTTGTTTTGTTTAACTTTCATATTTCAAACTCTCAAAGGCGAAGTCGTGCGATACAATACTTGTAATAATTGAATCGGTTAGAAGTTCGTTGTTTGCGTATTTGGAAAGGCGAAAGTTGATTATCTATTATTTAATAAAAAAACTTGTTTGCGCCCAGAAAATAAAGTAAAACTTTTAGTCTAGATCGGAGGTGCCTTCAACAAGGTATCTTTTTAATTCGCTCAATTTATGAGGTCTATTTTTAATACCAGCTCGTATAAGAATGTAGTAAATATAGCGGGTGTTTTTATTGTCGGCGCATTGCGCACTCAATCTCGAGTGTATTTTTTGTTGTCATTAGTTGACGTGAAATAACACTCCTGAGCTGTAGTATCGTGGTAGAAAAAAATAAATTGTGTGAAAAATTACGATGATTACATCTAATAACGGGTGGATGGACGGAGACGTTTGATGGCCTCTGCCACAGATTGGCATCATTAGCCGCAATGATAGTGACCTAAAAGAGTAATTTTGTTTTCCTTTGCTACTCTTTGTTCGCTACTTGCTTTCTAAACCATTTGTTTTATGGGTTAGTTTCACGTTAGTTCTAATCATTACAGTCGTAAACAAATGTTTGTATATTCTCGAATAATCATTCTTGGGTAAAGTTATCTTAATGGCAGTTATAACATCCGGCATAGAAATGAGTTATATTGGCCTATCGTTTAAATAACACACAATTAAGAAACATTTTCGTTGTTAGCTGAAATTAATTCGATAGCCCACTTTTTACAACAGTTTAAATTATGTGAGATTCATAAATATCTATGCCTAGTAAATAACAAAGCGTAAGTTTGTTTGGACTTTTTTGATGGTCATAAATATATTTTTAAATCTTAAACTCAATAAAATTTCGTTACGACAGTGAATTACACGGATTCTGGCACTACGAACGCTATGAAATATATTTACGGCATGTCAACAACAAATCGTCGAAGAGACTTATTAAAAGCACAGAGATCGTCACAGTCAGCGTAAACTCTTCATCACGACATTAAAACGTTTGACATTTAGGCCACTGCACTGTGTTTCAACCTTCTCCATTGGCATATCAGGCAATTAAAGCGACCGTCCAGCCGACGGTAAGCAGATGCCCGTCACTTTTATCAAATACATTAAACTGGTTGCTCGAATCGAACATTTATTTTCTTTTTTTTTGGCCCGCACATAAAACCTCTCGGAACACTGTTCAGATAACGAGTAATGTATTGGTCCTCCGTCGAATAATTAAATTTCCCTTTTATATTGAGGTTGGCCGAAATTAAAGTGTTTAACTAATTAAGTACTTTTAGGTTTGTTTAGTACTTTGACAATACATCGTGGTAGAGGTCAGACTTGAATTAATTAATTGAATCAACTTTATTGTACGCACTTTTAATTTTATCTTCATTACATAGTCATTTCTCGAAAACTTCTGCTCTGATTAATATGTAAGTATGCGTTTATTTGAGTATGAGATAACACATCGAATTCCCAATAATTTCATATGTCAATCTATTTCTATAAGTTTGGACACGTTAGGAAATTGCCTATTAGGAACCACGATTTTAGTGTTCAGTACGTGCGAAGTTGTAAACTAGAATTTGATTCAATCCAAACGATGATTATCGGGCCCCGGTCTAATACTTACAAAGTGTAAAATCGCTTTAAGGAGATACTTAATAGTAGTTCTCTAGTGTCGCGCTGAAGCTATTAAATTACTGGGATATTAAAACTAACAACGCCATGTGATGAATTTTAATAGCCCAATATATTAAAATAAAAATATATTATTGAGCAATAAAAATTGTGTTATCATAAGAATCTCCTTAATTTTATTAATTTTAGTTTTTATATTGCAATAAAAGTTGGTTTGAGTGACATTTTTCTTGTTTGTTCACAGTTTGCGGCGCCGAGGCCAGGCGGGGAGTCATCGTGTTTGCAAGGCCCTGACTGTTTTATGGTGAGTGTTCAAGGGAAATGTGCTTCGCTGGTTTGTAACTACATGCAGACACATTAAACCTAACTATCTTTAGAAGAAATTTACTTAGAAACTCCCGCAAAAACCTGTTATTGTCTAGTACAGGTGTTATTTCGAACAACAGCGGTAATGAGAAATGATTGCATACTGTAATCATGAACAATTGTGACTAATACTCAATTATTTAATTTTAAATGACTAAGAAAAGTTAGAAAAATAAATTTAGGCTTTAGTGAGAGAGGAGACTAGGGTTTATTAAGGTTCTCATTAAGAGTCGATTTACTGGAAACCCATCAAGTTTCCGTAATTGGTTTCACCGTAATATTTAATTAACTACGATGCCGTTTATGTCTAATACTACATTACCTGCTCGACGTTTCAGGAACGTTTCATGATTCTAGGCATTGTTCCCAGAATCAAACGAGTGCTATAAACTTTATACAAAACATTTCTTATCTCATAAACATTGACGACGATTCGATTACGTTGCTTGTTCGATGTAGAGAGCTTTTAAGTTAAAGACAATCATTTACGAAAACCATTCTAATTTTAGTAGCAGGTAGTTTTCCATATGTGTCTATAACAGCTTGTAATTAGCCGCATAGTCTAAAAAAACAAACTGCTTTTTGCAACAAAGCATTTCTAGTTTTAGTACTAAAACCGATAAATTCTCACTTGGAACGCGGATTCTGACGGTACCTTTTGTCAATACCAGTAATTAATAATCGTGGTTCGCCCGTTCTTATAATTATTAAAGCTTACCGAGGCGAGAGCCGCGTCAAGTTAACGTCAACTCCAACTAATGAGCGTTTCCAATGACAAATGCTGCATTCGAAGCGACGGAGTACTCAAATTTGGCTGGATATGGCGTTGTCCCGGGGACAAATTGCTTACAAAACAAAAATTCTGGATGTCTGCGCGTCGAATACTTTGAAATCTGTAGATATATTTATATAACTTTGAACTGCAGACATTATGTCAGACTTTAGTATTTTTAGGTGGTAAGAAAGCCTTACATGCTTTAACTAGAAAAAGATACACAGGTACCTAACAGGTGACTAAGCGTCAACCACAATTGTAGTAATAATTCGCATAAAAAAACATCATTTTAGTAGATTCATCTCTTAAGTTGAGATCAATTTTATGATATTAACTGCCCTATTTACATGCCGAGGGTCCACATTAGTATGCCAGTAACAAGGTCGACCCAATTCCAAAAGTAATGACAAACGACACTCAAGTCATCGACCACCCGATAAGACACACTAATTTGACAAAAAAGATTCCGTTTGAACACACAACCCGTCCCTGGGATAAGCATTAACTTTTGAATTTGTCTGTGTCAGTACACACTACTCATTTGTCGTAATGACCGACATAGTAATAATAAATCAAAGGAGTTCAAAAGACTTGTTTAATTGTGACGAATTTGTGATGTGACGGTTTTGTACAACATTCGTTTGTTGTTCCAGTGTTGGGAAAATTGTGAACTACTGCAGTCCAACTACCAGGTTTGGGGGGCCATCTGCGACGAGAAAGATATTTGTGTAAGTTGACGACTTCATATAGTTTCTTATTTTAACTTTTTACGATCAGTTGGACTGACTGTACCGTTCTTTGCAGTTCCCTGGCTGCAAGATCGCCTGTGAATTCCATTCGGAAGCGGCGCGCGCGTCTCAAACTCAGCCTGTCATCCACACTAAGGGTGAAGGAGTTATGCGCGTGAGTGGAGCGCTCGCTCGCTGGCCTCCCCCGGCGCCCCGTGCTGCATCTCGCCCCGTACCACTTGTATACGTCGTTATGCGTCGTGCTGCGGAAGGCCCTTGGCGACAAATCATACAAACTCAAGCACTAGCAACGCGAGTTCCTTCAAACAATGAAGGAGCCCTTCTCCGCGTTCTTGTTGTTGACCCACTTGGACTTGTTACCATTTACAGTCCTGATGAAACTTGGGTGGCTCATGATACAAACACTTCTAATCACGATGAACATAAATGGACCCTCAAAGAGATATCCCTCATTCATCAAAAAGTCCTGGTTATTGGTGAAATTGCATGGGAACCAAGAATAGCACGAGGAGTATATTTAGTTACTTGGGAAGTGGACGGTGGAGGTTTGAAAGGCAATTTATTTACGGACTCCACGAGAGTGACTTTATCATTATGGCCCGACACGGTCTACCACATTCAAGTAGAACTTGTGTCGCGCACGCCGGGCGTTGACAATGAGAGGTCAGAGACCATGACTATCGATACCAGCAGAGCTCAACGTGTTTCAACCGAAAGCGTTCAGGATGTTCAAGTCAGTGAAGGAGACCGCCTGATGTCCGTTCTGGTAAGCTCTATGAGAGGGGAACGTGTGCCAGAGCGTTCACCTGACTCTGAGCTTGTACTAGGTTGTTTGTCAGCTATGATAGCGTTTGGCTTGGCTGTGCTAGCCGCAGTCCTGTGGAGGCGGAGACGACGAGGAACGTTCCCAGGAACTAATGTGTACATTGGTTCTTCTTCTGTTTTAAAGCGTAAGCTAGTTGAAGATTTTGCTCCAGCTGCGCACTGTTTTCAGCCGGTGCTCGTGCCAGAAACACCGACCAACGACTCGGTGCCGCGTGACGTGGTCGTGTGACGTCACAGTTTCGATATGCTGTCGGTGGAAGACCGCGTCTTCAGTTCCTAAGCATTTGGACGAACTCACTAAAAGACAAGTAGTTCAAGTGGAAAGAAGTGCTGTTTGTGATACTCTTAAACTCTATAAGAGAGATATAAGTGAAAGTTAAATTGCATTTATTGAGGAATGTCGTGTAACTTGTTACGTTGTAAATTGTAATGGACTTTGGAACACTCATGTAAATGCTGCTGTAATAAAAATTACCCATGTAATTTTGTTTGTACGTAGATTTAGGCGATTGTAAATTAAAAAGTTACTACTTATAAATGTATTTATGAAACACAGTAAGGTTAACACCAGAAAAATTAGTTATGTACATATGTTAAGAAGAAAAAATAGTACCTAAATGATAATTTTCTAAAATATGACTTGATTTATATACTGCTTGTAAATAAATAACTGTAATGCGTGTACCGGATTTCGATGTTCTATTTCAAACCGTTTTGTACTTCTAAGAAAAATATCGAGATCTCCTACATAAGTACGAAGTATGTAGTTTTGTTTTAGACTCCATTCAGTTTTTGGACCAATATCCCCAAAAATGTTATCTTTGAAATGGAATGTAAAACTAAAATTGAAAATTGTTTCGTATTACTGTAGTCGCCTGTTATACGACGGAATCTTTATTAGACTAATCGGTATAAATATCTAGAACTATTTTTACAACTAGTCCTTATTATCATTTAGTTAAAACATAGTTATTAGATATATTTTACGATAATAGTTTTGATGAGATTCTTACTCATTCTAGTGAACTTTACGACGTCTTCTTCAGCAATAAACATAATATGTATGTATTTGTAAATAATGGAAACATTTATTGTAAAAACATAACAGAGAAATTATATTTTTCTTGGCCTATGACAGATATTTGTAGAAGTTACGGGTGGATGTATCGATTAAGGTTTTTTCTACAAAATATAAGTTTTGGTTGTAATGCGATATGCCCATTCCCTTGATACGTGTCTCTCAGATTCTCTTAGCCATAAACGTAATGTTACGTAAATCACAGTGTAGTGTCATAATTATTTGTTTAAAGTTGATGTTAGGCTTTAAACACTTGTACTTAATAACTTAAGTTTCGTTTCGTAGTGCAAAAGTGTAAAAGAGACCAAAATTATATATAATTTGAAACAAATTTTGGTTCTGTGACAACCAAAATCCGAGTAGGACGTAAGTTAGGAGCTTAATTAAATTTATTTATTTTTTGTGATTAATTAGTACCTTCACTCGATTTTGTAAATAAACGAATTGCTATAAATGACGATGCTGATCTTAACGTGTATAAATAAATATGTCTGCCAAATTAAAGCCGTGTTTTAATTTATCGATATTGTTTCCATTGATGGGGAAAAAATAGATGTGCTATTGTTCTCATCGTCTTTTGTTTCACAACACTGCTCAAAGAATCTCTCCAGTGCTGCAGAACGACGTCTGTATAAAAACTAAATACTTTGGTAATTTATATTATTCAGAGTGGACGGAAAGAATGACGGCTAACGAACGGTTCTGACACCTTAAGCGAGATTACCGAACTTTTTCATTACATTCTCGAACTTTCTTGACGATTTATAAATGAGTGTTGAGCAATTACCGTTTTTACAAGATGATACTTTAAAGGCATCAACGAATTCAACATTAGTACGCACCTTTTCGATGAATGTCTGTCTGTCATTGGTAAGTTTTGGCTTACTGTGAAATAACTATTCTTAAATATTACTGACACAGTTTTTGTATACATTTCATAGAAAAATCAAAATACTGTTTCTTTTTAACCGACTTCCCAAAAAGGAGGAGGTTCTCAATTCGACCGTATCTTTTTTTTTTTTTTTTTTTTTTTTTTTTTTTTTTTTTTTTTTT
>NWSH02000535.1:7012687-7048945 GCA_002382865.2 Heliothis virescens
AAATATTATAGTTTAGACCCCGAAAACTGAACAGCAGTAAAAGAATAAAAAACCTTTTCTACAAAAAAAAAAACCGACTCACAAATAAAAACACCTGAAAGGCGATAAAAATAAAGTGTACTTCACATGCTCTAGAATCACGCTGGTGGCCAAAAATTAAACACAATCAACAGACCTGCAACACCGACTTCTAGAGCCATGTGAAAAGTTTTATTTTTTTATCCCTTTCAGTGTTTTTTTGTGAAGTCGGTTTTGTTTTTTTTTGTGTGTTATATTTATTGTGTGCTTGAGCATGAGCAATAAATGTCATAACTACAATATAACTATTCAATATCGATATTAATTTTTAATACTTTGTGGGCTTAGCGGGGATCTGCCGGTTGAATAAACATCAATCATTTCAAAGAATCCTTTAAACAAACATTGAGATTTAACTTCAGTTAAAGGATACCGTTGGGGCCGTCTAGCCTTCCCCGGATAAAACGGTACTATTGTCTAGGGATTAACGTCAACGAATTTGTTGTCAACAAACGCCTGATCAAACAAAAAGATTTGTGCTTGTGCCACACAACCGAGGTCCCTATTACGACTATTGTCGTCCTGTCTGTTCCAGCTTAAATACTTAACCAATATTTTTTTTCCAACAACGGGTCTCAACAATGAATTCCGTTTTTAAAAACGCGTCGCACCAAAAAAAGTCGACCGTCGGACAGCGACGCAGAAAAAAACCTGAAATAAATAAGTAATAGTAAATTCCGTCCTATCTTTTAAAAAGGCAATTACAAAGTTTGAGTTTCATTAAATTGAGAAGTCCATTAAGCTAATCGCTAAGTTGGGAGCCACCGACGTGACGATTATGAAAAGGTTATTCCGACATGCAAATGTGAAGGCATCTTAATGTAAATTACGTGTAAGTGGAAGACAGAGCCGACATTCTGAGCTATAATAGACGACTGCATTCACGGATCCCCATAATTCACGTCGTAAGATTAGATATAGGCTTTTTGTTTTCACATCGTTAAATTCAAATCATGGCGACTGCTTTTTTTATAAAACGACAGTTAAGATAGTCGCCCTTTAATATCGGCTTCTAGTTTTTCCCATTCGTTTTCATTAGGTAAGTTTGTAAGTTTGCTTTAGAAATCTATGATTATGGTAACGAAGGGCCATATATTTTAGTTACCCATTTTATTCTTGGCCCTCGGTTCTAGTATAAAGCATAGGCTCATAAATAACACGGAAAATAGAAGGTGAACGCTTCCACGAGTATCCTTTTGGGAGCGGGCAAAGCATTCTTTTAAGATTTATTACAGAACTTGAGCACATTACTTATTCCTTATGTGCCTCTAGATACGATAGTCCCTTAAATGTCGACATTTTTTGGAGCATTCTTTCTAATACACGTTGATTGTAATTAATTCCGTGATTTAAATTATAATTACTTATGAATTGAATAAGTAGGCAACTATTCTTACTATTCCTCGATATCATAGAGTAACAAAATACAAGTATCTATTGTTTCATTTTATATTCTGTTTCATTTCCAACTATAATCCTACATATTTTGCCCTCATCCAGCTATCAAAAAAGGATCACATAAATAATTTCATCTGGAAGATATAAGTACAAAAATCTCATAAGTTACAAGGAAAATTGCGAGATATCAGCTCAGTCGCGATCCCCAATAACACAACATGTTATGCTCCATGATCTGGATTATCCCGCGATTACAAATCCTTATTCCACGTCGATAGATAACCTAACTTATAGCTGGAGATATTGCAATCGGGATATTTTAAGTTGATTCTATCTAAACTGCCGATGCAAAGCGAATGTGTGGGACAGACTTTCTTGTTAACGACCCGCAGTACAACTATCTTTTATGTAACTGAAATGTTGTCTGATAGCGAAGGCTGTTATTTAAAAGCTAGATGTGTAACTATTTTAAATTGTATCTGTAACACTTCAGAATAGAGCATGATGAATATTGCAGTGTTTCTAGCTCTTGGACTACTAGATTAACGAATAAATGTAGTCAGCGAAAGCAATTCAGTTATTTTGTTCTGAATTCAAACGTTACAATAACTGGTGTTCCAATTGGTCACTGGAATAATAGAATAGAACCTATTTTCGGATCGCTATAAAAAGAAACCCATTGATAGATAACGAGTATGTAAGCAACAATAGCTTCGGTAACCGATTTATCGTAAAAAGTCGTCCTTCAGAAGTAAATTGATGTTAGTAAATATATAATTCGATTTATATCGGAGTAATACCTACCTATAGATTATGTTTTGTTATGGTACCTGCTGAAAAAAAGGTTTGGTAAGAACATTAATGTAACTATTCGTCATGGCGAACATTAGAAAAAAAAACACGTAGAATGGGAAAAAGAGAACATGACAGTGTGATTAGGTGAACCCATTAAGAAAAGGATATAGCCTTTCCTAAGTGCAAAGCAAAACATATTATTTTCATTAACGATTTCAGGATATCCTACGCAAGGCTTGACAGGACGCATTAGCTTGGAAAAGTTTAATTGCAAAATATAAATGTACAAGAAACATTAAATATTTAATACGTCCATTTAGTAAAGTGGGGTGCAGATAATACGGGAACTCACGTTATGCGATTACTATTAGTCTTAATGACTGTCAGATGGACATTTCAAGACTCCGAAGCGTAGCCCCTTATCTAAACTTGCAGTTTGAATCTAGCATCGGCAGCGTTTTATATGTTGGGGGGAATAGCTGTTTTTAAGTAGTAATGTGGTTAGTTACTTTAAAGTACGGTAATGCAACCTGACCTATTCAAGATTTTATTTTTAACATTTTCTATTTAAGTAAAAGTTTTCATCGTCATACTAATTTTATTTCCTATCGAAGTACAAAAAACTCAGAAAAGTTCCTGACAATTTCTTTTGGTTCCATAAAATGTATTGTCTCACATGCGTTTTTTTTTCATATTTTAAGTCACTGAAAGAAGTACATATTTAAGAAGTTACGCCTATTCAAGATTTATTTAAAAACTGTAACTCTATTTCAATTAATTTACCGTTTAATTACAGCAACTTTCTTAAAGTTAAATTATTATTCTCTTCAGATGTCAGCCATCCACTCAATCAAAAACGGCAATTAAGGATTGGCAATATTAACGAAAGGTCGAATAAATTCTTTGGTATTGAATGTTAATTGATGGCAAGCTCTCGTGGAGCAATTACCACTAGTCTTAGTGACTGTCAGACGGACATATCAAGAGCTGAACGTCTGCTTATCTTAGTTCGCAGGAGTGCATTTATCAAATAGAGGCTGCTTCACACACCACTGGTTTTCGAAAAAGGTTTGTATGGACATTTCAGTGTGTAGAGAACTATTTTATTTAATGTTGGTATTATTATGTGAACATCTGAATCTAATCTTTGTAACCAAGATTAGTTTACAAAAACAAAGGATTATTAATAAGTGTTTTGTCTTATATCGGACATAAAACAGTCCTTTTTGGAATGAAAAACACAATCAATTTTGAAGACAGGCACGTTTATAGTAATTTATGGTATTACATGTTATTTTTATGGCTTTATTTTGAAGAAGCTTCGTTTAGATACGAATAAAACAGTGAAGATAAACAATATATATTCAAGCATTTGAAACGACATTTATTTCATGGTTTCCATGAATCTTAAACTCGCGGATCGCGTACGTATACACATAACAATCGAGTATTTTTATGGAAAAAAGGGTTGTTTACATTTTTATTACAACAATGGTCTGTTATGTTATATCAAATAGTAGATCTTTACTCTTGGGAAATAACTGCCGATTGGTACACGTTGAAGATTCTGTCGGAATAAACGAACAAAATTTAATTAAATATAACATTGTTCAATTTGTATAGCTATGTCAGTGTGTATGTACAAACTATTGTTGACGTAACGTTTTTCAAGTCCGTTTTTAACCCAAGACAAATTGGACCAACAACATTTGTCATGTTTAGTGAAAACTTTTGCTATTTGCGAGGCTAAGCTAAACAAGATTTATGTTTAGCTCTATTTATATAGCAGTTAGATTTATTTTTATATGTTGTTGAGAGCATAACAAATCATCGTTCAGTCTAAAATGTATATTTTTATCGATTTAGGGTTGTTATGTGCTTAGATAATTTCAATATTTATCTTTAAAACTTAATGGGTAATTTAACTTCGAGAGTCATATTAAAATTATTATTTATACACTAGGTTTTTCAATAAGCTCATTTCAGTATTCCGTACTGAATATCTGACAGTTTGATTCCAACGAGCTAGCTAATGTGAAGGGGCTTAAGCCCTCGGGTGCGCGCGCGCAGTAATGGGCGGCTGTCAACGCGTGGGCGATCGACTAAACATCAGTTGTAAGTACACGGTAAATATTTGTCTTCGATATAATTACTGTAATTGTGCAAGAGCTGACGTGAACTTTATTAAATTAATTAAAGTGTAAATTAGTTTATTTGAGGTGCTAACAGCTTGCTATTATTTTAACGTGTGGAGTTTAACATGGCTGAAAAATCAAAATCAAATCAAATATCTAGTACCTGTTTTAAAAGGTTTGTGTTGTTTTCCTCAAGTCAATTCATGGCCATCATTTCGAATTCATTAATTAATAAAAGAAAGACAAAGTTTTCTTCGCTATTTTAGTTATTTATTTCGCTATAGACTCGGTGAATCCCTTTATCAGTTCGGGTAGGTATATTCCATCCTGAATTTTCTATCTCGGAAGACCTGAAACAAAAGATGAGACAACACATTAGAAGCTTCACACAATAGCTCATTTATATCTCACCCTAAACAAGTCTAATCCGCAAAACAGTCACTCCTTCACAAAATCCGCTGATAAAACCATAGCTCTATAAAATACATAGGAACTACTATTACGCCGTCACTGTACGAGTAGGGTACCCGCGATTATATCTGAAGAACCCGTAGTCCCCAACATAGCTATTACTCTTCCAGATAGGTACGATATCTGCGGTACTTATGAATAAACACTTAGCGATATTGAATGCAGCCCGTTTACGCCTATCATTGGGGTTGCAACCTGCCATGTTCGATTTACCCAACACTCAGTGTAACTGGTAACCGGCGATCGATGGAGAACTTTATATCGATATTTTATGTATCTTTGGTAGATATCGATGGTGTGGCGATAGTGTTAATGAGCGTGGGTTTTCTTATTTTTTTCTTTTAAGTTATTTTTTTTTGTTATGAGAAGATGGTAAGCCTCATTTTACCACAGTGAACTGGTTATGAAAATATAATAACAGCTCAATGAAAAACTGCTTATTTTACAGGGAAACGTTTCAAGATGCGGCAACCCTCAGTATAATACTGCTACGGCTTGCCAGCAATCAATCAATAATTCGCGGAAGGAGGGAATTATCTCGAAATAACTGTTTATAACCATTTAGAAATTACACACTGTTACTAGATCAAACATGGAGGAAGCTAAGTTAATTATTGTGGAGGAAGGATACAGCTTTTATTTGTTTTTGTTACTCCTAGTATCTAGCTTTATCTATGTAGCGTTGTTTCTAATATTCGATGTACTACTACTTTGTCCCTAAAGAAATATGTATGGCTTGGAAAAGCAAAATATCAGGAATGGAAAAACTACAGCTAACAGTTACAGTTTACAGTTATTATTATTAAAAAGTTTATAGCGAACACACAAATGAATTCGTATCTCAAGTTACTTATTATATGTTTTTTTAAATAAAACTTTATTAAACTAAATAATTTCTGAAAACTTTATCGGAAAACTACGTGGGCGAATAAATTCAGGAAACCGTAAATTTCTAGGAAATACGTATACAGAAACGTATGATGTTAACATTCATAATAAATAAAGTAACTTCAGAAATTACGTACATTTTCTATGATTTTTGTAGGGTTATACAAATTCACGTGAAATCATTTCACATGGTTAAGTATTTACTCGAGTATATTTGTATAAAATAGCTGCAAAAGGATTATGAGCTCCATAGCAAGGATTGCCTTACAAAATACATGCTGACACAGTATACAAATTCTTTTATTTATTTTTCAAAGGAGTAACAACTTAAAAGGTAAGTTCTGCATAGATATAAAGCAATTATGTAGAAACAGTTCAATAGAAGTAAGTGGCTAATCAAACCACTAAGTTCTATTGAACAAACGGGGAGAACCAAAAATGGTAGATTGAGTCCCAAGTAAACCAATAACCGAAACATCAGTTTTCTTAAAACTGTTTACTACGAAGTTTAAAAAAAAAGCAGTTGATTTAAGAAAAAATAGACGTCTATGCTATCGGAGAATTTGGGCCTGAGTGCCTTATAACAGTTCGGTTTTAAGGAAATTAATTATGAAGCAATTCAAATAAATACTAGTTTAACTACCACAAGAATAAGGTTTTATGCTTATGATCTTTGCATGAAACGTAATACTTATTCAAAATGTATTTATTTTAATCGCAACTGAAGCCTTTTAAGACCTCAAGACAACATGAAGACCGCGAGATTTGTAAGCTGTAAGTGATGAAAATAAGTATACACGAGAATATTATGTTACAGCCGTGCAGTTAAATGAACACATTTCCAAGTGTTGACCATATAGTGTTGGCTGGAAACCACGCAGGGCAGGCCATGTTAGGTTTAAATATCGCGCTGAGTCGAGACAAATCGCTTGCCCATCGCTCGCGATCACGATACCAACTTGTTTTAGTTGACTTTTACAAGACATGGTAACTTGCACGGAATTATAAAGAACAACCTACTAAAATGTTAATGTTATTATGGCTATTTTATTTTATTTTGTAGAATCTTTGCTTTAATTAATGACACTAATTAATTAAGAAAAGGTTAGGGTCATATAATTTCATTAATTTAAGAAACATGATACAATATTATATTAACAAACATTAATGAGTAGTGGAAACAACCAAATACACGGAATCGACAAAAACTGTAACATTTACATACCAATGCCAAGTAAACACCGATTAACAAGTTTACCTAAATGCATACCTGTGCTCGAATCTTTAACTGAAATTAGCATTCAACTTCGATATCCGATACCTGAACTGTTGCTTCCCAAGTTGCTGCAACAAATAGTTCGTTACGTTGTTGAATGAGTACAACAGGTGGCGTTACCGGTTAATTACGATAAACAAAACCGGTTATAATAATTAGTAGGGGGCGGCAGTGGGAGGGGCACACTGCTATCCGTAAAGGCGTGGTCGCTTTTCGGCGACTCAACTCATGTATAATTTAACACGTGACTATGTCGTCGCTTTTATGGTGATATCCGATTTTGTTAGCTCTGGGATTTTGTGAGACAAATCACCATATTCGGCGCACACAAGAACAACGAACAAATCTGAAAATGGAGTTGGCGTTTGTCGGTGGTTAATGAAATTAGATTAATGTTCAAGACATATACAGACAGCGTATTCATTCTGATTATTTATTTATTTTTAAAATGGTTACATCACTCTGTCAAACTTCATATTGTCACGTTTGAAACCTCTTCAAAACCTCTTTTTGTCGTATACATCAGTAGCATCATGTTAGACCACATTACTTTGCAGTAAAAAACAAAATAATAACTCCATATCACGTAGCAATCAGCGCACAATTTACTAAACTCTACTTAGCTTGCGCTGCGCGTGCGTTGATCGTGCGTACTGCGCGTGACTCAATGGATGCAGTGTGGGCCAATGTTGGGGCCAAGATTCGGGCAACTTTGGTTTGTAAATTCAAGGAATCTTATGATATACCTAGAATAATGCTGAGGTTTGTCCCTTTTTAAGGAAAGACGCATATTGTGGATTTACGTCTCTATTTTCTCATATAAAAAAAATATTCAACAAAATCTGATTCACATGCTTACACTAATTTTAAAACTTATCCAACCCGATACCTTACCAACGTTGGAACCAATCTTATGTCGGCTTACTACAGCTTTAATAGTCTAATTCACTTGCAAGTCCCGGCGGCGGGGTTTTTGTGACAAACTAACGTTCGTGGTGAAGTTGTGAGTTTTATTGTGTACGTGACGGGGCATCTGATAGCCTGCATGCATCCTGTATACACGGCATGTAGGTAAATAACATTGTCGTGGGTCAGGTTAATCGAATACTTGGATAAAAATGCAGTGTTATGAGGTTTTGAGAATGATATTGGCTCCTGTATAGATAAAGATATTTAGAACAATTAAAATTGACAAAGGAAACACAGCTATATTTATGGAACCCGTTTTTCATAAACAATTTTATTTTATGCCACTTTACAATAGTCATGTTTCGTTAGAGGAACTACAAATAATTGTTAATATTAAGATCGATGGGCTAACAAAAGAATCTGCCAATGTAAGTCATAGGGGAACAAATATAACCATTTATTAGTCAATCAATCACCCCATTCCCGTATAGCAACTGGCTTTCCATAGAAACATAAATGGCTATCCATTACTATATAAGTGCCAGAGGAAACATCAAAATTGAAATGTTATCACCAGCATGTTATTCCTTTATGCAGACATAGAACAAGCCAATATATTTTTCACTTCATTAAAACACGAAACAAACTCATTTCTCTGTTACTAGAAACATAAAATCAATTACTATTAGTTTTAGAACTAAGACGGTTTACAGATAAAACGTAAGTTAATTGCTACATGCAGAGAAACGGCCTACACATTTTTCAGGGTTTGCCTCTAGATGGTATCAATAATTGGCATATCTGTGAACCGGCACACGGTAGATCATTTAATTTTCTTAATAATTTTCTATCGTAGAGCGCCTGAGGCACCGTGCGCCGGTCTAGCTTGCTTCTCGTTTTATACTTTTTAGTTATACAGTATATATAATCAATCTCACTCTACGGATGTTTAGGCCTAGATGTAGTACATGCGATAATGTGAGATAAATTGTTTTGATTTGCTTAGGAATGAGTTTTTTTTCCTTGTTTAATGGAATATGAATGGCAGATATGGAATTATTATTTCTTGACTATTTCAATTAAAGTTCAACGCCTTTGTTGGCATATTATTAGTAACACTTTCCCGTCTTTGCATTTATTTAAATTGTATTTTATTTGTCCTGCTCTTCTAACCACAACATTCATGGTTGTGTAAGTTACTTACTCATCAATGTTGATAAACTCACGTCCGATTTACTTAAATCCTTTGTGGTAAATGAGTACTACTACAACTAATATTATTCGTACATAGGAAAGCCTACATATCACATGTCTCAGTCCCTGCATCTCACCTCACAGTTTACTGCACCGGTAATCTGAATCAGTTGTGTCGACCACTGATTTATAGGAGCCGCCCGACGTTCCAGCATTCCGCTTTGTCTCAACCCGCAATAAAGGTAATTTCGTTACAAACTATGGTCGTCCGTACCCGGTACCTTTCTATTAGCGTTACGAAAATGTATTATGATAGTCCAGCCCGTAAATTAACCTGATTCTGTTTGGGTTTTGTAACAGCTTCTGTTAGATTGGAACTTGTTGATATTGTTCCTATTGAATTATATGCTACAGTTTAACCTTTATCTTTACAAACTGCAGTACTATTAAAATCTATGTGTTGAATTTCTTCACTTGTTTGAACTAAATTACAAGCAGTTTCTATCGCAAGTGCGGCAGCATCATTCAACCCGTATGTAGCAATAAGTACTAGCATCTAGATACTGCGGCAGTGACAGGTTAGTAATCCATCGCTTGCGAGCATCACAGAACAGGTTTTTGCAATTGACTCTTACAACTTGTGCGGGTTAACAACCATCTGAAACAGTGATTTCTTTCGTTTCTAGATTAGTTGCCTGTGCTGATATGGAAACTGTTTTTATTACAACATCTACACGTGTTTTGTTATGAGTGCGAGTAGTATAGTCAATCGCTATTTAGTTATGAACGTTTTTATTATTTGTTTTAGAACTTACTTTAAGTTTTTTAATAAAACAATTAAGAGTGAATAGTGACGAATGAGACATTTATAATCATGAAAACGAAATCTAGGAACCGAATAAGACATGTTACAGCTCGGCTAAATGCAGGTGTGTACCTATTTAATCCATTATGAAATATAAATTATCTCCTTCGAATCTACAGGTGCCGCAATAGACTGAATGACAGTATTGGTAGACCGTATTAATGTCAAATGTTGCAACCAATTGGCATTTATGAGCACAAATATATAAATCGCGTTGCTATGACAAATCACGACTTGCCAACCTTCTGTTTATTGTGTTTATCTGTAAAATTCATTTTGTAATAGCACGTTTCTTACGGGACTGTTATAAATAAGTCTCTTGATAGATTAAAGTGCTAAATTAAATTGACTTAACAGCAGCAGGTCCATTATTGATTCCATTATTTCCAACCAAACAAGTCCCGAACGGTATTCTAAAATTATCTTAAATAGTTTGTGTATCTTCTACACTACCACTATCAGCTTATTTATCTATCAAATGGCTACCGTACATCTAATTTGCACAAAATATTAATGTTTCTTCGCTCCTTGTTTAATTATATGTATCAATTTTATTATTGAAATCCATTAAGATAAAAACAATTAAGACGGCACGCTGAGGTATCAAAAACAAAGACACACCCAAACAATATGATATGAAAATAGGCTTAATTACGCCTACGGTCCCAAATTAGCATAATTAAAAATTTATCAATAATAAACCTTATGAGCTAGGACTTTAAGATAGGAATAGCGTTGAAAGCTTTGGCTAATAACCTGAGATACAGGATGAATTAATTGAATTGAACCAGCTTATACGGTGTTATAGCTTTTACGTTTTAGAATTACAAACAAGGAATTATTTAATGTAAGTGGTACGATTTGATGTTTGATGAGTAAAACTGGTGAATCACCTAATTTTAAAACTTTATGATGTTACTTATTTAAGCAAGACAGTCATGGCTCACCCACATAAATAAACTCCAAAAAAAAATAACCTTCACTAACACTCGACCAGAATTTTTATTATATCAAGGCACAATTAAAGAGACATTTTCACAATTTAGGATTCTGAATCAATATACAGCTCGCTCGTTTAAACCTGCTTCAGTTTAAAGGTGCGTCCTGTATATATCAGAGGAGAATGTTTTATTCAATGTATTGAATCACTACAACCTAATCTTAATTGGTATGGCAATTCCCAGCATAATTGACATTAAACGATTTATAGACGCCGACATCATTTAATGCCATACTATAATGAACATTTCAAAGAAAATATCTGCGACTATGCTAATTAAGAATACTGTATATGATAAATTCTTAATTCGAAACGAGATTTTAGTATAATCGAATTAATTATTGGTTCATATAATGCTAATCAGTTTACTAATATTTTATAAATCAGATGTGGTGCAGAAAAAACTGTAAAAAAGATAATTATGTTATAAATAAGAGGTGACACATTTACAATAGGGATCTATAAAATCTGTGATGTCTAATAATATAATAAATAGCTTACACGTTTGATCTCACCAATAACAATATTTTGGCTTTTACTGCTCTGTGATTAGGCTAGCTTTATTTAGGATCTTTTTAAAAAATAAATACGTCATCACCGTACAGAGAATGTCTCTTATTAGTAAATAAATACATTACTGCTTAAATGCATCGTATCATGTATCCACACTAATTACTTCTACAACGCAGTGAGTAAAACTCGAAAAACTTTCACTTAAATCACCCAAAAACATCAGCAACACATGTAATAAAGCTATAATCGTAGCCAGTTTACGTAACGTTACAAAAAAACCTCAATTATTTCGGTGCCATAAACGGTAAATAGTGGCACTTTAATTAACCTATACTGTGGGTAGTAATTACACTCATGCACCAATTTCACTGGATTAACCAAATTTGAATTGCTTATTAAGGTGATTGACATGTGAGTTAATCCTTTACAATATAAGTTTAATCGAATTAACCGTGAGGCGGCAGCAAGAAAATTTAAATTCATATATTTTAATCGTGTTATTATCAGTACTATGATCTAATCTTGATAAGAGTGGGATTGACGCTTTTATGTCTATTTATGACACTGTAATTTATTCAAGTGATCCTGCTTCGCTGGCACTCGCGTCCGGATTTGTAACGCATACATTAAAGTCGATGATTAAAATTGTATCATTCATTGTAATGTCTTGAATGTTAAAAGCACACACTTTAAGCACTTCTAATGAGCATCGCTGTCAAACAATTTTATGATGCCGTAAAAAGCAAAACATTTTTTATCCCTGAATTAGCATAGATATAAAAAACGCATTAAGATTTTCGACTGAACTTACAACAGGAGTAAAACGTCTATTATTAAACTTCAGAAGACTTCCTCGTTCGAACTCTAATGACTTTGTCATACCGCTTAAAGATTGGTAAAATTTTATCCTTTAGTTCAATATGGGGTGTACTTTTCAAATATTTGAACTGAACTTTCCAATTTCGCTGTTAGCTATTAATTTTGGTAAATGATAATGTTTCGGGAATTTGTATTCATTATTTTAATTTCCAATCAACTGTATTATGTGTTCGTATAACAACAAATTAACATTATCTACCAGGATAGCCGAAAATTTTATCATAATCAAGTTTATATTATCGAACATTTCGTGCTACGAGCGTTAATTACAGGAATTGCTAGGTTTAAATACCGATGTATGAATAATATGAAAAATAAACTTTCAACTTTATAAGGACAAAAACGGTTCAATAAATCTAGATATTTTTTTCATGCATTGGAACTAAGTCTTTCTCAAAGTAAAGCGTACAAACAGGCCTACACTAATACACACAGTGGATAGTTGTTTTAAAACATTACAAACCTCAAAAGATGTATTAAAACATATCCTATTTTCATTCACACTTTTTATATTACCAATTTCCGAAATAATTATGATAATGGCATCAGCAGCTACCAGCTTGCTAAATAACAGAGTAAATTTCAGCATTCCTTTCACTTCTTTAAGTTGTTCTAACCTATCGTCTAAATATTTAACTTGAACAGTTCGCGAAATCAAATACTTACCAGCGCTGCCCATAAATATTTCCGTTTGCAAATATCAAAAATTGTATTCACAAAAAAACTGGTAGCTACATTGTGAAAAACTATTTTTTGCGGGCAAGCTGCGAGGCGCGAATAGTAATTTTATCTGGAATTTAAACCGACACACACAACTAACAAACTGTTGTTAGATATGCTATGTCGGTTATAACATTTGTTTTCTGTTCGTTTGAATCGTTGTACACAGTTTTTACAGGACTGTCGGTTGTAGCTTATAGAGGCAATCAAAATGTCTAGTAAGTACCTAGATGAAAACAGCAGATACCTGTTATATTAATATATCCTTATTACAAATAATTAGATGAAAATAAAATGCATCTTGCTACTACTTCTTTGAAGAGCGTTCATGAATCCTTTATCAACCAACAACCAAAAAGCTGAATGACTTAAGCCAACTTCACTATTTGTTATGATTAGCCAACAAAGACACAAAAACACAAACAGATTCGCTAAATAAGCTCAACATAACAATGTAGTTTTGTTGACATAAGAAAGAGCACGTTTTTCATTGGATTCGTTGGAAAATAAAGGCCGGGAGGTAGCCCGAGGCACGTGACAAGGCGACAAAAGATCGTCCGACAGGTATTCGGCGCGCTCAAAATTGGATAGTAATCGATGCGTGAAACTATACTTATGTCATGCGACATAGTGCTCTATAATGTTGGAAACATGTGGTCACAGAAAAAAAATTAGATTACCTACATGGTCAGCTAAAAATAATTCAGCCGATAACGATTAACGTATAACTCACAAGGCAAATCGGAAAGCACGGCAAAATGTTTACAACGTTCCTGCTAATCGTGCATTAGAAACGTAAAGCAATAAAAAGCAACGTGTCTAAGAACGAGAAATTCAAATTACTCCCATAAATTAATAGAAACTGAGCTAAAATAGGCAAGCTACACACTGAAACTGGAAGCCGACCCCACAATGCCTGCGACTACAATGATATAGAAAACATATTTCTTTACACGAACATAAAGTTAGTTAGGGTAATTTTCAATCATTTGCTCATTATATTGACTTCGACAAACAATAGCTAATTGTTGGCTATTGCAAGAGTTTACTGAGAAACTGGTAAATAACAATGGACTAGCGATCACTACTTATGCGCAATTGGAATGTTTAAGCTCAAAGCGATGTAACAGTTTATGGCATATGCTTTAGCGAAATTACCGCATTTGAAATGTTGGTAATTCTAAAACAAAGGAACGTTTGAAATATTGTCTCTGAAAAGCGTCTGTTTATTTCAATTCTTCTTTTAAATAGGTAATCTTCAATCAGCAACCTGCAGGTGTTTTATTTATAATTATTGTAATGAACTCTAAACACTCCTGGTGTTTTTTTCTTATAAAATTATACGCATTAATATATTTTAACACATCCGAAAATATCCACTTTATAACACATAATTATTAAACACAAAAAATAACAACTAGTTTCTACCATTAAGACGTTAATTAAGAATTTCATCATCATCTTTCTCATTTGCCTGGTGTTTGCAAACCAATTCGTTTCGCGAACTTTTTTGTTTCGTCCTCGAAATGGAAACGTTCGATTAAAATGATAATTTATTCAAAGTAATTAGGGTTTTATAAGCGGGCCGGCCGTGTGTCCCGAGTAAGGGTAATAAGAAGTTGGACGGCATCCGCCTTCGGACTCGCCTTTATGCACAAACGAAGGTCATTATGATCGGATATTCAATTTACCATTGCGCTGACTCAGCAATAATTTACTTTTAAATCGAATTGTGGCGTTTGAATCGAATTTTATAGCTTAATACCTGCTGCTTGTTTTATGTTTCCACTCATAACTAAGGACCCACTGCGATTCTAATACAGCTTTGAACATAGATGCGGGATGGTATTGTAAACTTGCCTAATAACTTTTATGTTCCACAATGAACAACCACTTAAAGCTAATAAATTGTCCGTAATGTGAGATTTTGTATAGCCAAATTGGATCATAAAGTCACACCATACTAGGCTCATAGACATTTTTAAAATCAAATCACCACTTAAAAGTTCTGGTCCTAAATTAAGTTAGATCTCCCTGATAAGAAAAATCTGATACTTTCAACAAATAGAAACAAAAGTCAAATTGAATACAAACACACGCGTAATTCGATCGCATCTTTAAATCTCCTAGCAATTCGAATCTTCGTTTTCTGCCTCATACAGAGGCGTGGGTGTATCTCCGTATCAACATTAATCTGTAACATTTTATGCAGAACTTATTATTCATAGCTCAGAGCGAAATGTAATAAAAACGCTATTTTTCTCATGTTAGTGACTTCATAATTTTCTTCGGAACGTTTTGTTAGCACCTCACAAACCTGATTGAGCGTCAGGTTTTTGAGCAAAATGACATCAACATAGCAGAGCTCCGTCGGCCAACTCGTCTCTTAACATAAATCGAATGATTTTATGACTCTAGCTGCCTATAAAGATCTCCAGTTTTGCCGTTTGACTAATTTTAATTGCTTTCCGGTTTTTACACCCTACGCTTGATCGGGGCACTGTATTTCACGTACATTTTATCGTTTTAAAACTCAGCCGGTAATAATTTACAATACAACGAGGCTTCGATGTGGGTCGTAAATAAACAAAGATTTAATGCAAAAGCCACTTTACAGTCTGTTTGAATTCGCTTTATTTGATGCGACGCGCAGTGACTAAGCGTTTATTTACATTGAACTATACGTTTACCGAAATATCGTTGTTACCAGTATCTGAGAATGTTTTTATTTCAAGTATAAATAAACACCGTGTGGTTTGTATTGTATGTGTGCAGATGATCCTTTTATCTAATCTATTTCCAAAGAATACTTTCGCGACATTATTTCTTATTTAGCTTAGACTGCTCTACAAAGATCATAACATTCCATCGCATACAAAATATTACGACATTCGGAACGTAGCTCTTAAATGGTTAATTTCAATTTGTTACCAATCAGACACTCACTCGATACAAATTATGCGTATATATTTCACTTGTCATAACGAGTAAAATCTCTTGCAGTTTGTATGGTGGGCGTGGCTTATCCGGACCGTATCGACTGCTATCGTTTTGATATGACAAATTCAAAGAGGCGATTCATATTTTATGCATTAGGCGTGTTGGCTATGCGTTTGTACTGCCACGGTTGTATTCTTGAAGTTTGAATGTTGACATCTAGTGTGCCCGATTTTCGTAACGGCAAATGTACGTTACATGATTGCAGCTCTTTGGTGTCTTTGAAGTACGTTATTCATTTATGATCAAAGCACTTATGCCACACATTGTGAAGAGCTGAATTTTAGTAAGGAAAACAGAAATATTACGTGAAGGTGCAACAGTCAAATATTGTGATTTAACCCGAATAAACAGTGACACAAAAAAATGAAATCCAAGAATAGCTTCCCAACAAAAACATAAGTAGGCACGTACGGGCTTAAGATGGCGACCGGATCTCTGTTTTGATTCGAGACTTTTATAAATCGTTGTTTTACCGTGATGTATTATTTCTAAAACTTAGATGTTTGTTTTCTATATCGCATTGTATTTTATAAGCAGATGGTTTGTTAGATAGGAGATAGATAAATGTGATTCGCTACCGCCATGACAGTGTAGTTTAAATATAAATAATATATGTGCAGTGGATAACAATGGTCAGGACTATCTTTCATTGTCATGCACATGTCGTTAGGATCAGTAAATTCAATTACAACTCCTCAGAATTGTATAGCGATGCATCATTCATAATACGCACGTATGGTCACGATTTTTACACGAAGGAACTGAGCGCTAGATATCCTATCCTGGGACTGAATGTTCTATGAGTTTTTTTATTTGTATATGTTAACGGAAATGTATGTAATCCGTCATTGTATACAAATCCTAGGAAATGTATGTAATTCCTAAAATAGCCCGGAAATGTGTGAAATAAATTATATTAGACACATTTCCTAGGAAATCTATACATTTCCTAAATAGCAATCGGAAATGTGATTTTTGACGCTTTAATTAGTAAGATAATATGAAAATATTATATGGCACTCATTTAACGGGGCAGTTGTGATTAGCAGTTACGTGTGGCCAGTAACAAATCGGAATTTGTTGGTAAGAAATCTCATTCTAAGCAATTCTATAAACAATGAGGTAGTAAAATGCAAGCAAGCAGGCAACATGCAATCAAGCATGCATCATGCAGCAGGCATGATTTCTGTCATGGCTCCGGCGCTGCGGAGCTCCGGCGGTCCCACGCGAGTTTATCGTCGCAGATAGCTTTAACGCTCACCACCTTAGCTTCGGCTTGCTGGCCGGCTGAGCCGGCCAGCCTCAGCCGCGGTGGCGAGTGTTACAACCACCTGCTCCTCAACTCGCGGGCCGCCTCGCCCCTCCGCGCCTACGCGATTTTGAATTACACTCTAGGGGTAGGGCAGACAAGACTACGTGGAGTCGGATTTACAGCAATTCGTTTTTGCCATTAAAGCCTAGTTTATGACAATTTTTTTATTACAGAAAGCCTTCTTTTTATACATTTCCTAATACGATATAGGAATTATATACAATTCCTAGGAAATGTATACATCTCCCAGGATATGTATCTATTAAATAATTTTTAAAACAATATTTTATACATTTCCTAAATAGCTTCGGAATTGTATACATTTCCTAGGAGTTGTATGCAATTCCTAGATTTTATACATTTCCGTTAACATATATAATATTAACTTTATAATAACTAGGGGCAATATACCCATTAACAAAAATAATTTCTTCAAAACTTTTAACGAATTTTCATGGAAATATGTTGATTTCTTTATGATTGCTTCCATTTCATCAGTAAGGGCAATCTGTTAAATAAATGTTTTTGTTAAAAATTACTCGTAAAATATTAATTTTAAAACTCATAGGCACTCATAAAACTTGCGCACCAAAATTCAATTTCAGTTCGATATCAAGTTTAAAATCTCAAGCAGGCAAACTTATCATTTCATCGTTACCACAAAGTTCAACGGGATTCCGTGGTAGTACATATTAAAAATAATTATATTTTATAACAACGGACTTTTAGAGGTTATAAGTATGAGTAATCTGAGATTTTGAAAACGGACCGNTTTGAAATAAAAATTGCCGGTATTTTGGCTGGAATATTCAAATTATTTTACAATCTGTGAGCATAATAGAACTTTGTATTACTAAGTTCATAAGCAAAGGTCCAAAACATCAATCACACCAAAATTAAACATTAGTCAGGTAACAATTTCATAGTTGACATGTTGCGTGGCCGCTCCTGTCGGTCGGGGCGGTCAATTTACATCAAATTACATCGAGTGTCATTAAGGAAACCCAACAAACTTTTATTTGCCTCCCAGAAACCGCCAGACAGCCTCTGTTTCTTGGAGATAACGATTAAAATGCAATAAAAGTTGTTAGTGGCGCACCAAATGCGATTTGGAAGCGGTGTAAAACTAAAAACTGCAACAAAAAGATGGTCCCACGAAAACGGACGTCGCAGATGACACTGAGGTGACTTTAATGACAATTTAATAGCATCGCCTTCTGTTACCGGAGAGAACGTGTAATCAGCGCCAACGATAAGACCCATTACGACAGGATGTTTTTTGTCACAGCACAAATTGACCATTTCTAAGAACGCAATCCAGTTCGTAATGATGTATATTGATATTAGGGACGTAGTGCAACATGAAACTAATTGTGGCGCTATTATTATGGCCTTTCGTCGAATAGATTATAATTATAACTTCCTTTGTAGAACCCTTTCAGAAATAGGTATTGAACTCTTTTTGCTTGGAATTACTTATCCTAATTGCCTAGTGGGATAATCTGTGAGCCATGAATAATATCAGCTGCAAATAATGAAATGGGTGTTGTATTAATAAACAGGAAGGTAATGAATACATTTAATAATATTTTAATTATAGCACTTGGATATTCAGCAATGCTTTCAACTGCTTCTTGCTCTTTGTTCCGGGATTTAGTTTAATTTGCAAGCCGACTTCGCGGTGTCTAAGGTTATTTAAGAATTTTGACACGTTAGGTACATTTGAACGCTTTGATATAGGTGTCACGTCCTGGGTTATCTTAAACACTCTGACAGCGGCACCCTCTAAAATGATAGGTAGGTAGATACTGGCATTTTATATTCCCTGCGAGTTCCTATTACCATGCACGGGATGTCTCTTTAGTATGCGGGCTTTGCTACGACACTTATTAGTCTCAAAAATTCCGAGGTTCTTACAAACTTTTCGATGTAAAACGCCCCTACTTCGACCGCATTTAAAACTTAGGTACCTTATGTTTAATACATAGACGATATTGCTTTTGATAAAGCGGTTTACGAATCTAAAATTTAAAGCACGATCGAATACTAATGCGACCATGTTTTGTTTGTGTCGCGGTCATAAATATTAACTTGGAACACGGAGAGGTGAAAATTTCCAAGATGCACTTTTTTAAAAACCTCAAATTTTGTTGCGGACCAAGTTTATGAAAGCGTCGTTGAATATTAACGAAGAAAATATATATGAATGTTAGTTTGTGAGAACAAATGGAATGCTTTTCTCTGAGGCAATGTGAAGAATAATGATAGCCTAACATGATAAAAAAATATTGGCGACTATCCTATTAAAACTAAACTTTAACAAAAAGGGCACCGTGTACATATCTCATCAAAACATGTTTTTTTTTTTATTTCTGACAGTCATTGTTCTACAATGATCTTACAAGATTTGGACGTGTCTACATCTCCGAGTGATGGCAAACAAGAAATATTAATTCATTCTTGTCACTTTGATGTTATAGTATGGAAATGGTTAAACCTACCCATTGTTTAGATTTCGAACACAATATTTCATGTTGTTCTGAATAATATTATATTGTTTATACATGTTGCTTTTCAACATGTTCTTATTGTTTGCGCACTGGAAAATAAAATTCACAAAAACTTTCGAATAAAACAACTCAGTGCGTATTTTTATGTTAACAGAAATAAAGTCTCTTTTATACGTTTTTCAAACTAAAGATTTTTACCGATTTTAATTTTAAATGTAAAATAGAAAATATGTGAACTTTATTTATCACTGGAACATACGCCAAACGTATTAAGACTGAAACACTCGCAGCGGGAACTTTTTAACATGAAGTGGCAACTCACAAACTTGTGGCTCATTTAGTTTCGTTTTAAAATGTCGAACGTGCTATTTCCGCGGCAATTGTTTCGCTGGCAACACAGTTTCCCTAGACTACCACACCACACGTCTGTTCCCTTTATAATAATTTAGCCGATAATGCGAAAAATACGTGCCTTTAGCCCTCTCGGCAATACGTGAGTGGGACCTTATTGCCACTTATTGCTCTCGAATGAAGCGAAATTATAATCTTAATGTGGCAACATTCCGTTTTGATTGGACCAACTTTTACCTACACGCCTCTATTGTGTGGAATTAGTTCGACAATAAACAATTGCTACCCTAATTAGATACGTTTCACGTCATTTCTGGGTTATTAGAGGATTGCGGTTGTTGCGTTCATTTGCCGTTCAGAAGTTTTATGTTTATCACTTCTTTTATTGCTGGCTTTGTAATTGCAGAAACGGGTGAAACGATTTACAGGTTTAATTTTACCTTCTAAAGAGTTCTGGTGGGAAATAAAATGAACACGTAAAACATCAACTGGAATATATTGGCGAAAATTTAAGCTTTACGGCATAAGAAACTGATTTAAATACGGCTTCAGTACACTGCTAATCGAAGACCGCCATCGATCGGTTAAACTGGCTGTTACAAATTGCTTTGGGGCAAAATATATTATGCTATTTCTATTTATTACCAATTACCCGTCTCATTTCACCTGTCATTACCTACATCTACGGAAGTCAATAAAATAATACAATTTAGATACATAATCAAAATAAAGATTATACTAAAGTAACGTGGGTGTATAAAAAAAGGTACAATTTTCCGCTTCTGTGCATCGATATTAGCTGGGTTCGTAAATTGTATGAAGTGACGTCATATTTCGTGGAGCAGGATTGACTCGTCTATCTTAGGGCCGTCGATCTTATGATAAATGTGTGATAAATGATGAACACGACGTGCAACCGTGGAGGTTTGTTAAGAATATCTTCTGTCAATCTGGTGGTGTTATTAAAGTATGATATACGAAGCAACGCCTATGAACGAGCTACATTCGCGGCCCTCAGTACAGTTCTAGAATAAATTCAAAATTTAAATTCTCTTACCTATTACATTTGAAGTTATTCACTAACCTAATAAGCTTCTGTCACAGCTTGATAATGATAAAAAATATGATAAACTATATGAACTTTTTAAAATTCATATTTAAAATCTAATGTTCATGTGTCATTTCTAAGAAGTTTATTAAGTGTGATTAAGTCCACTGATATTACTTTTAATTATACTATCTTTACACCAAGACCGATTCATCAATCATTCTTGAGGCGTTAAAACTGATTTATGAATTTGATAGCTTAAAAAAATAACTACGTTAAAAAAAACCGACTTCAAAACTAAAAAGTAAAAAATAAAAAGTTTATTAAAATAATAGGTTTGATGTCGGTGCCAAGTAAGTCAATATAATACTTACGTAGTATCTAGGCACCGACATCAAACCTATTATTTTAATAAACTTTTTATTTTTTACTTTTTAGTTTTGAAGTCGGTTTTTTTTAACGTAGTTATTTTTTTAAGCTATCAAATTCATAAATCAGTTTTAACGCCTCAAGAATGATTGATGAATCGGTCTTGGTGTAAAGATAGTATAATTAAAAGTAATATCAGTGGACTTAATCACACTTAATAAACTTCTTAGAAATGACACATGAACATTAGATTTTAAATATGAATTTTAAAAAGTTCATATAGTTTATCATATTTTTTATCATTATCAAGCTGTGACAGAAGCTTATTAGGTTAGTGAATAACTTCAAATGTAATAGGTAAGAGAATTTAAATTTTGAATTTATTCTAGAACTGTACTGAGGGCCGCGAATGTAGCTCGTTCATAGGCGTTGCTTCGTATATCATACTTTAATAACACCACCAGATTGACAGAAGATATTCTTAACAAACCTCCACGGTTGCACGTCGTGTTCATCATTTATCACACATTTATCATAAGATCGACGGCCCTAAGATAGACGAGTCAATCCTGCTCCACGAAATATGACGTCACTTCATACAATTTACGAACCCAGCTAATATCGATGCACAGAAGCGGAAAATTGTACCTTTTTTTATACACCCACGTTACTTTAGTATAATCTTTATTTTGATTATGTATCTAAATTGTATTATTTTATTGACTTCCGTAGATGTAGGTAATGACAGGTGAAATGAGACGGGTAATTGGTAATAAATAGAAATAGCATAATATATTTTGCCCCAAAGCAATTTGTAACAGCCAGTTTAACCGATCGATGGCGGTCTTCGATTAGCAGTGTACTGAAGCCGTATTTAAATCAGTTTCTTATGCCGTAAAGCTTAAATTTTCGCCAATATATTCCAGTTGATGTTTTACGTGTTCATTTTATTTCCCACCAGAACTCTTTAGAAGGTAAAATTAAACCTGTAAATCGTTTCACCCGTTTCTGCAATTACAAAGCCAGCAATAAAAGAAGTGATAAACATAAAACTTCTGAACGGCAAATGAACGCAACAACCGCAATCCTCTAATAACCCAGAAATGACGTGAAACGTATCTAATTAGGGTAGCAATTGTTTATTGTCGAACTAATTCCACACAATAGAGGCGTGTAGGTAAAAGTTGGTCCAATCAAAACGGAATGTTGCCACATTAAGATTATAATTTCGCTTCATTCGAGAGCAATAAGTGGCAATAAGGTCCCACTCACGTATTGCCGAGAGGGCTAAAGGCACGTATTTTTCGCATTATCGGCTAAATTATTATAAAGGGAACAGACGTGTGGTGTGGTAGTCTAGGGAAACTGTGTTGCCAGCGAAACAATTGCCGCGGAAATAGCACGTTCGACATTTTAAAACGAAACTAAATGAGCCACAAGTTTGTGAGTTGCCACTTCATGTTAAAAAGTTCCCGCTGCGAGTGTTTCAGTCTTAATACGTTTGGCGTATGTTCCAGTGATAAATAAAGTTCACATATTTTCTATTTTACATTTAAAATTAAAATCGGTAAAAATCTTTAGTTTGAAAAACGTATAAAAGAGACTTTATTTCTGTTAACATAAAAATACGCACTGAGTTGTTTTATTCGAAAGTTTTTGTGAATTTTATTTTCCAGTGCGCAAACAATAAGAACATGTTGAAAAGCAACATGTATAAACAATATAATATTATTCAGAACAACATGAAATATTGTGTTCGAAATCTAAACAATGGGTAGGTTTAACCATTTCCATACTATAACATCAAAGTGACAAGAATGAATTAATATTTCTTGTTTGCCATCACTCGGAGATGTAGACACGTCCAAATCTTGTAAGATCATTGTAGAACAATGACTGTCAGAAATAAAAAAAAAAACATGTTTTGATGAGATATGTACACGGTGCCCTTTTTGTTAAAGTTTAGTTTTAATAGGATAGTCGCCAATATTTTTTTATCATGTTAGGCTATCATTATTCTTCACATTGCCTCAGAGAAAAGCATTCCATTTGTTCTCACAAACTAACATTCATATATATTTTCTTCGTTAATATTCAACGACGCTTTCATAAACTTGGTCCGCAACAAAATTTGAGGTTTTTAAAAAAGTGCATCTTGGAAATTTTCACCTCTCCGTGTTCCAAGTTAATATTTATGACCGCGACACAAACAAAACATGGTCGCATTAGTATTCGATCGTGCTTTAAATTTTAGATTCGTAAACCGCTTTATCAAAAGCAATATCGTCTATGTATTAAACATAAGGTACCTAAGTTTTAAATGCGGTCGAAGTAGGGGCGTTTTACATCGAAAAGTTTGTAAGAACCTCGGAATTTTTGAGACTAATAAGTGTCGTAGCAAAGCCCGCATACTAAAGAGACATCCCGTGCATGGTAATAGGAACTCGCAGGGAATATAAAATGCCAGTATCTACCTACCTATCATTTTAGAGGGTGCCGCTGTCAGAGTGTTTAAGATAACCCAGGACGTGACACCTATATCAAAGCGTTCAAATGTACCTAACGTGTCAAAATTCTTAAATAACCTTAGACACCGCGAAGTCGGCTTGCAAATTAAACTAAATCCCGGAACAAAGAGCAAGAAGCAGTTGAAAGCATTGCTGAATATCCAAGTGCTATAATTAAAATATTATTAAATGTATTCATTACCTTCCTGTTTATTAATACAACACCCATTTCATTATTTGCAGCTGATATTATTCATGGCTCACAGATTATCCCACTAGGCAATTAGGATAAGTAATTCCAAGCAAAAAGAGTTCAATACCTATTTCTGAAAGGGTTCTACAAAGGAAGTTATAATTATAATCTATTCGACGAAAGGCCATAATAATAGCGCCACAATTAGTTTCATGTTGCACTACGTCCCTAATATCAATATACATCATTACGAACTGGATTGCGTTCTTAGAAATGGTCAATTTGTGCTGTGACAAAAAACATCCTGTCGTAATGGGTCTTATCGTTGGCGCTGATTACACGTTCTCTCCGGTAACAGAAGGCGATGCTATTAAATTGTCATTAAAGTCACCTCAGTGTCATCTGCGACGTCCGTTTTCGTGGGACCATCTTTTTGTTGCAGTTTTTAGTTTTACACCGCTTCCAAATCGCATTTGGTGCGCCACTAACAACTTTTATTGCATTTTAATCGTTATCTCCAAGAAACAGAGGCTGTCTGGCGGTTTCTGGGAGGCAAATAAAAGTTTGTTGGGTTTCCTTAATGACACTCGATGTAATTTGATGTAAATTGACCGCCCCGACCGACAGGAGCGGCCACGCAACATGTCAACTATGAAATTGTTACCTGACTAATGTTTAATTTTGGTGTGATTGATGTTTTGGACCTTTGCTTATGAACTTAGTAATACAAAGTTCTATTATGCTCACAGATTGTAAAATAATTTGAATATTCCAGCCAAAATACCGGCAATTTTTATTTCAAAAAGGGCAACGAACACATTATCTTTTTCCAAATCAGATTAAGAAAATCGATGATCTCGTTGTTCGCAAAACTTGGGAGAACGGTAAAATTTTATTGATGACTGTCATGGTAATTCCGTGGGCTGGTATTACGGGGTAAAGAAATTGCCTCGCCAACCTCCTCCATTGCGTAATGGTCGATGTGACCGCGATATCTTAATAAGTGGTTCTTGATCAAGTACTTTCGAAGAAGCCTCGGGCTTTGCATAATTGTTAAACGTCTCAGCATCGTTTCAGATACGCAGAGATTGTAACCATTTACCCTATTATCGAGCTTTTGAAGAATAGGTATCACGATTCGATTCTTGGAATAAAATTGTTATGTTAAAACTTACATTAAAAGTCTCTATCATTATGTTATCTCAAGTATTTCCTTTGATGTTTCTTAAATTGTATTGTTAAGATATGCTATAAAAGGTTTTATTGGTATATTAACAGTATGCAATTGTGTTATTTAATTTTATCTCAAAGAAATCGGAATAAATTAAAAAAGGTCTTTTGTATACAAAGTTCTCGTCTACTTAAACGCGATTGTGTTCTAAAGTTGGTCCCGTAGTCATTTGAATTTCAGAATATCAAGTAAGGGTCCTTCTGTTTAAAATTGTAGAAGTTTACATTATTTTTAGATAGGTATGCACTCGAAAATTATTTATACTTGGGTCAGGCCACACAAAACATGTATAGATAAAACACGTACAGATTCATTACATAAAAAATACTAACAGGTCGTCATGTAACCATGAACACACCTAACTTTTAATAGTGTGATGAAAGTTCAGAATTTTCCTATAACTCGATAACTTTTACTTCAAGATAATTTCCGCTTTTACCTAACTGAGAGGTGTGGAATGACAAAGAAAAAATATCTATCTTTCTCTGTACTCTTAAAAAGGCAGTTAGGCACAAGATAACATGATTTCTGTCCATCTTTTACTTGATGGATAGGTGTTTTGAATGCTAAACCAATAAAATTAGCCACGGCATACAACGTTCACAAATCTCACGGTTCCTTCTGCTCTCGTAAACCATAAATAAAGCTACCGCTCGTGCATGACCGACTTTTTGCTCATTACATCGCAAAACTGAATAAACTTCATCGTTGAGGATAGATATACAAAAAAGTAAATAGATTGCATGAAATATGGATATTATATTATCAGGAACAAAGGCTATCATTATGGCCGGATCTAAAAAGACCGATTTAGTAGATGAGTTCAAGCATAACATATGTTGTAGTCTTCTTTAAGATTTTATTATTATTGGTCGCAAAAACGTTTTGTATGTTACAAGACCGGCTTTGTGAGTGTATCTCAGTTTTTATTATACTGTTACATTATGATTGATAACTGCAAGTACGAACGGGTTTCGCTGCTTCTCGTTAAAAACAGTGGCTGTGTCATTACCGCGGTAATTAATGTTACATTTAATAAGATTTTACTTTTATGGTTTATTTATTTGGGTTAAAAGATCAAGGTAGGCTTGAAATAAATTGGTTTCGCTTCCTGGTAAATTTTATTTATGTTTTACTTGGTGTTCTGTGTAAAATAATAAGTATGTACAGACGACAGCAGGTCAACGTATACGAATCTGTCAAATTTTACTAATCAAACATTAACCTACCTCTTTTGTGATAAGGTTGAAAATCCATTGCAGAAATTTGACAGATTGTGGTAACTTGACGTGCTGTCGTGTGTACTTATTTTTTCTACGACTTCATTTCAAAAATAAAATTAACGTTAAATTATATACCTATTGACATTTCTGATGAAAGGTTACTTGTACTCAATAAAAAATAATACATAACATACTTAAGAAATAACTTGTATCAATACTTTTATTATACATAGGCATGATTGCCAATTTGATAATGTTATGCAGAGTACTTAAGTTTAACACCTCAAGGCCTTCAAAAACATACTTTTACTATAAAGATGTAAGGGTAAGGATAGTGATGGTTAAATATAAATACACACTAGTATTAAATTTCATTACGAATAAAGTTTAATAGCACTTTAAATAATCTTAAAAATATCATGAGATAGGTTTTATTTTATGGAATTATGTAATATGAGGGAGGTACCCGTCTAGTTTACAGTAAAATAATACTTATTAGTCATAAACATTTCCATAAATATCTTATTATAGATACATGTTTATTTAAATAGTAATGCTTAACTGAAGTAATTTTGAATCTGGTAGCCTATACTTTAAGTTTTCATAATGCAATTTTTTTTTCAATGAACCAGCGTAAAATTTCACGATTTTGGACAAATATTGTAAAGTTATATCTAATCCACTACTCAGTACGAATGCTACTCAGTAGATTTCATAGTTATGATTCCACGTCAGAGGCCGTTAGGCGCCTCTGACACCATGGCTTGGAAGGTGATTAACGGCCATTCCCAATAACCTATCTATCTCTGGATTTGCATACTAGAGATAGAATTTTGACATTAGCCCCATACAAGTAATGTCAAATTCCTATCTTTAGTAAGCAAATCCAGAGATAGACAGAATATTGAGTTCCGCAGTAAAACTGCAGCTCACTCGATAAGACGGATCTAACCCGCGTAATTTTTAAGCTTCAGGTAAACAGGTGAAGAGTCAGTAGGGCGGTAAAACTGAAACAATAGTTATTATTACTTAAAGCTACATTACAGCATGAGTAATTACTTGTATGGCATTGTTCTCGGTCGCGTCGCGTCGCCGCGTCGCCGTCGTCACATTGAGGTCAGTGGGCTCTTGTCGACTAACTTACTACAATACACTATTCCCGAAATGAAATTTAAAATGTTACTTACTAGTTTCTCGTGGTTTTACCCGAATAAAATATGATTTCAACAAATGACGTGGCAAATATAAATCTGTGAAGTAAATCCATAGATTACCACAGTCATTTAGGTAAAATTAGCAGTACCAATGTTGAATTGGTTTAATAGATCATGTATTTCGGTTTTCACGATTATCACTTGACTTAATACTTGATCATTTCAGAATCTGTGGTCTAATATAATTCGGTTCAATGCACTTGTGTCCATCACAACGATATTTTATGAACTAGTAGCTAGAGACCAAATTATTTTGGACCCTTTATTTATCTGTATAAAAATATTGGTATACTATTTTGTTTAAACAGTAGGTTTTAACTGTGTTTTCATCCCTCGGGTAAGTATTGTCTCCAAAAAACGTATACAATAACTTACTGTGAATTTGCTGTCCAACGGTAAAATATCAAAGTGTAGATTTTTTCTGCAAGAAACTCTGGACACAAAAAGACCCATTCAACTTATTTGTTTATAGAAAATATCCGTTATCGTCAGAATACGCTCCCGTGGTCAATAATAACAGCAATTGTACGCCGCCCCAAGACTTCCCGTAAACGAAGCAGTGTTTGTTATTACCGGTAGACTAACTGTTTATCTCAGTTTTATTATTCCAAGAAGTCGATCATGGATTTATGAGCTGCGTTTAAGGGTTGTTGAGTAGTTATGTAGTCCTTGGGGCTTCGTTAGTTCTATTACCTTATTGGCGCAGTTTTACTGTGAATGGTAATGAGTAGGAAGTGTGTATGTTGTTAAACGTGAGAAATAATCACTGTTGATCGCATGGAATCTTTTCAGTGGAAAATCTTTACAAAAATATAATATGAAACATATATTATAATTATTTATTAAAAAATACACAGAAATACTATTCTAGGCTAAGTAAATAAGGACGACATCTGATACAAGTAACATCTAATACTTTTCAAATAAAACCTACTCGCGATTGCCAACCAATTTATCTAAAATAACTCATAAACGAATATAAAAGGGTGACACTGATACACCCTGCTGTTTCTTTATGTTTAATGTTATTAGGCCGAAATGGGTTTCCTTTGAATCGGATCAGGACCAGCCCTTTTCATTGTAAAGCAAATGATAATGGTAATGGCCGGACACCATGTTGCGCTTTATTGTGGATCATAGATATTAGAACACATGGAAATGGCGTCGTCCGACAAATAAACGACATTATAAAACTACTATGAATTAATTTTCAAAGCAAAACTGTCCTTCTACCAGTTTTTAGTCCCAACTGACCGGTGCCATATAAAATTTTATGTTCATATTATTTCCAACGAGAATTGATGAATGAACGATAAAGTTTGCCTTTTGTGTACAAAGATAATCATGTAGTTTAATAAATTTACACATAATACAACTACTGACAGGACCACAAAAACCTTTATTTCTTACACATGTATTAATGGTAAATTGATGTTGATTGACATATCATAGTATGAAAAAATGTATAGATTAATCTTTTAAGAACCGGTAACATGGCATGCCCTTATCGGCGAGCGGCTATGTAGCTGATGTCCTTGATGGCTGCCTGTCTCTACTCCCTATATAATTGGATTAAAATAAATGTGCGTTTTTAATTGCTCAATTGTTTTCAGAGCAGATATTTTTTACTGTCGACAGCAACATAAATGTTATTCTGACTTCATTGTAAGTGACATTGCATTGACTATTAATATCGGTACCTAGAAGATTTTTTGTTAAGTAGTACTTATTAATAAAAAAGGTAAAAAAAACTTTTTAAGTTAAACGGTTTTATGGTAAGCAGATAAATGTACTAAAAGCTAAAAAATAAAACAAATTTTAAACATATGCATTGATTACACTAAAATAAAATCGTGGGGCACGTGCAATATTTTATAATCGTCAGTTAAAATCTGCCCCACGATTTTATTTTAGTGTAATCAATGCATATGTTTAAAATTTGTTTTATTTTTTAGCTTTTAGTACATTTATCTGCTTACCATAAAACCGTTTAACTTAAAAAGTTTTTTTTACCTTTTTTATTAATAAGTACTACTTAACAAAAAATCTTCTAGGTACCGATATTAATAGTCAATGCAATGTCACTTACAATGAAGTCAGAATAACATTTATGTTGCTGTCGACAGTAAAAAATATCTGCTCTGAAAACAATTGAGCAATTAAAAACGCACATTTATTTTAATCCAATTATATAGGGAGTAGAGACAGGCAGCCATCAAGGACATCAGCTACATAGCCGCTCGCCGATAAGGGCATGCCATGTTACCGGTTCTTAAAAGATTAATCTATACATTTTTTCATACTATGATATGTCAATCAACATCAATTTACCATTAATACATGTGTAAGAAATAAAGGTTTTTGTGGTCCTGTCAGTAGTTGTATTATGTGTAAATTTATTAAACTACATGATTATCTTTGTACACAAAAGGCAAACTTTATCGTTCATTCATCAATTCTCGTTGGAAATAATATGAACATAAAATTTTATATGGCACCGGTCAGTTGGGACTAAAAACTGGTAGAAGGACAGTTTTGCTTTGAAAATTAATTCATAGTAGTTTTATAATGTCGTTTATTTGTCGGACGACGCCATTTCCATGTGTTCTAATATCTATGATCCACAATAAAGCGCAACATGGTGTCCGGCCATTACCATTATCATTTGCTTTACAATGAAAAGGGCTGGTCCTGATCCGATTCAAAGGAAACCCATTTCGGCCTAATAACATTAAACATAAAGAAACAGCAGGGTGTATCAGTGTCACCCTTTTATATTCGTTTATGAGTTATTTTAGATAAATTGGTTGGCAATCGCGAGTAGGTTTTATTTGAAAAGTATTAGATGTTACTTGTATCAGATGTCGTCCTTATTTACTTAGCCTAGAATAGTATTTCTGTGTATTTTTTAATAAATAATTATAATATATGTTTCATATTATATTTTTGTAAAGATTTTCCACTGAAAAGATTCCATGCGATCAACAGTGATTATTTCTCACGTTTAACAACATACACACTTCCTACTCATTACCATTCACAGTAAAACTGCGCCAATAAGGTAATAGAACTAACGAAGCCCCAAGGACTACATAACTACTCAACAACCCTTAAACGCAGCTCATAAATCCATGATCGACTTCTTGGAATAATAAAACTGAGATAAACAGTTAGTCTACCGGTAATAACAAACACTGCTTCGTTTACGGGAAGTCTTGGGGCGGCGTACAATTGCTGTTATTATTGACCACGGGAGCGTATTCTGACGATAACGGATATTTTCTATAAACAAATAAGTTGAATGGGTCTTTTTGTGTCCAGAGTTTCTTGCAGAAAAAATCTACACTTTGATATTTTACCGTTGGACAGCAAATTCACAGTAAGTTATTGTATACGTTTTTTGGAGACAATACTTACCCGAGGGATGAAAACACAGTTAAAACCTACTGTTTAAACAAAATAGTATACCAATATTTTTATACAGATAAATAAAGGGTCCAAAATAATTTGGTCTCTAGCTACTAGTTCATAAAATATCGTTGTGATGGACACAAGTGCATTGAACCGAATTATATTAGACCACAGATTCTGAAATGATCAAGTATTAAGTCAAGTGATAATCGTGAAAACCGAAATACATGATCTATTAAACCAATTCAACATTGGTACTGCTAATTTTACCTAAATGACTGTGGTAATCTATGGATTTACTTCACAGATTTATATTTGCCACGTCATTTGTTGAAATCATATTTTATTCGGGTAAAACCACGAGAAACTAGTAAGTAACATTTTAAATTTCATTTCGGGAATAGTGTATTGTAGTAAGTTAGTCGACAAGAGCCCACTGACCTCAATGTGACGACGGCGACGCGGCGACGCGACGCGACCGAGAACAATGCCATACAAGTAATTACTCATGCTGTAATGTAGCTTTAAGTAATAATAACTATTGTTTCAGTTTTACCGCCCTACTGACTCTTCACCTGTTTACCTGAAGCTTAAAAATTACGCGGGTTAGATCCGTCTTATCGAGTGAGCTGCAGTTTTACTGCGGAACTCAATATTCTGTCTATCTCTGGATTTGCTTACTAAAGATAGGAATTTGACATTACTTGTATGGGGCTAATGTCAAAATTCTATCTCTAGTATGCAAATCCAGAGATAGATAGGTTATTGGGAATGGCCGTTAATCACCTTCCAAGCCATGGTGTCAGAGGCGCCTAACGGCCTCTGACGTGGAATCATAACTATGAAATCTACTGAGTAGCATTCGTACTGAGTAGTGGATTAGATATAACTTTACAATATTTGTCCAAAATCGTGAAATTTTACGCTGGTTCATTGAAAAAAAAATTGCATTATGAAAACTTAAAGTATAGGCTACCAGATTCAAAATTACTTCAGTTAAGCATTACTATTTAAATAAACATGTATCTATAATAAGATATTTATGGAAATGTTTATGACTAATAAGTATTATTTTACTGTAAACTAGACGGGTACCTCCCTCATATTACATAATTCCATAAAATAAAACCTATCTCATGATATTTTTAAGATTATTTAAAGTGCTATTAAACTTTATTCGTAATGAAATTTAATACTAGTGTGTATTTATATTTAACCATCACTATCCTTACCCTTACATCTTTATAGTAAAAGTATGTTTTTGAAGGCCTTGAGGTGTTAAACTTAAGTACTCTGCATAACATTATCAAATTGGCAATCATGCCTATGTATAATAAAAGTATTGATACAAGTTATTTCTTAAGTATGTTNGTTTATTTTTTAGCTTTTAGTACATTTATCTGCTTACCATAAAACCGTTTAACTTAAAAAGTTTTTTTTACCTTTTTTATTTTTAAGTTTTTAGTTTTTATTTCTCATTCTATTTAAGCGGCGGCCATCTTGGATTTTGATTTTGTATACTGCACTGTATTCTACTTAAAAAGCCCTTTCATTTGATATCCATAATCCATATTGATGGGATTAAAAAAGTAAGTTGTCCGCCATACTGTAGCGGCGGCCATCTTGGATTTTGATTTTGTGTACGGCACTGTATTATACTTATCAAGCCCTTTCATTTGATATCCATATTGATGGGATTAAAAAAAAACTAAGTTGTCCGCCATCTTGTAGCGGCGGCCATCTTGGATTCACAATAATATTGAATATGGATTATTGTATTGTCACCGGAATCAAAGGCGTATACCAAATTTCAGATCAATCGGTTAACGGGAAGAGGGTTAAATTTCAATTACAAGATTTGACCCAAACAAACAAACACCCTGACCTAAATAAAACCGTTTAAAAATGATAATATTGCTCGCTGAAGGAATATTACTGAGAACTCTGCACTGTTCTGGTATTCATTTGTACTAGTTTAAACATAATATTTAAACTATTGACTTTTATATTTATTAGCTATAACAAATAACGTATTATTTGCATTAACAGTTACTAAATGTTTCATTGTGATATTCATATCTATTCTGACTGTTGCAACAATTATACAGCTGCTGTACACAAGCCTGATACAAAGATGATTCCTAGTAATCACAATGTCCATAGAATCGAAACACCAAACAACATTTCTAGATATTCCCCGTTCCCGATACTGTGTATACAGTCACTTCTAGTAGTTCTAAAGACATAACATCATTGTTTTCCCTGCATTAAAGTTGGGAGTCCATACAGTACCAACGTTCGAGATAGGACCGGTCATTATATCGATAATTTAGTGTGGAAATGACTAAATAAACAGATATGAATGATGGAACCCCCTGTCGCCGTTGGTAGGTATAGAAGAGTAAACTCAAGAGCTGATTGAGGGGGATATTTGATACTACGAATACTAGGAATTTGTACAGCAAGTTGGTATATCGATATGAAATGCGTCTGTGTATGGTACTCTTTAGTGCAGAAATTATTTGATGAATACTAAGATCTATTTTAACACACTATCTGTATTCTGTAATAAAGAATCCATGATCTTCTGTTTATAAGCCAGGGTCAATGAGACGCTTGAACGAAGAAGTGAAGTTAACTAAGGACTGTGTAGAAATATAATCGTTTACAAAAACCATGGCAGGCCTGATATGATCTCCTCAAGTCAAATTCCTTGAAATTTACTGTAGGTAGGTATATCTACAGTATATTTCATATGTGTAAAGTACAATAGGTATTGCATACCTTTTATACCTGTATTACAAATTTATTCGACAACTAACAAGGCTAAAAGTCACACCGATATAATATCTAGGAGACGTATTGATTACTCAGTTGCAATAGTATATCTGGTCTGGCTATGACCTACGAGTCTATACATTGTATCGTGATACAAGCAATAACATTGTTACTGGTCGAATTGTAAAGCTGGGCGGCATGTCGCCTGCAGTACAGTTGCGGTTAACCGATGCGGGCAGACGGAATTCTGAATTCTGACGTCTGACCGTCCATAACTTGGCAAAATCCGATTATAGGTGTACATGTTGGGTTATTGTATTGTCAGAGGCATAAAGATTGAGGTTTGAGTTTTAACTTTTGAGTTAATGAAATATTACTGAAGAGACAGTGTAAGAAATTTACGGTTTTTTTGTTCACAAAATGGCATTTTAAATATTTTCCGGTAAACCGCTGTGCAACATTGTCTCTACTTGAAGATTTTATACCTACGCTTCTTCTTGTCATTTGGAAGGTTATTATGTAGTCCGAAATTGAATTAAATTATCACAAAGTATCCATTTAACGTTTAAGTTTAAATTACACTTAACAAACTAATGTACCGTATGTCAATCTGATGCACGTTCAGTTACTCAAAGTAATTTATCAAATAAAAGACACACAAATCAGAACACGCTGAATAATTTAAATGCACAAGTTTTTTCTTACTTTTGCAATTTGACCGAAAAAAATCACTTTATCATGTCACGACTTTGTGTACCTAATTTAATGTTTAAATTACTTGAGGTCGGTGACCCGTGTCTGAGGTTTAAAATGTTAGTTGTGTCACTGGCATACGGTCTAGATGAGACTCTAATGTCATTTAGAAATTTAATTATTTTTTTATTTCAATTAAAATTCTTAAAAATGTTTTAGTCATTAATTTAATATTTTAAATAAGTATTATCATGGCCTCAAGGTGTTTCTAGTTTTAAATTCAGTCACAGCAACGGTTGGTTCATTACCAATAAGTGCAAACGTATTTTTTCAGCAATCGAAAATTCAGTTGGTGGAAATCATATCGCATATCGAAAAAATAGGCTTATTTCATGTCTTAAAATTGTTTTTAAAAATACATTGAAAAAATGATAATGGTTTGCTGTATGGTCCACGATGCAGTGTAGTCTAACTTATAAATCAGTTAGCTATATCAAATGACGTAATTATTATTCCATCAAATGCAGTGATAATCAAAATATTCAAAATCCATTATTGGGAAACACAGGTCCGCTGACAAATCTCCGACCAATGACAGTCACTATAATGAAATCTGCGATTACCTGAACTTAGTTCACAAATCCGCAGTCAAAACCACAATTATACTTTGTACCCTAACAATTATGCATAAGGTTTACTTTTAAACGCGCCATTCGTAAATTAGCAATCCAGAGGAACGATAAATCCGACAGATAAGAACTATTAGCCGTACCAGTGACATTTCAAGCATTATGAAATTGCAGAAAATAGTGGAAACTTAACTAAATTCCCGTCCGTAGATGTTGTGACGTTAAAAATTTATGGCTTCGTGAACTGCAGGTGCTTAAATTATTCCAGAGATTATAAGACGGCAGAAAGACGCCCACACTTTCATAAGTAAACGGAAATTGTTTGTCTAAGTCGAAAATTACACTTTAATTTTGTCTTCTGACCTTTCCGTGGTATTAAGACGAAACGATGGAAAACAAACTGTTTTGTATTATTATGTAAATAAAGTTTGAAAAGTTACCAAGATAATACAATTTCAAAGAAAACAGATAAAATTTAATGAGTTTCCGTGTAAAAAACAAATTGGTTTCTATAGACGGGCTTTCAGTTAAATAAACTCGGCTCACGAATGCGCGGTAAAAAATATTGAATTATCTGAATTAGGAACAATTTGTTACCGCAACCATTACAACCACAGAACATATAAAGGAGGTTAGAAAGGAAATAGTTCCCGATTTGCATTAGAACG
>NWSH02000535.1:7054242-7064898 GCA_002382865.2 Heliothis virescens
ACCCATCCACGGACCGACCGCGTCAAGCGTTGCTTAACCTTATGATCGATCGATCCGCGCGGCTTTGACTTAGCCACGAGCTCTTCGATCATTTTTGTTTTCAGTAGGTAGCCCATAAAAAATCAAAAGGTCAAAAGGTTAACTTTCGGGACAAAGCTTTGTGTAATTGGCACTGAAACTTTGAGCAAATAAGAGAATGTGAACACAGCTATTTATTTTACAAAAAACAATTGCTTTGACATGATTACTCAGAAATTCAAGCCCCGCATTTAAATATTTATTGAAGGTTTTTTTAAAACCCAAAAAAACTAAAATGGATTTTCAGAAAATATTTTTAATTCTTCGCTAATCATATGCCGAAGACCTAAGTGACTGAAACAAAGGTACCCAGGTACACATACGTACACATAAAATTTATTTATTACTGCTAGCGAAGCCGCACGCACGTCTATTTCGTGAGCAAAATAGTATGCCGATTTTGCATTATGGTGTACAGTTTGCAACAGCGTGCAGTATTTAGAGTTCTGTTTTGACCAGAATTTAAAGCATATTACTGCTGTATTCAGCAATGCTGATGTTTGCTACAGTGTATTTGGAAATTTCTACCTCTTGCTACTTTTGGTATTTTGAGTCTCGCAGTTTCGATTTCCAGAGGACCTTTAATTTGGGGCATTGCAGAGGAATTTTTAGCTTTACTAAAACTAAAACAAAAAAGATTTTCAATCTTCATAATGTCTTAATTTAATCAATAAAATCTAATTTCAATAGCAAATTACAGCATCACCAAAATTCAGTATGAAGACACAAAACACCGACACGAAACCACTCTAAATATATTTCAATCTATGCCGTTCAATCTGTCGATGAATGACCGAAGCTATCTAGGCTGTATAAATACCTTGCTACTAACGCCTCTCTGTAGCCCTTACCAGGTCATCTCTGCATCTGACATGGCGCCTCCCACGCTGTACCCTTCAGCCCATAGTAGGAAGCCATCAAGAACCTTTCATTCTATGGAATATTATATTGCTAGTAGGTATATCTAGCTACGTATTGGACCAATATATCGACGTTGATAAATTCATCGTGAACAAATATGAACTTATTTAAATTACAGCAGTGGTATAAGACAGAGTAATATTCAGATGCTTTGAAATAATTTAAACCGATAAAACTAAGTGACCTACCTAAATTGTTTGAAATAAATAAGCTGTGTTCTTTGTGTTCCTTTGAATTTACTATCACCATGTGAATAATTATGACCAATCTGGTTTCTGGTGTGACTTTTATTGCATTTTATTTTGGGTATACCTAATAATAAAAACCGGCCAAGTGCGAGTCGGACTCGCACACGAAGGGTTCCGTTCCCTTATTTATGAAAAATAAACGTACTTATAACCTACAATCAGCCAAAACACAAACTTTTCTCAACAACAAAAAATAACTTTGTTTTTCATGCAAATATATGAATAACAAAGTTATAATTTGCGGTTACTGAAAAAGTGCTATAACTCAAAAACTACTGACTGTATTTCGTTCAAACCAATTTTGGTTGATAGTTTTTGTTAAGGTCTATAACATATATTTTTGTTAGATTTTTCACTTTGGTAGTTTAGAAATGGCAGGGGGGGACACACAATTTTGCACTTTGAAAGTGTCTAACTTTGAAATGATTGACTTTGAGAAAAAATGGTTTTAGGAAGCTAAATCTCATTTTTAAAGACTTATCTATAGACACCCCACAAGTATAGGTTAGACGAAAAAAAAATTTTTTTTTTTCAGTTCCATGTATGGGAGCCCCCTTCTAATATTATTATTTTTTTATTTTTGAATAAAAATCGTAAAGCGGTTAACATAATACATCTACCTACCGAATTTGAATGGTGTAGTCTTAATAGTTTCGGAATAAACTGGCTGTGACATACGGACAGACAGACAGACAGACAGGACGAATCTATAAGGGTTCCGTTTTTTGCCATTCGGCTACGGAACCCTAAAAATGTAAATACTTTATATTTGTAATTAGATAACGATAAAAATGTTCACTGCGAAATAATTATTCCCATAAAATATTAAGAGACCCAGTAACAAGTACGTATTTGATTGGAAGTAATAACTGCTTTTAATATAATCTTCTATAGGTACTACTAATGACTTACTAGTGACTTATTAATAGGAGCTTAAGTCGTAAATAAATGTAGTAAATTAGCTTTTATCTGTTACTCGCTAATAAAGTCACTGATCAAATATCAAGTGGGTTCGTGACAAATCCGGATCTATGATTAGTTGTTTAATAACTGTGTAATGTAGTATTAAATTAGTATTGACTTATTTATAACTGACTACAAAATTATATGTCTAACTAAATTCAAATTTTGTCTCTAATTATCGATACTATGTAGAATGTTCTAGTTGTAGAATCCTTGAATGTTTTTATTCTAATTATTTATGTAGTAAACGAATGATAAATTAAAATCTTGCATTGACTTGCTAGTTGATCCAAGCGTCTCCACTCATAATTAGTATTAAAATATATATACATATCTAAATATCTATACTCATTCATCGAAGCACACCATCCTTCATCCGCTTCATCAATAATTTTCATACCACGAATACAACAGGTATGAAAATCATGTCAAGGATAATATGTATAAAGCAACTTCTAAAATAGTCCAGTAAATACTAGGAAAATATTGATTAATTAATAAAAATAAACGTAGCAGCTACCACGACTTATCACTGCAAAACGAAACCGTACTTTCTTCCAAGAACACGCCAGAATAAAGCAACAGAAGACAATGTATACTTTATAGATCTGACAATGAATGAAGCTATTTATCAAGTGCTTAGTATACACGAGTTGTAAGGTCAGCCGAGGGAAACTGGCAAGTGTGATGGTGTTACCAGATAGACCGGCAACAAGTCATTATTCACGGTAATCTTAAACTAGACAATTTGTTTTCTAACTCAAGTGATACTTATGTTCGCAGATTACGGACGGTTAAGTGTGACTTTGGGTACGTCTCTATTGAATCGTTTAATGGAGTGCTAAACTCAATAGCCAAGCGAGTTTGTAGTGTGTTGAAAGACAAGTGTGACTTAATATAAGCAGAAACATATCTTAAATCCATAATCGCTGCGAAATACCTAGCATGGTTAATAAGTATTCAGTTTAAAGCTTCATAAGAGCTTATCGCTAAATCCATAAAATCAATTAAAGTTTCGACACTATTTAATGCATTATTCTAAAGTTATAGCTTTTCACTTCATTGGCCACATTGCGCTCGTGTGACTATGACGTCACAAGGAATAGCGCTAACTTCGCGCATTTATTACTATGCCAATACTATTCATGACTTTACCCCACAAAAGTTAAACCAACTTATTCATTTATGCTACAAATTATAACTAGCACGGAACATAAAATATCGTTCATAATAGTTTTCCCAAAGTCGAAGCTTTGTTCTAAACAGCAAGAGAATTTATTACAATAAAATGCAAGCCTGCACTCGGAAATAAAGAGGGTTGTGCATCGTAAACCTCAATGATACACGGAGGCATCTGCCAATAAAATAAAACCTATGTGTTGGGAACTTTCAGAACGTCTCTATTTCCCATCGCAACTTGCTCGAGTAACATAGACAAATTCTTGTATGTCATTTTTTGTGTCGTCCTTTTGATTTATTGATGCACAGGGGTCATATTTGCGTCTATGTTTTTGACGATAGGTAAGAAGTACTACATTTGCTCAGTATTCAATATCCTTAAAGATACTCATTATTTACTAAGTGGATCATTTCGTTTTATTTTGTTTCAACGTCCTTCCATTATTATTACAGGCAATAAAGAAACTTTTCCCATAAATTAAAAAGCCTATTAAAATAATTATCAATTCTGTCACAACTTCGCCAAGCGTGCTTATTAAATTCTTCCCCATTTTTTTACGAGCAGCGAATTCCGAAGTTTATTTTTCGTTAAATCTATAAACGCGATTAATTTGAGGAAGGAAGTAGGTAATAATTAGCTTCCATGAAAAAAGATATCGGTTATAAAAATGCTTCAATATAAATAATCTAGTTGGTTTTACGACATAATAAAGTATCTTGAAAATTTCCTACTCATCTGTTAGACATTTCTCTCACAAGTCGGGTCGAGTTTGAGTGTAGGCGAGAGACCTTTTGTAATAAAATATAATGTCAATGTATTATTGTTTGTGTATATTTGATATTGTATTTTATGATTGTACTGTTTGACGAAGAATGGCACGACGGCGGACGTGCCTACTGTACGAACTCAGAATTGCTGGAACGATTTAAACGCAAATAGTTTCGAGTAAACGGTGAAACATAATATTACTTAATTATTTATAACAACCGTAAATTGCTTTTAATAAAATTCTTTTACTGATAAGTAATTACGTTTCAACAACAAAGTATGAATATAATTGCAGAAATATTAAGCTGAAATTGAATTCAGGGTAAATTTTAATTTATTTTTGTCTGTGTTTCAGAATGAAATCCAATAAGCTTTTATTAATAAAAAGGCACACTACTACTTCGCTATCAGTGCGCCCATCTTCCCCTGTATTGGACTTTGTTATCATCCAAGAAACGTGCTGAGAAAACTAAAATTAGTTAGGATAACATGAAAATAAAATGATCTGAGTATACTCTACAAAGCGATGAAATATTATTTTTTTATGTAATACGTTTATCCAATACAAGCCATTACAATAGAGAATAACTTTATGATTTAAACGTTTATCGTAAATCATAAGCACGTATTTAGGAATGTCTTTTTATGGATTTGTCAGTTCTATATTAAAGGATTTATTGAAATTGAATATTTTGAATCTAAAATCGTAAATACGGGTAGTAAATAACTTTAAGCTCTTTGACAGTTTATTTTTGTATTATTGTGGCAAAATCGTAATGTTTGCGTAGGAACGGGGTTATGTCAGTCGACCGGACTTAGCATCAATATGCATACATATCTATTGCTTAAGCCAGTCACACTTTTAGTATGTCAGATCTCTAAATATGAAAGGTAGCAGCAGCTTTAAGCTGAATAACTATAAATTCTAGCCAGGTAAACCTTATACTACCTACTTAAGGTAAATATATTGATGGCGTCTTTCATAGAAAAATGTTACAGTGTCAATTTGTTTGTAACGGTAATATTCTTATAGTATGAATAGTAAGTAATCATTTTTGTATCGTAAATATGCACCTCAATTGAATTCTCCGTCTTCCAAGTTGTGCGAGGTAAATAAGAATGTCTAAGTATACAGCGTAATATTAAAGTAAGGAGCTGAAAATAATTACTAGGCAAACTTTACACTGCATTTTTACCCTCTTCGTGGCCGCGTCTTATGTTCTTTTGTTTCCTGTTTATTGTCGAGTTTTTATATTTACCAGCTCAAAAAACAGCGAAAAATACTTAATGTTAAAATACCTAAGAAAACTGCGCTCATTCATTATTTAGTACTAGCGTAGTCTCTTCTATTTACTTGAACACTAGTTTTCTACCATGCAAAATTTCGAAAAAGATAATACAGTTTTTGAACGTAATAACCGTCCTGTGGGTTCCGCAGGCACACTCGCATTCTCTGATGTTCCGTACATACTAAGAATATTAATGCGCCACGGTATTCTTTGAGAACGCTTCAAAACGTTCATTCTTATAAAATTCCAGCCAAAAGACGCCGCCTGTTATGATAATCCGTCACGTTTTGTGAAAAATTACCTAAACTAGTTGATGTTAGGTTAATGGTAAGTCAGACTATAACGCTCTAGGGTCTAGACATTTAGATGAGACTAAATAAATGCGTAAAAAATATATATATTGTAATAGATATTTGAACAAAGCTCTTATAAAGTATAACCTTTTATCATAAAATAGAAGTTTAAAAAAAGAATTCGAACGAAATAAAAGCTTCATCGCCTTGAACTCAATAATACTTTTGATATTTCGCTTACAAACTAAGGCCTTCACTTGAAATAGATGTTATAAATCATTTCTCTTGTATAAATTATTACCTCTATACAAATACATCCCAGAGATGCACTACCTACAAATTATCAAATCATAAATCTACCCAAACACACACAGGCAGTGTCCCGCATATCAATACGAAACTGTAAACTTAACAACTATTTGCAATTCAATTCATGCAAAATTTATCGTTGAACGTCGAAACGCTTCATTGCGCGACTATACCGAATGTAAATACCAAGTACGTGGTACCTAGTACCTCACTAATGCTTTGGAAGACAAGCTCAGAAGCTCACTTAGTCCGCATTTAGCGGACCTTAGGCCACCGAGCCTCTGAGGTTAGGTTCTTAATTAGCCATCGCTCGCAGCTGACCGCTTGGAAGTGCGATCTAGGTGCTCTTATGCAAATACCATTATATCTCCGGTAAGCGAAAGTGAACTCTATCGCGTTGGCGTACGACTCAGTATACGTGTAAGCTAAGATTTGCGTAATCCCTGCGGTTGGGCGATGGGTGACATTCACATAGAGCATGCAGTTCCAACTATTCGAAGGCAACGAGCTATCGATAGGAAATTGGGTGCGATCTTGTCAACATTTTGATTTACGAGCCATTAATTAATCGATTTTATAATGAAATGATGGAATTTTACAATATAATCGAATTTATATTATGTTACTTGTGTGTGTTTGTGATATGTGGAAAACGTAATTTATCGTAACATAATAAATTACAAATAAACTATGACTATTTGGAAGATAAATCTAAAATAGTAACCACTAGTGAAATCAATAGTATTGTTCTATTTATAGTGCGTAAATTAAATGCGGTTGCATTTGGAATTAGCTGCGCTGGCAACAATTGAGGTTTTAGTCAAATATATTCGTGTATAAATATATTGATCAAAATATGCTAGATAACTTAATAAAATCATACACTCGATTGTTTTTGCTAACCAACACAGGTTACTCAATTAATTTTAACTCTAATGAAGTAATGTAATAAAGAGGAAATATTTTTTTTGTTTATTTGTACCCCAAAGGCTCCAAAACTACTAAACCGATTTGAAAAATTCTTACACTGGTGGAAAGCTCCATTATTCCCAAGTAACATAGGCTATATTTTATCCGGGAGCAGCAAGAAGTTCCCCGGGTCACGGGTGAAACCGCGGGAAAATAGCTAGTGATGTTAATAAAGAAAAAACAATAAACTAAGCAACAAATAGAACAGATAAAACTCAGATAAATAACAAAACAGTACATATCGCAAAACACTTCGAAGAACGCTAAATATAAGATTAGCTTTGATTTACGATACAGAGCTAAAGCGAAAAAAACAAACAGTGTAATATCAAATGTATTTCTAAGCATAATTACTGAACAATGTGAACGAAATTTATGCTCCAATGAAATCTCTATGAAATACGGTACGTCTGTACGTCAGGCGGTAACAATGCAATGTTTATTATCTTTTTAGTTCTGATTTATTATAGCACTTACATTTCCCCTTCTTGCTTTGGACGTCTGAATTCAATTTGCTTGATATCTTAACTTCAGTCGTTTTAATTGGGGATGAAATTGCAGATGTAATTTAAGAAAGTACTAAGTTTGTTGGAATAAAATTCTTTAATTAAAAGAACTTGTAGATATTGCTTAGGAGATGTTTGAGAAACTTTATTATCTAATACTCCTTGTTACTTGTAAACAGATTGTAAACACCATGATCGAAATGACATCTTATTTATGTTTTTTTTTTCAGTTACTAATATGGCTATAGATAAATCATGCTTAGTTATAAAAAAGAAAAAAATAACAGCAAGACATTAACTAATGCAAGAATTCTGGTCAACATCTTTATAAGTAAGGTAAACGGCCCAATACTCGACGGTTTTTGAACTTGGCGACGTTTACAGGTCTGCCACATCATTGTTAGTTGTTTTAGCGGGATAATTTAACCATGACGAGAAACCTCATTTAATACACTTTTCGGGAAATATATTTTTGTAATTAATGGTAAACTAATAAATAATCTATTAATTAAAATATCAAAAAAGACCCATTTGTACCAGTATCCGACAGTTTTGTCCTAGTTATCGTCAAGATGTCCCATTACTCGTCAACGTTCAACGCTAATTTGAACTCTATTTCTTTATGAATAAGGTTCATGTTATTTTAGTTCTTAACTTGTACAAATCTTAATGTGGGAACCACAAACTGAAAAATAGGGCCTAAAATAACCAAACTTGCTAAATAAAATATCAATATAAGTAAACGTTTTACCACTACTGCACGGACCAATCGATCATAAAGTTAAGCAACGCTTGACGCGGTCGGTTCGTGGTTGGGTGACTATCTTTTTGTAACAAGTTCCTCCGCTTTTCGGAAGGCACGTTAGATTGGTAAGCCCTGACTGTTATTTAGACATCTTTGAATAGTCAGAAACCAAAAAGTCTGATATTCGGTCTTACCAAGGAGTAACAGGTAGCTGGTTTGAGGAGGTCAGATAGGCAGACGTTACATGTAGCACACTAGAGTTTTATGACTGTCATACATGGACTGTCAGCTGCTGGAAGCTGAACCCACATAATTTGGAAAAGGCTAGGCGAACGAATTATAAAACTATTTAGCCTTAGCAATAATTTGATTAGATACTCATAAAAAGGTGTTCTTGCATGGTGGATAGCGGGGATTAGTGCTCCACGGAGAAGCTTATGCCCCTCACTTCCGACCAGCCAGAGTGGCGGGTATTCCAATGAAGCTGGATATACAGGGAGCTCGTGATCTCAGTTCAAAGTCCTCCAAGGTATTTTTATCCCTCAGCTGCTCATGATTGTCCTTGTTGCTTTCTTGCTATTACACCGACTATTATTCAACGGGAGAGAGAAAAAGATAAGTATACTGGCTGTCTCCTCCATTTCTATATTTATTTATTGCATTACTAATCCAGAATCCAAAAACCGGGTATCGTGCTTGAGGATAATCGCCGGTTGAATGCCGTTTTTGTCATTACATGTTAATATTCTGAGGCAGATGTTGAAGAGTAGCAAACCTAGTGGTACGTGGTTCTTCAAGGAGCTGACCGCTGTGATATTCTTCTTTTATCTCCATAACCGTGGCTCGATAAGTGAGCTTTAGTAACTTGACCAGCAATTTATACGTATTTTTAAATCATGATCATCAGCAGGCAGCTACAACTTCATAGTTTCTCCATTTCTGGTCCACTGTCATCCTATCACAATCTTCGGCTTTACTTTAGCCTCCCAAAATTTCAGAACTCCTTTGTCTTGTCATTATGGTCTCGTAGAGATATTATTTGCTTAGCCTCTTCACAATTATGTATCTTGCGGTCGTTATGATGTGATGTACTCAATCCAGTTATTCCGGAAAACCCCCTTCTCACTTGATACCCCTTGGTAAGGCTGGTTGTCTGACTTTTTTGTTGGTTGGCTTCTAACTACCCGTAACAACTGCTAGAGATATTCAAATGAAAGCCGAGACCCACCAATTTAACACGGAGGAACTCGTCATGACAAGATGGTTATCCATTCACCGGGGTTGCTTTGCTTCACCTTATAATTGAAAGATCCACGTGGCTTTTACTTAGTCACGGGTTCCTCGTGGTATTGTAGAGACATGCATGATGAGAATGATAGGGAATACCCGTCGGTACTTTATTCCAAATAACCATGCCTCACCCTGGCTTGTCTTCGTCAGCTGATAGAAGTTAAAGTTAACAAATTAGATTATCAATCTCTGGCTTACTTTTATTGATCGTCAAAGTCAAAGGTTTATATTTCATATTGATCTTATTATAAGTTCTTACTTAGCAGTNCTCACTTGATACCCCTTGGTAAGGCTGGTTGTCTGACTTTTTTGTTGGTTGGCTTCTAACTACCCGTAACAACTGCTAGAGATATTCAAATGAAAGCCGAGACCCACCAATTTAACACGGAGGAACTCGTCATGACAAGATGGTCACCCATCCACCGGCGTTGCTTCACCTTATAATTGAAAGATCCACGTGGCTTTTACTTAGTCACGGGTTCCTCGTGGTATTGTAGAGACATGCATGATGAGAATGATAGGGAATACCCGTCGGTACTTTATTCCAAATAACCATGCCTCACCCTGGCTTGTCTTCGTCAGCTGATAGAAGTTAACTTTAACAAAATAGATTATCAATCTCTGGCTCACTTTTATTGATCGTCAAAGTCAAAGGTTTATATTTCGTATTGATCTTATTATAAGTTCTTACTTAGCAGTAAGTTTTATCGAGAAAATTGTCAAGAAACTCCGTAGACAATATTTTCAAAACAGAAGCGCAGGCATACAATTTTTGGCTTACACTATAAGTTGACTCCGAGAAAATCAAACAATGCAAGTAGAGCTAGGAAGCTATATGAGGAAATTATTTGAAATATATAATGCTTTCAAGTTACTAAATTAAAGAAATCGAGAGTGTTATCACTAGCGCAGGTTTAATAACTCTGTTTGAAGCGTGAATGTTTTAAGTGGGTAGAGGGTAGGTAATGCTGGACCCGCAGGAAGCGCATGATGTGTGGTTCCGAGGTATCATCGCCCTTCAACAGCTCATGCCCCGTTACCCACTTTTGTAGCATTTTCTTGACAGGCCATTTTTCCGCCATATTGTAACCGCAGTA
>NWSH02000535.1:7078743-7093852 GCA_002382865.2 Heliothis virescens
GAATCAACATAACGCCTTAGGTAGATATCAATAAGCTCACGTTTCTACAAAAAGAAATGAAATCCCACCAAAAACATTCTGTAAAAAACTAGCCAATTCTCGCTGAAGCTGCTTGTTTATCTCTAAAAAGTAATGAAATCTAGAGACAAAGTCGTGCTGAGTCTAAGGATTCTTACTGCGATTTCTTTACTATTATAGTTAATGCTATATGACTGGCCGTTGACTTGTACTCACTAACGTTTAAAGGATGATCAACGGCCAGTCATATAGCATTAACTATAATAATAGTAAAGAAATCGCAGTGAGAATCCTTAGACTCAGCACGACTTTTTGTCTAGATTTCATTACTTTTTAGAGATAAACAAGCAGCTTCAGCGAGAATTGGCTAGTTTTTTACAGAATGTTTTTGGTGGGATTAACCTTTCAACATATACCAGGTGCACGTACATTCAAAAATTGAACAACTGAACTTCCATTTCATTAAAATCGAAATCCTTTCAAAAGTCAGTTTTAAAAAACCTTCCTTTTTCAATGAAACCCGTTAAAACCAAACCCACCGAAACTGGGGCACGATCCCAGTGAAATATGATGCAGCTTAAATCCAGGATGATAATAAATGAACGTAATGCACTTCATATTAATGGCTGGGTCATTTTAGTTTTCAAACAAGACCGGAATAAGATTATGTGAGGTTCGTAACTTGTGTAATAATGGGGAAATTGTTGTAATCAAATTCTGATTTAGCTGTTCTTCTTCTTCTTATCGAGTGAGCTGCAGGTTTTTTTTTTTTTAATCACCTGACAAGCCCTAATGTTAGAGTTTTCTCAAATCCGCCTGACGGCCTCTGACGTGGATTTATAACTACGACTGCTACTGAGTAACAATCGAGGACGACGGCTTTACGTGCCCTCCCAGGCACGGGGGTGTAACACCGCCAACTTCCAAACTCCAGGCTGCTTTGTGAAAGTTTCTAAAACCCACAAAGCGATTTCGGCCTGACCCGGGAATCGAACCCGAGACCCGTGGCACGGCAGTCGCGCTATGCGACCACTAGACCAACGAGGCAGTTATTTATATTTAGCTGTTAATTAACTGTCAATAGTTTTGCATAAGTTAAAAGTACCTATAAGATTATAAAGTCTTACTAATTTAACACTTTGATAACGATTTAATTATTTATCATAATTTTAATTAGTCATCTGCCTAGCCTTTTCCCAACTATTTTGGGGTCGGCTTCCAGTCTATCCGGATGCAGCTGAGAACCAGTGTTTTACATGGAGCTATCTGACCTCCAGCAACCATATACCCTGGCGAATCTGACCACCCCTTGTAAGACTGGTTAGACTTTCTGGCTTCTGACTACCCGTAACGACTGCCAAAGATGTTCAAAATACAACGGACCCACTGTTACTATTGCCTCGAAACACGGAAGAACTCGTTATGAAAACATCCACGGACCGACCGCGTCAAGCGTTGCTTAACCTTATGATCGATCGATCCGCGCGGCTTTGACTTAGCCACGAGCTCTTCCATAATTTTAATTAGTGCTCGACAAAAAAAAAATAGATTTCAATAGGAATTCTCAATCATTTTTATTTAAAGTCAGTCTCAATTCATTTAGTGCTTTAATGAACTTGATCTTTACAGTTAAAAAAGTTCTCTTATTACGTTAAGGAAGCCTCTAAAGGTTCCAGTTAAGGTAAACAGCTTTATTTTATACCTCTAGTTTTAAAGGTCACTAGTAAACAAGTTAGCGAAGCAAAGGTAGCAGGTTCATCTAAATCACTCGTCTGAGATGCCAAGATGCCAACCAGTTTCTCACAGACGACTGTTACAGCTTCCGAAGTTTCGTAAGACAGATACGCTTGAACATCAACATTATTGTACGTAATTAGTTTTATTAATGTTTGATTTTAATTACGGTATATATCTTTAAGTATTTGGAACATATTCCATTTGGAAAACTATATTTCTACGTCGAATTTAATCACAAAGATTTAAATGTTTTATCTGTTCATTAAAAAATTGGGTCAGCATTCCCAAATAGAATAAATGACCTTATAAACGAGATTCATTATTTCATATTGTATGTATATTTTAAACTAGCTTCTGCTAGCGGTTTCACCCACGTCCCGTGGGAACTACGCTGTGCACCCGGATAAAGGGTATCCTATAGCCTTCCTCGATAAATGGGCCATCTAACACTGAAATAATTTTTCAAATCGGACCAGTAGTTCCTGAGATTAGCGCGTTCAAACAAACAAACAAATTCTTCAGCTTTATAATATTAGTATAGATAAAATTGTGTGCATATTTTATAAATAACCGACAGACCAGCAATAGTGATGAGAGCAATAACAAACCTCGAGGCTATTAAAATGACTGGACGTGTACTTCAGAATATCACAGCCCCGGGACACGGGATTCGAACAAGAAGTTCTCAATAGCGGCGCTTGTAAACACTAGATAAAGTCCTCTCTCAAAATACCAACTCATTCTCTCCAACAATAATATAATCTGAAAAAGATTTGAAAACAAATATTATTTTGGTACCACTTAGAAAGTTCGCAACATACCCAAAATGTTCGGTGCGAAAATTACTAAAACTCGCACCAAACTGCCTTCAAAGTGTTGTTTTAACAATCAATAACCGTTCGAAAAATATTGGTTCTGTGATATATAGCTAACATTTATTGTTAGGCAAGAGTTTTAAGGTATTATTACCTCGTAAAGGTCAAAACGAACATTTGACTGGATAATTAAAATTATGTACAGACAACAGCAGGTCAACGTATACCAATGTGTCAAATTTTACCAATCAAACATTAACCTACCCCCATTGCGATAAGGTTGAAAATCGATTGCAGAAATTTGACAGATTGTGGTAACTTGATGTGCTGTTTTGTGTACACACATTCGCATTTTAAAATGCTGGCAAAATAAACATTGGTAACAACATGCTTGTTTGTCATATAACGCGACGACTTCAGGCTGAGCGCTTGCATTGATTTAAGTTGAAATTCCTTAATTAAACCGACTTGAAGACGACAAGGTTGCCAATTCGACCATATACTTTTTTTTTGTAAATTTTACATATTGTTTAATTGCTTATCACAAATAGGTGGTAATATTATTACCTATGTACTCAATAACAGCCGTAATTATTTCTAAAGCTTCTTGAGTTACAGGTGAATTCGTGAAAATATATTAAACTTGCAGCCATCGTCAGAAGCTATCAAAGTTCACGAGAACACTCAAACCAACGTATATTTAATGTCGTTTACATGCCTATGCCAAAGTAAGATAAATTCGCTCAAGTTCCACACGAGTTCGATAAGTAGGTAACTTACGGAGTTATCTCCATACATTTGCTGAATATCCCAGCGATTAACCAATCACAGTTATGTCGAGATATTATACGAAGTATTTATGGCTTTGACAAGTTTGACACACATTACGCATTCGAACATACAAGATATTTGCATATCACGTATGCTCTACCGTATTTACTGAGGGTTTTATAAGTAAGGAAAGAGAAGAGCGGTTCTTTAAATGTTAAAAGGTAATTTTCTACCGTCAGCTAACCACAAAAGTACAGACAACAGCAGGTCAACGTATACGAATCTGTCAAATTTTACCAATCAAACATTAACCTACCTCCATTTTGATAAGGTTGAAAATCGAGTGCAGAAATTTGTCAGATTGTGGTAACTTGATGTGCTGTCGTCTGTACTTATGACATAAACACTCAGAAACACTTATTTAGTTAGTGAATTACTCATGTATCTGCAAAAGCACCTTGAACATCAAAGTCATAAAATCAAACTCAAAAATAATAATCAAAATCTTTACAAAACTTTCAATAATATTAATTCTTTAACCATTCGAGGTGCTGCAAATAAAGTGGACGAGTATTAGAAAAAGATGAGCATCGTTCCTCACCTGTCAAGTGGATTCGCATAAATATAAAAGTGAATGATGTTCGCCGTGAACCTGTCAGTGCTCTGAGCAAAGCAATTAATTACAATTTTAATTGAAGCCGTCGAGCGGTCGCTTATGCAAAATCATTATTGCAGTTTCCTGCCTCAATACGGACTTGTAATTTAAAAGAATTACTGTGACATTCAAAGCATAGAACTCGACGCTTAAGGCAATAATTTTTATTTACCACACAGATTATTGTATTTTATTATTATGAATATTGTATTTTATTAGTTACTGCAGCTGGCTGTTCCCGTACTACGATTATGTCCTTGTGCGATTTGAAATATTGGTTTTATACTGTAAGATATGAAACATTGATGTCTTGAAAGTACTTCAATAAATATCTGAACCATGTTTCTTAGTAACTAACACTTAATCTGTAAGCGAAACTTCATAATCTTATTGCTGCAAATGTTCTTGTAGCTGTTACTACTGCTTATAGATTCTATTTGAATTCCTATCTCATTTCCATTCATATGAGTATTTTAAATCCTGAAATCAGGACCATATTTTGTGGCGCCTTATAAAACTGACTACAGTGTCTATCAAATTGTCAATTTATGTTCTTAAAATGATATTCGAAATGTAATATTATCGTCGGGCCGTCAGTTTTCTGTCAATTTGCCCACACAAATGTAGGCCACACTTGGAATTTTCGGCTGGATTTTTTTCTACGATTTTTATATTTCACTGACAGGCACAAAGGGATGCCTAAATAATCTGAAAAGGTTGGAGTATTTTATGCAGTTGTTCAATAGAAAAGGAATGCATTCGGGTACTTCAGGCAAGCTTTCCACTGCCCTACACTCAGGCAATTTCAATTTCAATCGGCGTACCATTTATCGATTCAGGCACTTACAATGATTCAGAACTGACGGACTATTCAATTCGTGGAACTAGTGGATTCAAAAACCCTCAGCCCAAACTGAACTTCATGACCTATATATAAAACATAAAATAGTTTTCTTGATGTTAGAACAAATAACAATAACATACCTCATTCCTTTCTATTTTCACATGCTTCACCTATTGTAAAATTACAGTTAAAATTAGGTTTCCCTGAGACCGGATTAAAGGCTGTGATTATGATAAAGAGGCGATATACCGCCATTTATCAAGTTAAGACCTAAAACTGTTATTGACCAAATGTGGGTGTTTGGTGGAGAGCACACTCCTTTGTCAGCCAGGGCCAAAGCCGAACATTTTAATTTAAATGTGCGTATTACACAGTTATTTATAAGTTTGTCACTTGTACAAGTGGCAGTCATTCGTAAAACGTTTCTCCACAGATCATTATTCAAGTCTTATCTTTATTATCCTCTCTGTAAAAGAACTTTAATTGGTGCCACATGTTTCAAACGAGTGATCTGTTGATGGCTGCGCTGGCGCACATTTGGGGACCGAATGACTTTGTCAACAAGATATAAGAATTAATTTCTCCGAGTATTTTTTTAATGAACGTGTTATATTTTTTATTGCTTTTGAATTAGTTTTATACACCGGTCTGTTAGTTTTGGTATTCTTAGTAGCGACTTGGCAGCCATTTTTTTATTATTCATAATTTTGACTTTTTTTATCATTATTTTTAATTAGGTTTAAGACAGAAATATTTTTTAATGGCTAGAATCAACCACGATATCACTTGCATTAATATTTTAGTAGGTACAAAAATCATCATGTCACGCTAAAACTCAATGGAATAATTATAAATGTCTAGGCAGATGAGTGATAACAGTAAATTATCTACTTTGTATCTGATGATGAGCTAAAGTTTGCAAATAATAATAAAACTGATCAAAGTAGCAAGCCTGTTGCAAACATGAAACAGACGATCATTTACATGAAACCGTATCACTAAGATTAATATCCTAGTCTACCCTGATACACAACACACTACCCTTCCACAAAAAATATCTACATACGCAACTACTCCAAAAGAAAGCATAAAAATCTATTCCCGTTTCAGTCGTCAACTGAAAAATAAAAGAGTTGTTAATTTTTTATCGCCGATACATAGCTTAAGTAACGGAAGTTGTGTAAGTAAAGGAAATTGAAATCCACCACAGATGCTACAAGTCATTCACAGGCTATAAAAAGTACAGAGAAAGCAGTAAAAATGTACTGAATGCATCTTAAAATAGGTACGTGTTTGTAAATATTGCACTGAATTTTACGTGCCAAGGTTTTCATACAAGTTCACATTTGTTTTTAGGGTTCCGTACCCAAAGGGTAAAACGGGACCCTATTACTAAGACTTCGTTGTCTGTCTGTCTCCCTCCAGGCTGTATCTCATTAACCGTGATAGCTAGAAAGTTGTAATTTTCACAAATGATGTATATCCGTTGCAGCTATAACAACAAATACTAAAAATTAAAAAATATTAAGGATGTTGATTTATATTAATTAATTGCAAAATTGTATACTAGTAGCGCCATCTATTAGAAATAATGAGCAACTTAAGTAACTCACACTTGACCATTCCTATTGTACTTTTTTCATAAATAATGGTACGGAACCCTTCGTGCGCGAGTTCAACTCGCACTTGGACGGTTTTTTAGCTTTATGTATTCCATATCAATGGAGAAAGTTGATGTTCGTCTGTTTTTTTTCGATTCATTCATTTTCCTCTTAGTGAAAGAGAATTTATCGAATAACCTAAATAATATTACTGCAATATTAAATGCAAATGCAAATCCACTATTTAGTTATCGATTCAGATTAAACAAATTAAGTAATCACGATGCATGAAAGTTCTGAATAATACAAATATTTCTGCATCAATTCACCGAAAATTATTCACGGTCTAATAATCTAAATAGACTATCATCGACATAAATAACGTTTGAAAATGAATCGCTAACTATTATCCTAATCAGTATAATCTGGCAATTTCACTTGGTAATGTCGCGTCAATTTGTTCATTCTATTATGAGTTGAAATGTAGGTACTTGTGCCTTGGGTTTACGAGATATTTGCATTATAAAGCCATGTGACATATCGTATGTCCGACTTGTAATTTAGGTGTGTAATGGCGCGTTCAATGCAATATGAGGTACGATCGTCGACGGAATGGGATCACCGGAGCGATTTAGGAGACAGCTTTATTAGTGGAACATTTTGTTTTGTGCTTAGATTTGAAGTACGTTGTTTTTTTCGTATGTCGTTTCTTGATTTTAGATTGGCAGGATGCATAAGCTTATGAGTTTGTTATGTTTTCCTTCGTATCATAAACTTGATTAATGCCCGAGAGATCAACATCCTAATTAAATTTGTTTTTCGCGTTGTTAATATTAGTTACACTATAGGTATTCTAAACTAAGTTGGTTTTGTGGAAAAACTATTGTCGCTTTTAGGTATCACATGTGAGTAAAATGTATCACAATTAGTTCCAATGTGTAGACACAACACGGGGCCAATAATACCTTATTAACTGGGCGCTACGTTGCTAGAATTGTTTGTGAACTCATTGCGTGGTCACCGGCTATCCTTATTCAGTACACTATGTAAGCTTACAGCCATTCACATTGCTTTACAGAAGCAGTATTACTATCTCTTACAGTATTAAACAAAGATCTTCACTGCATTTGCCCGTCTGTCTGACTGTCTGACTCCCTATTTTGTCGCGACAAACTCAACAACTACCACATTTTTCTATACGGTTATCATTATTAATTAGAGTGATTCACGTAGAAATGTAAGTACCTATGTAAAAAAAGCATGTATTAATAAAAAATCGGGTGGAGCCTAGCGGGATTTTATCCCTCTAAAGTTGCAATAAGTTGTGGAAATTGCAAGAAGTACTATCACCCCATGTGGACCACCAGAATAATAAATGGCCAATAGGTATATAAGTACAAACAAAACAAACTAGATCTCCTCTTCATTTTCACACCATAGACTCCCAGAAAATATACGTAGGGTCCAGAAATGTAACTATTCATATAAGTACAATCTAGTTAGACCATGACACTCCAAATAAGGTTTTTGACACGAACATTCGCTTCTAGACCCCAGAATACGTATACGAATGCGACATATTTGTTATAGTGTGGATTCATTAATCACTGTGTAGCCTTGCGGTGCCTCGTGGTTGTATATTCTCATATATTTCACTGTTTTCCTCCCGTCTGACCTAGACAATATTTGTGCCAGAATTGTACGCAATCTACTGAGTGATTCCGGTTAATTTCGTTTATGCTTTCATTTCCTAGGTTTTGGCTTGCTCATATTTTTGCCTCTTGATGGTCACACATTTATAAAAATGTTGAATAGATTTTGTAAATCCATTTATGATTAATTAACATTTTCACACATTCACCAAACAATGACAACGCATCACGTGACTGCAACTAATCACATACATAACGTAAAACCGATCTATTTTTACATCGTCATCAATATTAGGGAGAGTGTACAAATTCTATAGCAAAATTTGTCGGCTTTCATCAATAAATCCGCACATTGATTTATTGACATGCCCGTCCTATTCTTAACAGATTCGATATAATTTGTTAGCCAAATAATCCGGGATTTCGATGCGAACCCCACAACGCTATAAATAAAAGCGTTCCCAATAAAAGAACGGAGACAATTATTGCACGCTGTACGAAACGGGCTAAATTTCACCCACATTATAGCAAATAATGGCTAAACAGTAGGCGAACGCGCGTCACCCTCCGCCGCTTTGCATCGATATGTTACGCCCCGATCCCTTCACATCTAAATGCACAACAGGAGATTGAGAAAAAAATCGCGCTACGTTAGGGCAACGCAATAATGTGAATATTTATGTCGGAGGCACGTGCTGATTTGCCATAATGGCAACATGAAATTCGCATATTGGTAATTACATTCCAGGGGACTTCCAGTTATGTTTATTATTCTTTTGCTTCAATAAGCTCTATTTGTTGCACGGTTTAACACATTCTGCGTTTAGGATGTTTTGCAACAAAACCAAAAGTTTTGTTTGGAAACTAGGTAAATTGAAGTTGTGCCATTACAGCAAACGTTATTCCCAGTTTTCCACTGTTTATGACCCGAGCTACGTCGTTAGCATATTGTTTATGAATCCTAAAACGTTACACTACTCACTAGTTAATGCAACAAAGTAGGAAATAATAAAACAAAGGAAACGCTTTACATTAAAAAGAGATTCGTTTAAGCCACGGAATTACACCAAATGTCTCCAGATAAACGAGTGGAAGCTTCACAAAAGAAGCTAATCTCATTTTTTTTGATGGTATAGCATAGGGTGGAATGGGGACACGTTAGCCCCAAGGGAAGCAGTCTACGGTACGTCTCTAAGTCTATTAAGACGACTTGCTTCGTCCCCGGGGGACGGCGGTCGCTACAGGCCAACACGATAGAAAAACATTTTATACTGGGAAACGACACCTGCAGGAATAAATAGAGAAATCCTGGTCAATCTTCGGGAAACACCCTCCATTGTTAACTAAAACTGAATACAGATATCTACTCGAAGAAAACAATTAGCTCCTATATTAAAACAGGGTACCCCATTGAAATAAACGAAGATAAAACAATAGCATCGAAGAAAATGAGGCTGTAGTTTTTCAATTGCAATCGGCCGAGATCCTTTAGGAGCAGACTTAACCACTGCAGAACAAAGAAACCGAATCACCGACTACTCATCAAGATTTGTTGTACAATATCTATAAAATAAAATTGTGGACTGAAAACTACGCTACGGTTTTATAGTTGGACTTGTGGAACAGATGTAGGGACATTCAGCGCCTCGAGGGACGCAGGGGCCGGAGTAACAATGTTACCGAAGTTCAAGCAAGGCCGAGGGGCATCTGGGATAAATTGTGACCGTAGGGTCACCTCGTCTATTTGAGCGGCCAAATTACTATAACCAATGTAAATACTGCAGACATTATTTAACTATAACAAAATTGTATCGATGTTTTGTTTTTAAAAGGATGGCAAGAGTTATGTGTCATAACAGTGGTGTATGCACCATTAAGAAGCAAAGTTATTGCGTGGAACGCGACAGTGCTGTGTACAGTAATACGTTTTATTATAGAAATGTGTTGTAAATCGAGTGGTGTGCCGGGGCAGAATTGATTTAGACCAGCCGCAACAATAATTAGAATCACATGATGTATGACCCGCTATGACGGTCGGGAGTGATACGGATAATCGAATGACGTTATATCGATGGTCGCTATATCGAAAAAAAATATGAGTGGTACGCTATCTCGAAAGCTCATTATGTCGAAAACCGGTATATCGACTGACGCTATCGCGAACAACGGTATCTCGAAAAACTGTTTGAATGGTACGCTATTTCGAAAGTGTTCGTATACATATACACTGTTGCGATTTGCTAATGGCAATGACGAATAACATCCCGAGAAAAAAGTTTATTATTATATAGCGATTCAAATCTGCCTTATCTTTGTATTGCATTTGGGAATCGACAGTTGTCTATACTAGGTACTAAGTAAAAATCTATTTCCTTTAGTTCAGTATTAATCCTTATCAAAATAAATATGTATAGTCATATACCTAGACAATAACGCACATTAAAATTGCCCTTTACACTAAGTATATCAATCAGATTGTTTTTGAGATATTGTCGCTAGAAGTAATGAGGGGCGAAGTCCGAAATCCAGCGGACGAAGCAGCGGGTGGAAGTACTTAGTTTATTATAATGTGATAAATAAAATAATAAAAACTACAAATTTTTAGTTTCATAAACCACAGAATACTTTATTAGGTTCTATCTACAATTTTTGTTGAACAAATTTATTAATTTTGTGGATTCCTATACATTTTTATTGGTGGTTTGTCGATGTGTAAACTCGGGTTGTATGGCTGTATTCAAAAGCTCACTGATGAACAAAATACAACAACTCACAAAATTGAAAGAGTTTTGGCTAACATCCCACAGACGCCGCGCCCGCGCCGCCGCGAAATAATTGGAAAGAAATCGCCATCGCAGTAATTTTACAAAAAAAAACACAATGTCCATTAATGAATTCATAAAAAGTATAGCTTTTAATACCAATCTATATTAAGTTCATTGAATCTTTAATTTTGTATTGAATATGAAAATGTTTTTATATTTGTACCACATACAAGTTTTGTTTTGTTGATTTATTTTTTATACTTTAATTAAAAGTTAATTTTACCTTTACTACTCATTGTTTTGGTTTCCCAAATGCAATACAAAGATAGGGTATCGCCGGACAAATCGAGATTTGACAGAGAACACTTTCGAAATAGCGTACCATTCAAACAGTTTTTCGAGATACCGTTGTTCGCGATAGCGTCAGTCGATATACCGGTTTTCGACATAATGAGCTTTCGAGATAGCGTACCACTCATATTTTTTTTCGATATAGCGACCATCGATATAACGTCATTCGATTATCCGTATCACTCCCATGACGGTCTGTTTGCATTCACAGTTACATTATTAGTTATTTTCGACCGCTACAATACCTACCTGCCGTTTGTGAAGTTATGAACTAAATAATGTTATAATGATGCTAAATTATTCATAGTTATTGTTGCGAGATATTAGCTAAAAGCTTGGTAATGCAGTTAGTTTGAAAATCCTTGATTTGTGTTATATAATTGTTAATAACTAATTCATTTTGATAATAGTTATTTAGAACAAAGCTTATGTACGACTGCTTAATGCTCTGCATTATACGCCAATAAATTAATATAAGTAGATTGACAGGTCACCTGTCGAAAGCAGCTGTTGAATTGTGAACACGAAATCCTTGTACCTACATAGGCATACACAAGAATATGTAACGGCGAATGGCCTATTTGTAGAAATAGGTATAAGAATTAAAACTAGATAAAGTAAAACCCTTAAGTTTAAATAACTCTCTAATTAAATAAATACTGACATAGATTATATAAATCAGGTCACCGGACAGCGTACGCAAAGAATGAAACGTCCTTATCGATTTGTTTCAAGTAGAAAAACTAAAGGTCGTTAATCATTCCATACACCCTTTTGCAAATACAGAAGATTAAAATTAATTTGGACTGACAACAAAATAAATGACATAGGCTTCGAATGTGCTTTTACACTTGATTAAATAGGGCTTTAAATAGTTTATTTCTAAAATGGAGTGCTTTTTAAGTTAATTAATTGGCAAATAATTCCACCTGTTTGACATCTGCAATATCGCTTTCATATTTTATGTGGCTGTAGTTTAAATAACATTTAAATAATAAGTCCCCACTTTGTTTGTCTCCTGTACTTTATATTCAGCAGCCAAACACTCACACACCACCAATACCAAATATATCTTATAAGCTTAAAGAAATGTAAAATCAAACCTCCGCCGAGCAAAAAGTTGCGAATGTTCGTAACTCCCTTACGCATTGGCGTAATTACTCATTGATTACGAAGTGCAATACGTACCTTTAGCCTTAAATGTTCACAATCGAGACATTTTACAGTCAAGCAATATTCAACTTCATGCGTATAGACTTAAGGTTAAAAATTCGAAGCGCAAGGACTTACTCGAATGGGCAAACAAAATAGTGTCACTCTTTCACCCAGTAGCTTTAGTTCGGTAAGAGTGACTAAAATCACATTCTTTGAATGTAAGTCATTCCTTTTGCTCCTTAAATGTGTTCACTATTTAGAACAAATATTTGGAACAAATACGATGAAGTAAAACCGGTATCTATAGGCTTGGAGTCTTTTGTCGTCAGAAATCGCACTTGGGTGAAAAACACGTGTGCATAACTCCCGAAAAAGTGACCACCCCACCAAGTTTGTAACTTTAAAGAAGTCATAAACATTTTGTCGACTATAAATCAGGTCAGATTGCCTATCTTGTCATTTTTATGACAGTGTATCATCCATATTAATCTTTGTCCACTATTGTCCATTTTGCCATGACATATATTGTTTCACGCGTTATTCAGGTTTATATGTCACTAAAAGCAAAAATCGAGGAAAACCTACAAAGTTTGATAAGCATCCACGAAAACAGAAGCCTAATTAGGTACCCAAAAACCTTCGCCACCGTTTTGTATAATTTTCCTATATTAAAGAAGGTAATAAAGTTCACGTATTGCCGTTCCCATCCGATACATTCGACATGGCAAGAACAATACTCTTTTGTGGCATCGCAATGGTCCACTGGTTGTGCATTGTGCTCCTTCCCAACCCCCGATCATGTTCTATTTTCCATTTATAAAGCAAAAGGCTGATTTATTTTTAGTTCTTTTTGTCGTTCGCTCTGTTTATCTGCAGTCTGATACTGGTAGGATGCTGTTGATCGATATGGAACGTTGAAACTAGTGGATATATGGGGGAAAACTATGAAGGGTTTTTGGTACGTAGACTGACTGATTGGTTTTCTTCATAGAAGAGTTTACTTTTATGTTGCTTTTCAGTACGAAAATTGAATACTAGTACGAGTTTGGGCTAATATACTAAGTATTGGATGTGTACGTATGTACAAAGTAAAGAACATAGAAAATATATGAAGACGACAATAAATTACTGTAGAATCTTCTTAGTATTGAATCTTCTTTCATGAAATATTTGAGAATTATTAATGAACACTGCTTTATTAAATTTTGGACACTATCAAAGTGAAAATGGAGGATTTTCCTCACAAAGCATTTTCATAAGACGATTAATTAAAGTACAAACTTCACGGCAAACATTGTTTAATGCCTTATAGTTAGAGCTTAGTGACAACGGTGTAATCCTGATAACGGCGCGACATAAATCAGCTAAAACTGTTCGCGTCAGCATGGCCGCCGTGCCACTGCGTCGAAACACCCTAATTTACTATCGTATTAGGTGGCCGTAGCAACGATTATTTTATACAAAATGCGAAGCTTAAAATTAACGTAGCGACTATTTTAATTTACAACCAACGTCCAATTAATTCCATTAACTTGTCAATATCTATATATTTATTGACGCAGAAGATTTAATTACAAAACGCATGGACGTACATCTATACACTTCTGAAATTATAACTGCGATTTTCGACCGCGTAACTCATATTGAAAATCGTTGCAGTATCACTTAGAGGGTACTTATTGTGTATGAACAAAGAAAGACGGCGTATTTGAGTGCATGACAGGACTCGGGCAACAGGCGAGGCCCACACAGTTAGGCTCAATTTTAAACAATTACTGTTGAGCGAAGGGTAAATGTTTGCGTTCGACTTAGAGCGGGCCGGTGGATCGCCCACACGCGCGCTTGACAGGTATTCATTACATTCACGATGCACACGATGCAGCCTTCGCGGGGAACTGGCCACAGAGATGCCAGTTTTTAACTTTTTGAATTACGAATTCTTTTGCGATGGGAAATATTCTTTTATTGCGGTCGACCTTTACGGCAAAGCTGTCATCACTAGACGATAAAAATAGTATCGGTATTAGGGCTTTCAATACCGGTATTCCGGGATCCCGTAATACCGTGATCACGGATTTAATATGGTCATTTTTCAGTACCGGTATTGACAGCCCAATACCGTGATTACGGTATTACAAATATTAGATGTGATCTTAATCCATTTGTGAATTTATTTCTTTAAAATAATATTGTCCAAATGTAGACCCTCGCGTTCGCTACACTCATTTAATCGAACAGTAAAATTACTGATGACGGCTCGGCAGGTGGACTCAGTGATGGATATTTATTTACGTTGCCTCTGAGGTGAAAATTAGTTTTTTTTAGTTTCAAATCCGTCTTTACCGTCCTTATCTATAAAACAGTAAAAACTCGTGTCTGTACATTAAATATTTTTACAAAACAAAATATGTAGCGTTATTAAGAAATGAAAAAAGAGTAAGAATTCGAAAAAAAAATTTTGTCTGTTTGTATGTTTGAAAGTTTGTCTATTTGCACGCGCTAATCTCAGGAACCACTGGACGGATTTTGATGAAACTTGGCAGACATATAGCTTATGTATCAGAATAACATATAGGCACCTTTTTATCCGGGTACGGGAAATAGATCCCTCGGGAAGCGGGCGAAGCCGCTAGCAGAAGCTAGTTTGTTATAAATACCTTTTTTTTATCGATGGGAAATCATCAGACCCCACCCGCTGTGGGTGACAGCGTGAGGGAGTGTCAGACTTTTACTGACTAAAACCCA
>NWSH02000535.1:7103692-7121821 GCA_002382865.2 Heliothis virescens
CATTTTTTCAAAAACTGACGACTATTGGGACACTGTCGAAATTACCAGCGTTTACCTTACGTAATTAGATTCGGGGCTCTGCGTGATCACGAAATCGAATTAGAAATCGATTACGTATATTTGTAAATCTACTTCAATTATGAGTCTCGTCTTAAACCAATGTTTGTTTGAATCGAATCACTGAAACCAAATAAGGTTTCTGTCAAAAGTAAACTATTTTTTTAAGATTTAACCCAGATTTTTATCCAATATTTACAGTCAGCTTAAATGTCAGAAAGCTAGTGGATATGTTTGGTGGCATAACGAGTGTGTTTTCATACCCTTAAAATGTCAAGATCAGTAGGTACACAATAACCGAATTATTCACTTAGTAGTGACGCCATTTTGAACTGTCTCGCTTCGGTTACAGTAAGACATCGCCCATACAAGTCTAATAGAAAACGGCCGGTGTCGCCGTCATTCGCTTTCCACGTGGCCGAGCCTTCAAGGTAAAATAGGACAGATTTAGGACGAGATAGGAACGTCATCACACCTGAAGCCAGAGTGCTCTATTAAACGCCCTATTTTCACACCAACCCTTTGAAATTGGTTTTTATAGGTGTTTTCTGTTTCGAGCATATGAATTTTAAACTCTCTTTCGACCTCTTTCGCTTTCCATTATCGTAAAAGTTTTACACCTTTCCTGGGATAGGCGTACATTTTGTGACAAAAACGTTTTCTTCAGAACGCTTGATCGCACGAATTTGGGACTGTGGTCTAAACGTAATGAAGTTCATCAAACCAAAATTACTTAAACTCGAATCAAAGTACCTAAGTAAACTTAAATTGAAACACAAATGACCACAATTTCTAGAACATTACAGACGGTCAAAAGACCATTTATTTTTATTTCGGCTGCTTCAATTGTCCAAAAGGCAAGACAGTATTCGCTAAAGTAAAACATTATCTCATAAAAGACATAAGGGAATTGTGACCTTTGAACAAAAAAATAGGACCGGTCCCTTATTGTCGGACCCCTACCGAATTGCCTTTAACAATCAAAAAGAAAAGCTTTTAGTATAAACTCCTCAAAAATTATTACGGCTGGATTCTCTCGATAAAATTGAGACTTATCCACGAAACACAAGTTGATGCCTGCCCCGGGCAGTGTTAAAGACCGCTGTCAATCTCCCTTTATCCTTTAACCTCCACTCAATTTATTATGATTTGGGCCTCGGATGTATTGAACGATTCTAAAAGTTACGAGTATTGCTTGTAAACATTTTTAGTGTTTGTTTTATCTTCATCCGCACGCATTTTCAACGGGATCGAAATAATGATTCTTTAAAGATTGTGTTACAACACGTTTATCAATATTTCATATTTCTCTTTTATGTTTTCCTGTTCTTTTATGCCAAATACTTTAAATCCTTTTAATTTATGCGTGGCAAATTTCCTTTTGTATTTTGTTACTGTTTTATTCCGCTGTTTTATTTTTTCGTTTTTCTTTGTTCTGAGCATGTATTTTTGTAGAGTATATTTAAAGATTTTTGTCTCATTATTCAGTCGAGAAAATGTGAGGTGATTTTGTTGAATATAACTTGTTTTAAAAGATAAAAAGCGTGAGTTCCACTGTAGCATAACCAATCCCTAGAGTACACTAAAACTTTCAGTGCACAAAACTAAAGTTGCATGCTATAAAACACGATCATAACCGATTGTCGCATTGCATGCCACAGCTGCAATTAATATCGCAAAGTAAACTTTATAAACCAGGGAATGATAAAGTAGAAAATGTTATAATGTTTTAACATTGGCGGCAAAAACAAGTAGGTTATGGCGGCAGCTGTGGATAACGACAGCACGCGAGAAAGCAATATATTGGCACTGAAGACGCCATTTTCTATGCTCCATCGTGGCTTGTTACAGCGATACACAATTTTTGTACACAAAACTTTTTGTTATGATTTAATGTTACAGCTTGTACGTGTAAGCAATGTTCATGTATTGGATATTATAGATTACGACCATCGCTACGTTTGCAATTTCTAAACAACGGCACTTTACGTTTTATGACAGTTCTCATTCCATACTTTCAGGAAAGAGAAAGAAAGACGCCGTAGCTGAAAGAGCATGTCATGAAGGAACAACAATTCGGCACCTTCTTGACCAACTTATATGTAGTTTAATTTAAAGTTTAACACATTTTGAGATACATGTCTTTTGTTTTCTAAAATCAAAGTGGCTCTCAAAATACTGAACAAAGAGATACTATTATTCCAAAAGTAAAACCAAGGGATTTTCTAGATAAAAAAAGAAATCTTGTCTTCAATCAATCTTCATGTCTGAAATAAAACGACACTACAATTTAGTCACAGATTGTTTACCCGAGCCACGACAGAATATGTCGATGAGTAAAAAGGGAAAGTATATTAGCAGCGGAGAAAACCCAACAAGTTATCACAAGTTATGGGTGTAACTTAATAATGCTTGTAAGCGATGAGTTAGCAACCTATCGTCGAGTACATCTGAGAACTTTGACCTTACAATGTTTAGTACCTTGCTCAAAGGATGGATCATTATAGTACCACTTCTTAGAACTTTGCCTTTCTTGTGCCGAGAAATACTACGTTGCTAATGCTGGATAGTTTTAATGACTAACGAATGGCTACGACTTATTTATGTAGTAAATCTTCTTTCTGTGCGAATGAATAATTACTCATTAAATGAAATACAAGATACTAGTTTGCATACAGAAGTTTCAACCAAGACTCGTTTTCTTAATATTAAGGACCAGTTTTACAGCCTGCAGATTAAGTTCTAGATATCTATCAGATACTGCTGTATAAAAATTCAACATTAAAAACACTTCTATCGCATTATTTTCATATAAATAATTTTCGTTGTATATTTAATTTATAACCCAGGCCAATACATGGCCACAGTCCAACGTTATTTGTTTGCCATAAAGTATTATAAGCAACAGTGCACTGCCATAACAGAGTAACATTGTTTTGCCATAACTTACTCGTACAGGAAGAACCAGTAAGCACATATGACAAATTTATAGCAGTAATTAGCAGAGCTGCACAAATACAATTCCGGTATTAATCTTTGAACCGACACAAAGCCATACAGAGACACTAGCTTAAATTAGTTTATATTAAATACCAGTACAAGTGACATTTAGCCGTATATAACACTCAAAATCCATTAAAATGAATACGCGTGTGGCGCAATATAATTATTCTAACGTACAATTAGCGAAACCGACGCCATTACGTGAAGGTACCAGTTAAATTAATGTTGGGTTACAGACACTCGAAAGTTCCATTATCGTTAGAAACACGATAATGCTTAGGTGATAAGTCTGCTGTAGGCATATATTAAGGACATACAAATATATAGGAACGTACAATTAGTATTGTACGTGAAATACGTTTCCTAGTTTCAGGAGATAATGATAATAGGGTGCCCATGTAGATAGTGGCTTTAAGGATTTTAAATCAGTGCTAAATGTATTGCAATGAGTGTCTTATCCGATCTTATCCATAGAAAATCTAGTCGCGGGACTAGTCTTTTCCTTCTAGTATCTATCTAAAAATCTTAAGAAGGCATTAATGTAACTTAAACATTTTGTATGGAGAATTTTCTAAAACACCTGACGAACGTTTCTTTATCTATTTTTGTAGCAAGACCATAATTTCCCAAGATAAAAATATGGGAAAATCAAAGTCCAGACAATGGCAGTTCCCAGATAAAATTTAGAAATTGATGAAAAGAGCATTCCCTGGTACCCGTCAGATTCCCATCGTATGACGATGGGAATCTGACGGGATGGGAAGCTCGCATCGATTTCGTGGGCTTCCCGATCCATCGCCGCACTAAACTTGCATATTTGCTTGCGTGAGCAACCTTTTTTTGGACATTTTTGCAAAAACGTTGACGGGACGTCTGCACGTCAGATTGCTATCTACATTTTTTTTCGGTTTGAGTAGCTCGATATTTCAAGTCTCATTTTAGGTTTTATGAAGAACATGTATTTACTTGTAGATAAGGTAGTTGGCATACAAAACAGAATAGTGTGAAATTGACTAGGTATCTAGTATTGAAAAAGAATTTCCTACGTCATTATTTACTGAAATACGTTCCTGACTTTCAGCATAATAAACACATTTCTCCTTAAAAAGATAATTACATAAATGAGCAGTAATGAACCTTTTCAGTATAATAATCATGGCACATTTTAAGCCAGAGGGAATAATTTTATCACCATCCAATGCCGTAAAATGTGCAATTGTAACAAACGGATTAATGTATTCCGATATTTATACCAAATCGATTCATTCAAACGTAACTCGATTATCTGGCGTTTATTGTTTTCGCGTGCATACATGCTCAATGGAAAGATGAAGAGTGTAATATTTTTCCCTGTTATATCACACTTTCCTGAAAATAGAATGTACTAAATAGCTGTTACTTACATATATGTCGAGAAAGTTTTGTATCAAGACAGATGTGATAAATAAAACATGATAAAAGATTTATATAAATGGCAGGGATTGGCAGGTCAATGAACTCTGCTGTTTGGTATTTTAGTTCCTTTTTTTGACGTAATAGCGTGGCTTACTTGAAATAATTATATGAAAAATATATACTGAAAAAAAATATAAAAATCCAAATATGCTCAATCGACGTGCATATTATTATTCAATTAAACTTTTTAATTTGAGGACTTTGTTTAAACAAGTACCGTAAAGTTCGTGGTAAGTTTGGTGACCCTACAATATACAGTAGGTAAACATAATTCCGGAACACAAATGTACCATTTTGGGTGCAAACATACAGGCCGTGTACAAATGCTTGCTAGAATGACCTCTGTGTAGATTGTGTTACAAAATTAAATGTAGGTAAACCTATGTAAAGTTACAGGAATAATTAATTAAATTAAATACTTTATTTACGCAGATTGTAAATAGTCGTTGAAATAATACTACGTACATTATGCGCGATTTTTTAACATTAGAAAAAAACTAAATAATTAGATTGTTTAAATAATTAGAGTATCTTGTCATTAAAATTGTAATTATTTCATGTTAGTATTAATATAGCGACTGAAAAGAATTTGAAAAGAAAATTAAACGTAAATGAAACGCAAAATTTTACAGAAAACGTGGTGAAAACTCTTCTGAATAATGACAGTTTTAATGATATCGACAATCTCTTAATTACCGCTGTCTACGTAAACAATCTTACTCAATTATTCAGTTATTTCAGTTTATTTAACTCTTTTTTATTGCGATCGAAAACAATTAATATTCATTGATACGGTCTTCGGTCCTGGCTCCCGATTTGAATAATTGGCTGATTTTTATGCAGTTGAATTAATGCAATTGGTACAACGATTTTGTTTCATTTTTCGCTACTCGAATCAGTTTGTTGTTGATAACAATAACGATTTTTTATTAATAGTCTGGATTTCATTTAGTTGTTGAATAATTTTAACAATTTCTTTGCACCCTGTTGATAGTCTGTTTTGTACGTTTTATTTATATTCAGGTGGCTCCTATTTTATTGTTTCGATAGTTAAATGAAAAATGTTTTATTAAGTCAACAACAGTTATCGGGAACAAGCTGACTACTAATATATTTTCTAGATAAATGCCTTTTTTCCCTTTTGTTATTCAAAATGTAATTTTACCCAACCCGAATGAAGATCTCGCTTCATGCTTTTCAAGACCATTTTGTTGTTTGTATAAAATTTTCTGAAAAGCCAAAAAACACACATTTCTCTACAGGCGCCGAATTTTTGTAGTCTGCTTAGTAATAATAGTCGATAAACTAAGAAGAACTTATTATTCGGCATATAATAAGCAAATTCTAAATTATGTACCTATTTACAATATCTTTCCTAGAATATTGATTTCATGGAATTTTTCAACTTCAAAATTGCTTGGTTAAAGTTCAAGTACTACAAAGAAAGTAATCAATAAACTTGTCTTGGGTAAATTGTAAGTATTATACGGACATAATATTAACAGTAGTATTAATACAGTAAGCTTAGATAGTAAATAACCCAGTATTATATCGTAATATGCTGGCGACAGGTTGCTAAGCTCGTCTCTGCCCTCCCGCTTCTAAGAACATAATTATGTCTTAGTAAGTTACGAGTTGTGCTTACTATTAATACTGAAATGTTTCAGTAAGTACCTTCTATATAATTATCGTCTATTATAATCTCCTACCTTTTACTTTATTAAGTTTGTATGTACTTTCTAAGTCACCAATGTCTGATTAAAGGTGAAGGAAAACATCTCGAGGAAACCTAGACTATAAATTCTGAAATCACCATTCGCATTGGGCCAGCGTGATTATTAACTCTCAATCCTTTACTGTGTGGGAAGAGGCCTGTGCCCAGCAGTAGGACTATAAAAAGGCTGATGATGATGAGCCTCGTAATAGTACCTATAGGTTTAGGGATTTTTTCCTGTCCTTTTAGGTTTTTAAAATGCCTTTGTGTTATTACACATTATATCCTAATTTAATGAAATTATTTTAATAATACTTTTTTGAATTTATTTTTAAGTACGGAATACCAAAACCGTAATACATGACATTTTTTTTTTGATCTTTTATTTTTTAATAGCATACTGAAGTATACAGGCGGTACACATAACAGGCGGTTGATAAAACCACGGTAACTACGACATATAAAGCGCACTTAAACAATTACGCTGTATAAATGTTTTAATGTAACGATAACGGTTAATTGCATTAACGGAAACGGTGATTCGTATGCAATGGCAACATAACTGGCGAACTTTCGACCGCACGCCCGTTAATTCTACTTAACGTTAAATAAAATTGAAATATTTTGCACTATATTGAAATGTTATTTCACATCGGATGCCTCATTAAGCGACATTCACTTGTGTTATACGTTTTTAATTTTATTATAACAGTGCCAAATTAAATTAATTGTGATAATTTCGTCGGATTCCGCGTAATGTTTGGGTTCCGTGAATTAATTTGCGTTTTGTTTAAACCACCAATTCACTTAGCATAACGAGTAATTATGGTTTATGTTAATTTCGACGTTTCTCCATTTTATTGTGAACAAGTCAGATCTGGTGCTGCTATTTGGGTTTATGGTGACGTCATTAATTAAAGTGCAGCTTTTATTATGCATTATAATATAATGCATGGCGCTTTTCACATCAAATTGTATGACATTTTCTATAATTTCCAAGGAATGTTTTGGTTATTCATCAACTATTGTCAATAGCCTTCGGAACACTTTTTCTAAGAAAAAGTACTAATTGCCATCCTTCACACACTTATAATCCAGTCAAAGCTATGTATATGCGACATATAAGATTTTCAAACAATACTTCATCTAAGCAGCTTCATGCGACACTGCGATTTTAGCGTCGCTGTCGCATTATATTGTATGAAGCCACTTACGGCGTCGCACAACGCTATCGTATTAGCGTCGCTTGTCACAAACGCGAGACATCGTCTGATTACAGACTTAGATTTATGTAAGTAAGTTCATCTAACTTACTATGTAAACCTACAGCCTTATTTACTCGTAATTACAAAATTGTTTAAAAGTTTTGAAGTGTTACGACCAAACTGTCGCTTAGACCATGCGGAACCAAAAAGGCACGTGTAAAAAATACTCTTGTCCATCAATCAATGTTGGACTACGTAACATTTTTAGCAAGATCCATCAACTAAACAAAAATGACTATAGAGAGTTTACTAGACTACTTTTTTTAGTATGTTTTGTGAAATTAATTCCACGTTTAGCCATAAGCCTAACAACTCATGACTGCCTAGCTTTTTTATGACTATGTTAGAGTCGGCTTCCAGTATGGTAATGAATCTGAAAATTGAAAATTCTATTCAACTCCAGATGATTTTGGTGGAAATATTGTATTACGTAAATACATTAGCAATTACAAATAGGTACAAATCGAAATATAAGCTCAGAATAATCATGACAGGCCAGACCCAACGGAAGGGTGCATATCAAATCGGTCACTATGTGTCACGGCAGCTGCTGCCGGCTGCATCCCCAGATTGCTGGATGCAAAATTAATTCGGTGTTGTTTGGCACGTCATGTACTATGTACATGTACTGATTAAATTCCCTAGCATTATGTAACTCGTTAATACCTAATCGTACTGGGGAATTTTGATGCAAGGAATTAGGTTCTGATTAGGGGAATAGTATATACCTAGAACATTGATGCTTGATGATGGTTTCAATAAAAGTGAGTTAGTAAAAAAATCGTAAAATCGTGTAGGTACAATACAAGATTATTAATAACAACTTGATTAGAAGTGTATTTGTGTATTTGTATGTGTATTTGTTGTAATTATGTATAATTACCGGGAACTATGCAAAAAAAAAANNACTTTTATTGAAAACGGTTTTATGTCTTACGTCTATTATTGAATGTTATATTTATGACAAACGGATTTAGGACATATTGGGTCTTACTATAAAAACCACCTAGATTTCAATCCTTAACGAGAGTATTCTCTCAACATTTACCACGGTCGTGCGGGAGTTTTATATAATTACCGGTAATTGTGAATAATTAACTACATTTACCATGTGCGTTGGTAATTGTCTATAATTACCGGTAATTATAGATAATTACTGATTGCTTATATTTACCGTAACATATTCATTATTTGAATATGAAATATTGTTTAAGTGAATGTGTTTGTGCGATGACAATCGTGACTTAAATGCGAATTTAATACCAATAATTCATTTTACATTACATTCAAATTCAGATTTATCGAGTATCCATTCTGAAAATAAAATTCTAATCTTACAGAAAATGCAACCCTCTCCGCGCTCGGTGTCTCATAGTTATTTGATTTTATTGCAGATATGTGTAGACCAGAATAGTAGATAGGTAATTGAATTGCAAGCTAGCGCGCGTCGGCGTCACGTGCGCGGGGCCTTAGGGACCCCGCTCCGACAGTATTTTGTTTTATCTATTTTTAATAGCAACTTGAGGGTTAATCATCAGTGCAGATTTGATGGCTTGCGGTTCATTTTCGCTATCGAAAAATTATAGGGGCGTGGTTTTATGATGCACTTCAACTAAAGCGATTAGGACCCTTTTATGACAGTTCGACAGTGATTTTTGAACCATTAGGATGATGTTTATGTTTTTTGTTATTAATTTTTATTGCATTCTTATAATAACAATAAAGTTTTTAATGCCAATGATGGTGGGCTCGTAAATAAAAACCTTTGTTATTTAAAATGAATTGATATGAAATATTAAAAGAAATATTGTTATTATTGTTTACCGTTCACTTTCTTTTATTCGTATACCTACTGAGACGGATATTTATTTGAAATTGATTTATATTCTGGCACACATTGTTTATTTACGAAACACATATCGAGTATCATAATGTCCGTAAAGAATAAAAAAAGAATCTCCTCCGACCATTGGCCGCCTACGAAACAGTATGTGAACCAGTCAAACAAAGAACTAACCCACAAAAAATAGCAAACCGAAATCAATAATCGTATCTCATACATTGAAATAACATCATTCCGACAAAAAAATGACATGTCGACATAAAAAAGTAAAGTTTATTATTTGCTTAGAGCGTTCAGGGTTGTGCTCCAGTGTTTTGATAAGGAGAGATCAGTGGCCGGGAGCAAGTTTTCTTACGACGTCGTCGGCCAGGCAATATAGGCGTAAAGTAGTGTACTTAGCCCGCCTCACTTGCCAATAAAAGAAGCTACTGCTATAAGAAATATAGGGAGCCGCCGCGAAATCACTACAAACCTTTTAAGCTGGCGTTCTAGATAAAGTTGGAAACTTTTTAAAATTGTATTTTATCGTAATTTGATCGAAGCACGTACCATTCCAAAAGAACTTGGCTGCGGTCTTATTTATAGCTTTAATGAGAGATGGATTTTTGAAAAATACATTTTAGATTCGATAAGGTTGCTTTTCGCAACTAGTGATGTAATAGCGTCGACAGATCAAACAGATTATTGCGTTAATCAATATAATCTTCCTCAGAAATGTTTTGATCACGGAGATTATTTCAAGTTTCTTAATAACCGTAATTGGAGAAGAAGCTTTACAATATAATAGACTATCGCGAAGCTACAGATTTCATTAAATTAGTATCATTTACATTTATAGGTAAGTGGCTTATTTAATTTTAATCTGGTTATCCGCGTCATTAGTTGACTTGTTTATTTAGTAAATAGTTAGAAATAATGATTAGAAAGCTCCCGAATCTCAAAATTTAAGAAAATTATCTGACTATGACCTTGATACTTCATCAGTATCTAGTCTTTGTTGATTCGAGTTCACATCACTTACATTATCTAAAGTCCACTGAAAAATATCACACCAAATATCAGAAAGCTTACTGTAACATCTGTATACAGCGGTCCCACCAGTATCAGATATTTTGACTTCAGCATTTAAGGTCCAGACGCGGCGGTTGTCAAACCTTTTGTACAGATAACGTTACAAATTGGATAAGCCCTGTCATTACCAATACACTGGCCCGATGCCAGGGACACGCCGCCCCGCTATAATTTAGATTGTTTCGTGTATCATTTCAGCATCGAAAGCGATAAAATTTTACGGTTATAGCGTACCATATGCTCGTATACCTCCTACTGTATAAAATACTGTGTCTAAGCGCGGTGCCGCTTGCGTGGGCCATATCATGCGACTTGTTTGTCATCCATCATTATAATACGGAGCGCTTTATGCGAGCTGCAGTGGACGGGTTATAATTTTATATTATGGCTTTGTGTTGCGAATGTTTTTGTATAAAAAGTTTTATTGCTGTGCACACAATGGCCGTTGTTGGCTACTCTTCAGTTTATGCTGATGAATATTACTATAAATGAAATTGCTGCTGTAGAAGCGGTCTATTGCTCGCACACCTATGGTGATATTGCGTTGTGAATAAATTAGTAGTACAGCTGTGTAAATAATACAGTTAATAATAAAATTTAATACGACAATATAATAAAAAGTAATTGCATTTAATAACAAACACACGCATAACATTTATACATACTTCCAATGTATTTCCAATCGTAAAACATTTACATTAGAGCACTTGAATACATTTCGTACGATCGTTTCGACCTAATATAATGAGCATAAAGATAAAAGCTAATAATCGTTTGGATATTCTTGTTACAAACAGTCAGTTATTTTACAGTTGTGATAATTTTCATACGATTTTCTTTACTGGCATTTGATGAAGTCAATAATTCCTTGCCAAATAACAAAACTGTCTTTGATTGCAATATATTTACTATGATTGAAATAATCTAGTACACAATATATAGGTCGACCTGAAAAAATCACAAATATTTGTAGGAAAAAAAAGTACATTTTAAAAGAGGTACCTATACTACATACTGTAATCAATCTTTAGGGACACTTACATAAAAGCAAAAGGATCTTAAAATCATAAAGTAGCAGTGGGAAATATTGTCACAAAAATCAAAAAACTCAAAATTGGAATGAAAATAAAAATAAGTACAGGCTACTCGACACGTAAACCCAATAACAGCTAACTACACAATATTACTTTCATATTCAAGCTGACCAAATATACCCAACACAATAATATTTGTACAAAACTAACAGAAACTTGTCCAGAAGGGTATAAGGTATACCTTAAGTTATGCATTAATAGTGAGCCAACTTAAATCAATATTATTAGAACAAGCACAACTTTCTTGGGATAGGTATGAACAGGTAATAATTGTTCGTCTATATGTAACTTCAAGTTAGTGAAGACAAACATTGAGAACCAAGTTTCTCGGAGACGGCACTGATGTTAATTAATTATTTAGCTGCCGGTTCAAATTTTATTTACTTTTTGAATTCAATTTGTAGAGATCTGTTTGCGTTGGCTTGATAAAATTGTGACATTAGTGCCGAGTTTTGTAAATTGAATTTGGAATTACAGTAAGTACTTACTGGTATATTTTACATACAAGAGCATGTATTTCTTATAAAAGTTTGATAATAGTGTCTTTGTTTTCAATTACATGAATCTAATTCTGTGGAAATAAAAGTCAGTGAAACATTTGTATCACAAACTACTGCAAATGCATCTTAAGATAAATTACAGCGTAGAAATGAAGGCACTATACTTTATTCCATTACCACTCTAGAATATATTTCCAAGGCTAATTCATTTCGTATTCTTGTTTCCTTTATCCCTCTCCGCCTAAGAACTTAAAAACAAAACTAATTAAAATTCTAACTTCAACGCTCTTCGGAAAGTGTTGTAAAGTAACGAAATAATGTTTTCATTAAATTGAAACGAGGGTAGTTAATAAAAACGCAGCGTAGTGGGGTAGCGCGAGCGTAGCCGCGTAGCGCGAGCTTCGTAGCGTAGTGCGAGCGTAGTGAAGGAATGCGCGTTTGTTGGAAGTGTTAAGTAAAATTTGCATAGTTCGACAGAAGTTGGCGTTAAAGTTGTTCGTCACGGATCCACGTTGTGCCACCGTCGAACGATGAAGAAGAATTCATGATTCGTAATTGCATTTTTATAATTGCAAATCAAGAATTATATTCTAAAAAATAAGTATAATTAATTGCTGTATATATCCACATGCTTCACATATAGGTAATCACATTTAAAAAAAAATGATCATACCTACAGAAGGCACGCAAAAAATCTTAACATATGTTTATAGCCAATTTTTTGAAAGCGCAATCAACAAATTACACAAAAATACGTATGATGCTCGGTACAATTACATGAGCATTTCGGGACTTTTGGCCCCGCTACCAAAAGCCCCAATTTCGGGCCCGGTAACAACAGAGCACGGTTTGTCTAAAGTGAATGAGCAATAAAGCAAATCCCGAATAAGCCCAGAGGACCATACGAGCGGAGCCGCGCGAAAAATATAGTACCCACCGCTATTTATATTGCTCTGCTATGCTTAGCTTGGAGTAAAAGAAAAATGGAGAGAATATCGGTTTATGATCCGTTAACGTAAGGTTTAACTGTGAAAAGGTTTCGTTTGAGCGAAACTGCAATCCCTGAATGAAATTTTGCATTTTGAATAACACTTGCGTGAATTTTCCTATAGACGTATCCCATTTCTTCCTGTTTTCAATTTTAGGATAAACATGTCTTTGAATATAGAGCATTACATTAAATAAAATATGTTTCTTGGCCAAATTATCAAATAATTCTTGCAATCAGATCATTTCAACCATACTACTTGCCCGTAATAACAAAACTAACATCAGTTTAAAGCAGATATTTAAGAGCTTAAATAATTTTAATTCCTCAAAGAGTAATCCTAACAGTCGTTCCGTCAAAGGGTAGGTAGGCACAAATACGACAATGTAACATCAACTTTAATTAAAGCCCATAAAACGAGCCATGCAAACTTCCTTCCACACGCCCTAATTTTGTCGTGCGGTCAAACGTATTTATTCTTAGTGACGCATTTGTAAAGTCCATTGAAGATTATGCGATGCTTGACTCAAAACTATGCTATCCACATTTCGAGAGGGATAATAAAACATGGTGGGTCGCTTTCATTAGCTCTGTATTCGTGTATAAAGCAAGTTACGCGGATACTCCGACTGGAAGCGTAACCTTCACTTTTACGACAGTTATAAAATTTCAAATTTCGCTACTCTGCGTTGTTAAACTCAACTGCACCTTTGTTTATTGTCGATAGCGTGTTTAATTTTTATTAAAGCCACTTAATTTACGATCTTTACACACACGTCTTCCATATTTTACGTTCCAGTTTCATGTTACCGTAAGACAAGATTTTATGACCCCCATTTTACTATAGTGACAAGAAAATTGTTAGTTTAAATAATTATCCTGAAGTTGTAAAATTTTCATAAAGCTCTTTTTGTACCAAATAATACACGTAGAAAAATACTAGATCACAGAATGAGACTACCCAAGTAGGCACTGTCGCATAATTGCTTGAGGTCTTAGTAATGATATTACGTAGAACTTTTTCGGCACCTACACAAAATTACTTTAGGTACAAAATCCCACAAAACACAAGACAACATACCTAGTTGTCTAGTAAAAGCTCAATTTCTCTTTTAGTACGAACGTAATGGATATCTAAAGGGTATCGCTAAACGGATCGGCCGCTTCAAGCAATATGCAACATTGACGCATTAGGTGTAAAGGTCAGAATAGTTACGACAGTTTACCACGATATTATGTCTAATCTGCTGCACATAACCAGCCCACTAACACTTCGGCTAAGCATTGGGATGATTTATGTCAATATTCCCAGCTGTCTAACGCCTAACCCTATAGCATTAGATTTATAGGACAAGCTGACTGTTCTGTATTGTAAACTGGTGTAAATGTGCGACGTGTATATTAATTATAGGTAATTAATTTTGAGATAATTATGCTTTGTTATTTTGCATTATGCTTACTTTTATTTCTACCAATAAATAATACTGTGTCCTTTTAATGTAACCGAAAATCTTGTTCACAAAACTTGGTTCAAGAATCAAGTTTAGAGGTATTATAATTGCCGATCGTAAATTGACTTTTGACAATTATTCCATTAAATTTTCATTTTATACTCAAAATATAACGCAAAATCAGAGTGAAGCTTCAAAAGTTTTCATTCAGCAAGTTAAAATCATTTCAAAAATAACTGACGAAGACTTTGATGGCGCTATAAGGGTACTTAGAAATTAAGTTCAAAGTTACTGTTTTATTACTGAAACACCGGGCGTCGAAGTTATAGTTACTTTCCATGAAAATCGTGAATGTTTTCTATTCGTGCTCATACACCGTGAATTTATCACAATGAACGCCATTAATGTCGACATTTCTATCAAACTAATATCATTGAATATTCCGATTTATATTCAAAATATTTGTTTCGAATTACTCATAGAATCAGGTAGGTATTTCAAAAAGTAATTACGGTAATAGCAGCATAGGTAATATTATCTAAAACATTGTATTAATGTTATATTATTATTAATTTCAGTAATAAATAGCCACGACTATTTAGAGCACTCTAAAATTCTGTTTACAGTTCATCACTTCAATGGCACTTGTCTAGACAAATTCACAAAAATATCATAACTAATAAAATTAAAATTTATTTATGTAAAATATGAACAGTAATTCCAAGGGTTTTGGCAACTATTTTTGCCAGAAACACCACTTTGTGACAACGTTGATCAAAATACAACAATAATTCATGGCAGACACGATAACCGCATAAACTAATAATGTTTGTACGCCAACATTTGAGTCATAAAAAACTTGACAACGTATCTTGAGTTATTGGCAGTAGAGCTTCCAACTTATCGGGATTTTTGGAGACATTCCAGGGACACATTGAAAATGAAATGTTGAATCAAGATTAAAATAACATTATCTTGGATACAGTATTCATCAAAATTCTCTTTTTCATTTGAAAACTACTATTTTAGTATTGAAAATAAGTATATCTAAATCGATCTGTTTTCATATTGAGTTGAGAACCAATTGGAATGGAAAAAGGTTGCGTCAAACCAGTCACTAGGATAAGGTCCATCACGTAACTGTGATTTTTTTTTTTGTTTACACAGCGAAATTACGCCATTTAGCCATTAGAAAGTAGAAGTAAACAGCATTTTAGGACAATATGATTCTATAAATAAAAAATAAAAATTAAAAAAAACTTTTTAAGAAAAAGCTTTTATTTAAACGCTCTAAAAAGAAGAAAATAATTTTTTGTCAATAATAAAAGCTTGTCGCTCGGTTTACCACAAATTATTATGATATAGGTAAAGGAATATTGATAGGTATGTAAACCTCGCGACAAGCTTTTATTATTGACAAAATTTTATTTTCTTCTTTTTAGAGCGTTTAAATAAAAGCTTTTTCTTAAAAGTTTTTTTTTTATTGAAGTGAAAACTTCTTTAGCGGCGTTGAGCACTTTTAGTATGGGGAAAAATATATAAACTCGCGACAGGTATCACGTGACCGAAATGTGAAACCCGAAATCGTGTAACCCAAAATCGTGAAACCCGAAATTCTATAGAAATTCCGTAAGTACAGGTCGGTAAGATATTTTATGACGTTTCAAACATGTGAAATTTGACAATAGTGTCAGGCTTAGTAATTATCATTTAAGATCATAGATGGAGTTTGGGTTTTTATTTTTATAAAATGAAATGGTGCTGGAGTATCTTTAGGTTAGCATCCAGGCCACAGCAATAAACTCAAAATATATATTTGAATAATTTTAGCTCAACCAGAACCCTCAAAATCGAGACAAGACATGTGAGAAAAAATGTGTTGCGCCATCTATAATTTTTCAAAGTCAAGTAGTTAGTCAAGTATGAAAGTACGAGTAGGTAAGGTTTTTATTCTTCAAAATCATAGATGGAGTCGTGCTTAAATTTTGATTACTTATATTTAATCGTGTTGGGTATCTTTAGTTTACCTTCCACCCAGTACAGTCATAGGGACAAATTTTTTTTGAGAAACTCTCAATATCGAGGGTAAGTGATGACAGTAAAAAGTAGTTGTGCTCTTTCTTCATTCAATTATCTAAAAAATATAAAAAACGCATAAAGTTAATATTCATGTTTTCACTTCTGCCAGCACTCCCGGAGTGCATCCCGGTGTTTTTTTTTTTATTTATTTTTTACTTTTTAGTTATCGCCATTATTTCTAGTTACTATTAACAAGCTCTTTAATTTAATACCCATATTGTAAAAGTGGACTAATGGTAACTATTCCGCCATCATGCATTGTCCGCCATATTGGATTCAGAATAACGTCATATATTTTTTCTAGTTACTCTCAACAAGCCCTTTTATTTAATACCCATATTGTATAAGTGGATTAAATATAACTGTTCGGACATCTTGTATGATCCGCCATATTGAATTTAGTATGACGTCACATACCTTATCATATATTGTCATCCAAACTAAACGCGTCCACAAAATTTCAGCACAAACGGTTGAATATGTCTACTTCAAAATTGAGTTCAAAGATTTCACCCGAACACACAAATATATTTACATACATTGCAAGTTAAATAAAAGCTTTTAATTAAAAAATAATAATAATAAAAGCTTTTAAAATACCTACATGCCAATTCTAGTGTATAAACATCAAATAAACTATGGAAGGCAATTATCATAAGTACATCAGAACATACAAAAAATAGTTACGTTATACAATATCCTGTCCTGCAAATAAATTCTCTAGCCTGGGGACCCCGATTGGCTACCAGAGTAAAAAAGTTTGCCATCACGAACGAATAAGGCCGGAAGAACTTTTGTTACTGTTGTAAACGTATAAGGATGATTTAGACGACTTGTAAAAAGTTTATAATATGTAATGCCGAGACCAAGATTATACTCGAGATTTATGATTAATCCCTTGTCGAGATGTTTTCTATCTGAGTCGTATCTTATGACAGTAAGATGAATGACAAAAAAATAAGAAAAAAACTTCGTTCTAACCTCTATCAAAGTTTCTCCAATGTATCAACGCCGCCAACCTTTTCTAAAATGACTTTTCTGCATCTAGACATATCTAATAGTGCACTCACTTTCATCGTGGTTGATTTGGCATGAAAATCAGATAGTTGCCTAAATACCCATAGGTTGATTTTAATGTCAATCACCAGATGTCATTAGATCAAGCTTCATTTATATACATAGATTCTATCAATATGTTTTTATCCTATGCTTTCATACAAAATCAAGCTCTATCATAAAATTTTACGTCTTTCTCAGAGTTTAAATGAAGATACTAGTCGCGCCATCTATCAAGTCATCACGGAACTAGTCATGGTTTCCACTTGTGGCTCCTGTTACACATACCATAATAAAATGATGAACTAACTTTTTTTTATGAATTAGTTTAAAATTTCGTATTGGCTCTAGTCAGTTGATAAAGTCTTGGAAATTAGGATTGATACTGATACTTTTATTTAAGTACAGACGACAGCAGGTCAACGTATACGAGTCTGTCAAATTTTACCAATCAAATATTAACCTACCCACTGTTGTGATAAAATTGAAAATCCATTGCAGAAATTTGAGAGATTGTGGTAACTTGATGTGCTGTCATCTGTACTTAACACTG
>NWSH02000535.1:7121840-7157037 GCA_002382865.2 Heliothis virescens
TTGAAGTGAAAACTTCTTTAGCGGCGTTGAGCACTTTTTGTATGGGGAAAAATATATAAACTCGCGACAGGTATCACGTGACCGAAATGTGAAACCCGAAATCGTGTAACCCAAAATCGTGAAACCCGAAATTCTATAGAAATTCCGTAAGTACAGGTCGGTAAGATATTTTATGACGTTTCAAACATGTGAAATTTGACAATAGTGTCAGGCTTAGTAATTATCATTTAAGATCATAGATGGAGTTTGGGTTTTTATTTTTATAAAATGAAATGGTGCTGGAGTATCTTTAGGTTAGCATCCAGGCCACAGCAATAAACTCAAAATATATATTTGAATAATTTTAGCTCAACCAGAACCCTCAAAATCGAGACAAGACATGTGAGAAAAAATGTGTTGCGCCATCTATAATTTTTCAAAGTCAAGTAGTTAGTCAAGTATGAAAGTACGAGTAGGTAAGGTTTTTATTCTTCAAAATCATAGATGGAGTCGTGCTTAAATTTTGATTACTTATATTTAATCGTGTTGGGTATCTTTAGTTTACCTTCCACCCAGTACAGTCATAGGGACAAATTTTTTTTGAGAAACTCTCAATATCGAGGGTAAGTGATGACAGTAAAAAGTAGTTGTGCTCTTTCTTCATTCAATTATCTAAAAAATATAAAAAACGCATAAAGTTAATATTCATGTTTTCACTTCTGCCAGCACTCCCGGAGTGCATCCCGGTGTTTTTTTTTTTATTTATTTTTTACTTTTTAGTTATCGCCATTATTTCTAGTTACTATTAACAAGCTCTTTAATTTAATACCCATATTGTAAAAGTGGACTAATGGTAACTATTCCGCCATCATGCATTGTCCGCCATATTGGATTCAGAATAACGTCATATATTTTTTCTAGTTACTCTCAACAAGCCCTTTTATTTAATACCCATATTGTATAAGTGGATTAAATATAACTGTTCGGACATCTTGTATGATCCGCCATATTGAATTTAGTATGACGTCACATACCTTATCATATATTGTCATCCAAACTAAACGCGTCCACAAAATTTCAGCACAAACGGTTGAATATGTCTACTTCAAAATTGAGTTCAAAGATTTCACCCGAACACACAAATATATTTACATACATTGCAAGTTAAATAAAAGCTTTTAATTAAAAAATAATAATAATAAAAGCTTTTAAAATACCTACATGCCAATTCTAGTGTATAAACATCAAATAAACTATGGAAGGCAATTATCATAAGTACATCAGAACATACAAAAAATAGTTACGTTATACAATATCCTGTCCTGCAAATAAATTCTCTAGCCTGGGGACCCCGATTGGCTACCAGAGTAAAAAAGTTTGCCATCACGAACGAATAAGGCCGGAAGAACTTTTGTTACTGTTGTAAACGTATAAGGATGATTTAGACGACTTGTAAAAAGTTTATAATATGTAATGCCGAGACCAAGATTATACTCGAGATTTATGATTAATCCCTTGTCGAGATGTTTTCTATCTGAGTCGTATCTTATGACAGTAAGATGAATGACAAAAAAATAAGAAAAAAACTTCGTTCTAACCTCTATCAAAGTTTCTCCAATGTATCAACGCCGCCAACCTTTTCTAAAATGACTTTTCTGCATCTAGACATATCTAATAGTGCACTCACTTTCATCGTGGTTGATTTGGCATGAAAATCAGATAGTTGCCTAAATACCCATAGGTTGATTTTAATGTCAATCACCAGATGTCATTAGATCAAGCTTCATTTATATACATAGATTCTATCAATATGTTTTTATCCTATGCTTTCATACAAAATCAAGCTCTATCATAAAATTTTACGTCTTTCTCAGAGTTTAAATGAAGATACTAGTCGCGCCATCTATCAAGTCATCACGGAACTAGTCATGGTTTCCACTTGTGGCTCCTGTTACACATACCATAATAAAATGATGAACTAACTTTTTTTTATGAATTAGTTTAAAATTTCGTATTGGCTCTAGTCAGTTGATAAAGTCTTGGAAATTAGGATTGATACTGATACTTTTATTTAAGTACAGACGACAGCAGGTCAACGTATACGAGTCTGTCAAATTTTACCAATCAAATATTAACCTACCCACTGTTGTGATAAAATTGAAAATCCATTGCAGAAATTTGAGAGATTGTGGTAACTTGATGTGCTGTCATCTGTACTTAACACTGATTGAATTTGTGTTATTTTGGAAGTAGCATCTTTCTTTTCATTGCACAATAATATTTCTCTCTAGAAAATGTATAAATTATTTGAACGATCATAAATCTATCAACAGGTTGTAAAATTGTATCGTAAACTTGCTACCTACGGAATCAACACAGCGGAAATCCGTTGAAAAATGTTGTTTTCGGATTGATTCTTGTATATTTTTACGTTTGCGTAGGTTTACTTTCAGATGCTTGAAAATATGAATATGTCATCACATTAAAATATTCATGTTCTTTTTTGCATTCATTATTCCGTATCGGAAATGTGTGTCTTCATGTATGTACAATTGTACATGTAGGAGAATAAATTGTAAATACTTGATACAAAAGTTTATGGTAATAATAGCAATATAACGTTACTCTTATATTTCAAACAAATAATGATAACAAAACCGGATCAAAATACTCATAATTCTTTAATATTATTTGTTTACTATTTAAAAATCTCCCATATCGAACAGCACCAACCCACAGGCTATAAGCATGTGATATTCCCATCACTGACCGCACTTGTTTGTGACACAAATCAGTTATCAACACATGAGATATTTATAAGGCCAGTAATAATAACACTGGCCGTATTAATACACACAATTGCATATAACACTGGCATCCCCAGCATCGGTCACGAAGGGTAGCATGCTACATCAGCGTTGCGGTTAACCAGCTCGCGACGTCCACGTCACGCCACCGTCTGATTGATGGCATCCAGCGGACTCTGACGTCATGATATTAATAATTACACTTGACCTCTAGGTGGGTCTAAAGCGAACTTAAATAATGAGAATGTGGACAGCCTCGAAGTTCAACTAGACTGGTATTAATAATTACGAGTATAATTTCTGACAGCTCGGTTTACCAAGTCAGTAAAGTTCGCAAAGCAATGTGTTTGTGACCTAATTTATAGTTCATGTGGGGTTGTTTAGAGATTATGTAATGTACTATCTCAAACTCATTACTCTTTCATTTATTATTACGTATGATTTTGTACACTAATAGTAGTATATTTTATTTACCTTTACCTAACTAGATGGCGTTGGCGTTTCCAAAGAAGGCACATAAAGCCAAAACTTGATTGTGTTTGTGGGAAAAAAGGAAATAAATTAGATTTTCGGATAGTCTTCTACTACATTGACTGGTGCAGCAGACGGCTATGGCTAGGCAAAAATTGACAACTGATTTAGTTTTCAATCAGAATATTCTGCTGCATCGCTTACGCTCGGCTCTTGCCCCAAGCCTTGTCTAAATGTGAGGGCGTAAGCGTACAATACAATGTATCACCAGATTAATGTGTACGCCAGTGATGTGTGAGACTCGATGTGTACCTAAATCCGCACTGTTCGCCTTTCCCCATTTACAATGACCGCTGCAGCTCGCCAATACGAAAACCTACGAAATTCAACTAACGTAACCCGAAAAAATCTTTCACCAAAATTCAAATACCGAAATAACTGCGACCATTGAATTCTAAATTGCATTTCGCATTTTGAAAAAGCAATTCGCTTTCTATCTAGCTGACTCGATAATTGCTTGTGATAATTGGATTTCCGGTCATAAAAATGTAAAAAACTGCTCGGTATCTGAACCGCCCTTTGCCGTCGGCTTTCAGGGGGTGTCGCTTATTTATATGCTAATGCAGCGCCGTAGAAATGCCACGCACGACTTAGGTGTTGCACCTGTCCAATTATAAGAACAACATTTTCCCCTATGTGCATTTTCATGGAATTTTCTGCATGGAAATTGAGGTAAATTTTACCACGTCTGAACGCCGCGCCACCTTACCTGCGAATATTTCGCTTTAGCACAGGCAGCCGTTTGTGTAAATTATTACTTTGGAGGTAGATTACTGCACATATGTCCACATGGCGTCTAGTTTATATTCAGTTACTTTGCATACTACATTTTAGAGAGTTTCAGAACAAATCTCTAAAAGTGTTTTATACAATTTGTGCAGAGCGCAAACTTGATAAATAGAATTTTCCAGAAGTTACTTATCACCTTCTCGGTATTATCTGCGACACCATTTGTATTGGTGATGTTTCACCCATTCCCCCGAACATTAGTATTCATGAGAATGAGAAAAGAATTTTCGCGGCTCCATCCAATCTTGACGAGGGCTGGACTGTACTGAGTGGTTGCCATTTCCTCCCTCCTTTTATTTTTTCTCCAACAACTTAATGGAGTCGTAAAGAATGGGCTGGTATTTCATTATAATGTTTTAACTTCATCCCGACGCCGAGGGTAATTGTATGACATTTTAATATTTTGGAAATTGTTCTTGTGGGATTAAAATGCCGCTTGACTTTAAGCTGAGTGACATATAGTAGAGACGTTTAAAATCGGACAAAGATTTAAAAAATATATCAGACACGATATAACAAAAGCTTTTCTTTAAACCAGTTGAGAAAGTAAAGTAGTTTCTCGCTTGCAGTGTGTAACAGATGTGGGTACACAGAATAACAGAACAGGGCATCCATTCAGCTCTCGGGCTCCCAACGCAAGAATTTATCTAAAGCAAATCTCATTGTTCAGTGGATCCGCGGAGACGTGAGCTGAACTCGCAAGTAAGACAAATTCCCATCGAGTTGATTAAAGTTGTCAGCCAGGAACGCGAGAGATGCAATTTAGCCGCAACCGGCAAATATTACGCGTCCCGCCGTCAAAGCCCTACTACGAACAGGATTGTTCCCTTGGCTCTTGTAGATTGCGTATTTGTTAACGTGAATAGGCATTCCCTTGATAAGCGGTACCCGCAAAATTCGTTTGAGACCACAGAGAAATACGCCCGCGAAATGAAGTGCAGCCTTATCTTAAGTAGCTTATCACGACGTTAAGGAGGCCTATTGCTGAAAATACATTTACGTAAGACGCTAAAAATAGCTTTTCTTAATTCAAACAAAAGGCTATTTGAAATTACATTTTCCTTTTCCTTATTGTTAATGTATTCCATAAATAGATCCAAATATGATGCTTCTAAAATTAGGAGCATGTAATCGAAACTTTCTAGACAGTAAATAATACCTGACGTCGTTTCAAGCTGGCGCTGAAATTATGCAGCAATAATTTCATAGTTCACAAAGCACAAAGTAAAGCGTTGAATGTAAGTTACTCGCTCACCGTAAAGTGGCCTTAAGAGAGCTTATAACACGACTGAACACATTGTGAAGAACCTTTCGGAGAATAAGGCTGTGTAGAGTAACGGATAGGTTGTAGTCTGCAGCTTTGTGGCTCGCGTTAGAATAACCTGTTGTATTTGTTATGAAGCCGCTGCAGCGCTGTGCTGAAATGTACTGTATTTGTGATGGATTTGCTATTCAATGACTGCAACTGAATTCGTAAGCTGTCAGGTTTATAAATAAACTATTCATGTAGAAAAGTGAATTGTACTTTAATAATTTCATGATTCACTTATATTAAAAAAATAACTATTTAAACTGCATTCTATCGAATATAAAATTAAATAGAGCATAATATATAGATAACACTCATCTGCTTTCTCGAATAATAAACTTTTCTCGTTATTTCCAATAAGAAAATACCTACATACAATTTTAACTATACAGTACCGTATAAGTAGTAACTTAAATAAATAAATCACGTAGAAGACGTTAAAACGCTACAACAATTTCATATTTTATGTCCACAGACAACTTTCGTGAGTTCAGAAAAGACTTGCACAATTCAGAGCCACAAACCGAGAAAAGTAGTTCGAAATACAGGCAAACTCGCACTGTTATTAAACTGAATAATCAAACAACGCTGAGTTGCAAATTCGGTCCAAACTCCTCTGCAACGCAAGATTGCTTCAGTGAAAAGCACGTAGTGTTACGTATAATAACTGTTATTGCGAAATATTTCTGAACGTAATGCCGCTGATATTTCTAATCCACAAAATCCTTGGCACGCGGGAGCTAGGGATTACACATTCAAATAACGCATGCTAGTCGCTATATAGGGGACGTTTTCCATTACGTACACGGAGAACTACGCAGCACTATGACTCTTGTCACTTCGTTGGTTCGAGACTCAGTTTTGAGCCGAGTTTAACACAGTGCGCCCCGTGTTTGGAGTTGGAATCGCACTTAAGTAAACTGGGATTTAGCCCAATTTCGGAGCTTATGCTCCTAAAGGTTTACTTGCACCGGAGCTGCATTGTTATTTAGGCACATAAACGTAAAGCCTCTATATGTGAACGCCGATCCAGCCTTCATTTGCTATTTCATATAGCATATAGCATATATAGTTACGAAATCTTTAAGTAGATTCACACAACAAGTTCATTTAGTTTTCAAGGAGGGTTATTCCAATGGAATTTTCAACTACTAGAGAGAGCATTATTGTTCGTTGTTTATGAATATTAGTCGTGCTTGCTACTACGTCCGCGTCCCGAGGGAACCATCCTGCACCCGGGTAAATTCTTTCTTATCTCCATTAGTCATCTAATACATCTCTATGCGAAATGGTAAGGTAATCGGTTCGGCCGAATTAGTGCGAGTACGTAATAGGCAAATAAACAAACTCCTTAACTTTGTAAATTATGTTTCTAGAGTGTGTACAAAAACTCGTAAAGAACGATTATGTGTACTATGAGTCGTCACTGTTTGTGCACCTACCTGTAAACGCTACCTACGCAGTCCTTTCTATTATTTTAGTGCTTGGGCTAACCCTTAGAGTATACATCTATAGTAGAGTGCGTCTAACAGGGTACGCTCCGGGTACACAGGTGTGAACATGCGCGATTCTCCTTGTCACCCTCAATCAGTGTCAAAATAGTACCCGTCACATCAAATCACAGAGCAATATTTTGTTTTATTTTAAAGTTAAAATGGTGAAATATACTGCGCAAAGCTGTAAAAAATATTCCAGCAAGCAAAATAAAATATTAATATTTTTTTCAAGCAGTCATTACGTAGTATTTATTTAGTAATTGATTGATTCTCCAAAAAAAATAAGGGTCTGAAAGGGGGTTGCGAGAGACGCGGGGCGGGTCAGCATCACGCGTTGTCAGCGGCCATTTTTCAAATTTCAAATTTCATTGGAACATAGCGTTGTACTAAGTCGATTATTGGATACGATATGTTTTTATCGTGACTTCAAAAGTTCTTCACATTTTCAACCGAATTTAGAAAAGGCGGTTCTTAGGTACATTATGAGTTTGTCTGTATGTATGTACGCGATTTGGCTGAACCGATTTTGATGCTGATTTGATGGGATTCAGCTTAGTGTGTTCAGACTAAGAAGGTTTTAGGTGCAGACGCCAGCACATCAACCTACCTCAATCTGTCATATTTCATTAATAGATTTTCAACCTTACCACAAAAGTGGAAGGATGTTAATGTTCGTTTGACAGATTCGGGTAGTTTGACCTGCTGTGGTCTGTACCTAAATACAATAATAAAAAATAATTCCATTATAGCCAGTACTAATACTAATGTATAGGTAGGTATTTGTCTGGTATTTCTGTAAAAAGTCCTATCAAGATTTATTATAAATTACCTTTATTTAAGTTCCTACTAAAATGGACTATAGGTATCGTTACTCAACTCACTATATTATTTTACAATTATTATTAAACCAAAACAATAATTAAGTTACGTTAATGTTATAATTCTAACTATCGATACTCTTGCTGCATCTTAAGAACATCACTATCAAAGCATTTTACCACAGATAACACACCTGCTCCCGTTCGGCACAAGGGAATTAAGATGACATTATCACTCTATAGGTTACTAATGTATACTCTAAGGGCTAACCCTACTTTCGCAAATGGTTGCCAAAAAGACCTAAAATTCTTAATAAAAATCGTTTAAAACCTTATTTTCTGTCCCAACATAATCAAGACTTGATAAACGTAAACAAATATCTCACAATAATCACGATCTGAAAAGAAAAAACAAACAAATTGTGTTAGCAGCTTATCGCAAATTAATAATGGCGGAGAAACTTGTTACTCAGGCTAGTGATTGCAGTGGCGACTATCGCTTCGAGCCAAATAGAACAAACACTTTAAGATTAGTAAACGCAATTATTTTTCTTCAGAATAAATATCTTATATAAGATTTTTATTTAGAAATGGTTAAGAGGATTTTAAGTGATCATCCTACATCTTTATAACGGCATGATTCCATTACAGTCATCAAAATATAAAGGCATACAAAAAATATTAAAGCTATTTAATTTCTCGCAACTCAAGTAAAACTTAAAACAAAAGATAGCATTTAAAGTAACATGCACCGTCTCTTACAATAAAGAGAAACTAGAAAACACATACTTTACAAACGCTGTAATTTTAAACTTTTAATACCAACCCACCTAAACTGTAGAAGAAAAATATTTCAAAAGTACAAGTTCTGCAATTGGAACGTAGAAGTTATACCAAGCAATACTTTATATCTTTATAGCAAGTCTAATTCGAAGTGAGCACGCCAATGAAAAAGGTCCAAAGTTTGTTATTGATTGTTGTTCCTTGTTCAAGAATGCAAGGAAATTCTATCCAAGTAAGATATATGCGGGTATGCGTCTTGCATGATTAAAACTTATAAATTAGTTAACTTTCAGCATTCTAAGGGTGTTAGTCACTGTTAACTGTTGAAGTATGCATTTCACAGCTTGTTTTTTAGGAGTTGATTTGCATCAAAAGTAGATACATATTTTCTTTTAAAGATATACTTAAGAAAAATCAGCACTACAGATTCATAATCACAACACATGTAAATCTTATTATGCGATAGCGAACCAATTCCCAAAAGCCGAACAGTACAGTTCCAAAAACATGAATATTGGCAAAACCTGTTCTGTTTCGTTCCTGAAATCTGAGAGCTAACCGTCCAATATTTTAGAGCACAGAACGAAACTCAATTAAGTCTAATTTATATTTCCAATTCTGTAGCTAACCGTACCTCGGTACCGCTATAAGTGAGCTTCTAGTTTCCATTAAACAATATGAAAGTTGCAGACTTCAATAAAGTCGTTGACGGCTAAGCACAGTTGATCTAAAAATCAATAGTTTGATAACAAAGTTTGCGTTGCACGATTGCGTTGTCCGTATTCTGATTGCAGGCACGTAGCCATAACGTTTGGATTGAGTGACGTACCCTCGCAGACGAATAATATGTCGCCCCGGGCAAATGTTGGTAAGTTGGTTAAACAAGCCAAGTGGGGACATATTGGAATATTTACGTTGATTGCAGTTTTCTGGTGTTGGGTTAGGGGATGGATTAGTGTCCGCACGGTGATCGAGTGGTGTTATTATGTTTGAGGTGTTTTGGATTGTTATGGAATAAGTATTATGGTATCTAATGTGGATTTACTCCTTTTCTGTTTAACAGAACTGTATTATAATATCAGTTTTAGGAATACCTAGGTATTTTTTAGGGTTCCGTAGTAAACTAGGAACCCTTATAGTTTCGCCATGTCTGTCTGTCCGTCCGTCTGTCCGTCCGCGGATAATCTCAGAGACTGTTAGCGCTAGAAAGCTGAAATTTGGTACAAATACGTAAATCAATCACGCCGACAAAGTGCCAAAATAAAAAGTGGAAAAAATTGTTTTATTAGGGTGCCTCCCCTACACGTAAAGTGGAGCGTGTTTTTTTTTTTTCATTTCAACCCTAACGTGTGATATATCGTTGGATAGGTATTTTAAAATGAATAGGGGTTTACTGAAATCATTTTTTGATTATGTTAATACTTTCAGAAATAATTGCTCCAAAAGTCGAAAAATAGGCGTCCCCCCCCCTCTAACTTTTGAACCTCAAGTTTAGAAAATATGAAAAAAATCTCAAAAGTAGAACTCTACATAAACTTTCGAGGAAAATTATTTTGAACGTGGTACAGATAGCAGTCTTTGAGATATAGCAATTTTTGTGAAACCGCAAATTATAACTTTGTTATTCATATATTTGTATGAAAAACAAAGTTATTTTTTGTTGCCAAAAAATGTTTTTTGGTAATAGATGCATTCAGTTTTCATAGAAAATAGTACGGAACCCTTCGTGCGCGAGTCCGACTCGCACTTGGCCGGTTTTTTACATTAAATTATTTGATGTTGATTCACAAGTGCAAAATACAAAATTTTGACACAGATGGTGATGACATCGTGATATCCCGCCATCAGGGAAGTAAGGCTTTTTCACTTCTTTTCATCTTACCCATTACGACTCGAATTATGACATAAGTCACACGTATACATATAATTTCGGCAACGTAATAATACGACGTTATTTTATTTTTTATTTTCCGAATTCGTGTGTATAATAATATATTATTTCCATAAAGGTACTTTACCACATACATATTCTACTATATATTCAGCAATATGGCAGCTCAACCCCTCACAGTCTGTAGATTGCAATGACGATCACGCAACCGCTTGAGTGACAGCCGACAAGCCACGAAATATTGCATTTACATTACCGAATACGTGTTATTAGTTTTCGTGTCTAGCACAACAAAACGGTTAATGTATTGCGTCTTCAACACGCAATATAAGTGTTCCTTTTATTTTTAACAATTATTCTTTTCAGACGATGTTGAACACTTTAAAAGAGCTATGTAGGTACCTACTGAATTCAGACGTAGTTTCGTTTTCGTTTTATTTCTGTTTCTCAACTCAAAATGGTCGCTTTCAACACTCGAGCGTTCACTTCTAGCATTATGACTGAAAATTAAAATGAAATATAAGACATTTTGTTTGAGCTTAGAAGACGATGTCGAAATGTGAGTCCCAAAATAAATCCCTAGTGTAAAAAAAAGAATGTTTATTTTTAGCATATTAAATATTTTAGTTGAGTAACGAAAGCCATAAAGTGACATAATATTTTTAATTAAAAGACTGCGTCAATTAGAAATATAACCAAGAACTATTAACGCTTACAAATTAAGCATTTTAATGCCCAGTGGATCGTGAGCGTAATACCAAAATCTTTACCAAGAACTACCGTTTAAAATCCTGACGAATATCCCATTTTACGAGGAGAATAATAAAAGCGGATCACATTAATTAACCGTGTATCTGCCGGCTGATTAAGAGTGCAGTACCGGAACGCCATAGGGTCAACTTTAATTGGCTCGCTGTTGTATTTTAGATGTGCGATACAGCAGCCGGGGGTTAATGAATAGAACAACATGTGGACAGTTGTTGTGTTGGCGATATGTCGTTTTGTTTTGTAATTGCGTGTTAGAGGTTGTTTGGGAATGTTTGGACTATATCAGTGGCGCCCAAAGTTTTGGCGCAATTAGCTCGGCGTAATGAGGTTTCGGGTGTTTTAGGGAGTCTCATTTTATCCAGCGGAAGATAAAAGGAAGGGTTGTTGCTATGTTTCTGAGCGTGAAACTATGCATAGTTGTTTTGCCTAATCAACTCTAATAACAAGAAAGTTTTTGGCTACAACGTACCTACTAATTACAAAGTTTAATGAGAAAGCCTTCATTTAAAACTGAATATTACAAAACATTTGAACACAATATAAGTAAGAAATAACAAGTTAATAATGTTAGCAGCAAAACAAGCCCAAATATGAGAGTCGATGTCATAAAAATTTAATTAAACTACGAAACAGCCAGCTTGCCAAATTTTGCTAATAGAATTAACCTTGGAAAGCCGAGATTACTATCGGTTTCACTTAGTTTCGGATAGTGTAATACTGTTCGTTAATACACGGGTGGCACACCACTGGGGGCTCAACTATGTTATTCACAACGCCACTCTACACAGAATCCACTTTTCCGACGCAGGGATTAGTAGATATACTTTCTCCAACCCAGTACGAATAATTAATTTACCAAAGTAATATCCATAAATATGTATGTTTTATCTACGCATCGTGGAGCTAAAATCTTTGATTAATATTTAATAACAATTCTCAATTAAACATGTTCTAGCGTATGAATTAATGATCAAGCGACGAGCTAATTTCGTCATCAGAAATTCAGAAAGTGAATGAACAAAAAGACAGTAATTTGGGCGGGAAATTAAATTTTAACAGAAAACACTCGAAACGAGAAAGTGTACGTTTCGTCGGGTTGTGTATTTAACGCGGATGTGAATTTCGCCGCATCCGCCCAAAAATAAATGAGCTTTCTTCCGCTTACTTAATTTACTGCCACGGCCGAAACGGGCTCACAGTCTGAATATATTAAAATTAATATTTCGCACTCGCTTAATGTCGTCCTTACCTCAGTGTGATTTGTTAACACCAAGCTTTTATTGTATTAGGGTTTACACAGTATTTGTAATTTACAAAATGCTACTATTACGACCGGAGTCAAAGGCAATTAAAGTTAATTAAAATGAAATGTCCTCGTCTGCATAATTTTCCGTACTGAGCACGCTGTTTTATATTTTAAACCTACACATCTGTCAACACGTTTATGGAAATATGACAAAATATATTGTGTTTATTATTTCAGCTGAAAATTCAAAACAGAGCTCTGAAATTGTAGAAGCTTTTCAGGCGTTAATTATACACAGTTTTCATTTAATTATTTTTTTATCTAAAACTGAAATTAAAGACTTATACTATTCACTAACTTATTGCGATTTCAAACATTATCAAATGACCAGGATGGATAGGAGTTACACGTGATTTTGATATGTAGTACAGCTTGATAAACCAATTATTTTTGAAACATTTATTAAGCGCCAAACAAACGCTTTGCATTGCATCGCTTGTACCTACATTTTTTCAGAACTATTGTTACCAACATCAGCCCCTATTGTCTATTTACAATTCAAATAAATCCTAAATCAATTGCAGTCAAAGTCCGCAGCATTTGGCGTTAGCAGAAAAAGGCGGGAGTCATTAATCCAACGCTGGCACTCACGGAGAAGTCGAATGCTTACACACCCGTCGAACCAATGAAATATGACCGAAACAAACTGCAGGTTGCAATGCTGTGCTATCTAGAAGTTAAACTAAAGCTTCAATGTGTATTTGTGTTTATGTATTGAGAAATATTCCTGGTGTTATTAGAAGTTCGAATAGACACAAAATTCTAATTTTGGAAAACTGTTTTTAAACTTTCGCGACTTGTACACATATTTTAGACTAGCCGTTTTCCCGCGGTTTCACTCGCATCCCGTGGGAATTACTGCCCGTATCCGGATAAAATATAGCCTATGTCACTCGTGGATAATGTAGCTTTCGAATGGTGAAAGAATTTTTAAAATCGGTCCAGTAGTTTTTGAGCCTATTCATTACAACCAAACAAACAAACAAACAAACAAAGTTTTCCTCTTTATAATATTAGTATAGATAACCAGCGGGTCTTAATCGCGATGAAATTGTAAAGGTGTCAGTCAACCCGTGACCACGGTCGGTGCAATTCGGCCGAAACGTCGGGAGAAAAAAGGTATCGTAAACCTTTACAATTTCATCGCGATTAAGACCCGCTGGTTATCTAAAATATTTGGAAAACTATGCCAAAAGTTGGACTGAATGTTTAAGTTATTGGCAATTGAAAGTCAATAAATCAAACATGTATACCTTTCTAAAGAATTATATTTCTATGTCTGGTTTCTATAAATATATTATTAAAAAAAATTAAAGCTTCCAAAAGGTACTTGTAAATATCACAACAATTCCAGTCAACTTATATTTCAGGCCCATTCAGAATTCCATCGGCAAAAAGTTGTATATTTCCTAATCCGGAAAGCGCGCGTCATCCGCACGTTCCGGTTCGTTCCAGAGCCGTCGACGTCGCCGTTCCGTCGTATACATCAATGAATTCTGTCCGGTCCGGCCTTAATCGGACAAATGTGAGTTTTATTTGGACAAGAAGGCCATTTAATGGTGCATTCGTTATTTACGGCAAAGTAAATAGTAATAGCATGGATCCCTTGTTAGTTCAGTCAATAATTGTACTGATTGATTAGATTTTGCATTAGGTCTAAATTAAAAAAAATATGTAGGTATAATACATTTTTTCATTTATCAAATATTGCATTTGCTTCATAATTCTAAATTAGCAAACGATGACGTCACTTATAATAAACTGGCAGTATGAAGCCTTGTGCCACACAGCTTTAATTCAAACCCATTTTCAAAGTAAACTCCTCAAAATCCATTTCGCAACCGAAAATGTACTATGATTTTAAAACGATTTAGCTGAAATTCTAGCAAGATGAGGAGCTATTACGCAATGAACATTGCGCCAATTAACGGCCTGAGAAGCACCGATTCGATATTGCTCGTAACTTAATGAGTTCCGTTGTAAGACAAACTGTTAGGCTACTGGACACGAGCGCGCTGACAGAGATGTAAAGGCGAACTAGATGAAGCTAAGTACTTTGTTTCCAGATTTAGTTTCAGGATTCTTTGTTGGGGATAAATACTTTAAGAAGATCGTGATTCAGTGGAATATCTTTTTTATTAGGATTTGATTTGTTAGGATCTCAAGCTGGTAAGACACATGACTTACTAATGAGTCATGTAGTTTTTACTCTACCTTCCAAATATGGCACGAAATTCTTACCATATAGCTTTTTTGAGTCATGAATAAAGTACCTCTGGCTAAAAATCAGCAATCACTGTCAATGTTGGCATATCCAGCATTTGAAATTCGATGTTTTACTGGACTGGGACAAGTTTTAATTAAGGCAAATATCTCGCACGGCGCTGCGATGTGGACATTCCATTACAGCGTTTAGTTAGAGATAATGAATATCATGTGCGACTTATCGGTCTCTCAGTTTTCAAGTTCACTGTTGAGCTTGATTTATTTGATACTAGCGACCCGCCCCGGCTTCGCACGGGTGCAATTGGGAACTTCAAAAATAACAGTATTTCTCCACTATTTAATGGATGTTATCATAACAGTTGCGTAGTTTCAAAATATTTAAGCATACATAGGTATATAAGAACCGATGACGCGATTTTTTTATACTATGTAGTGATGATAGAACAAGGTTCAGTTTCAGAGATTATAAACTTTTTCTTTACGTGAGACGAAAGTCGATTTTGAATGATAAAAAGGAGGGACGAATCTGATTTATTAAAAGTAATTCAGCAGTTAGTCTATATTTGGGTATCTAAAAATATCTAGAACGTTACTTGAACAATTTTAGGGCAGCAAGATCTTGACTAGGATTTGGGAAAGACTAAAGCTTACTTATACGCTAAATTTGGAACTGTGTCCAATAAATCTCACGGTTCTTATGCTAGATCCATATAAAGTAAGCACCAGTGAGAAGACATACGGCAACTACAGTAACTTAAGTATGGTAATAAATTCACAAACCCTTTGCCTACGCTTTACGGAAAGGGGACCTTTTTCTCAATCAAAACTCATAGGAAATGACAATTTTGTTTAATTTTTATACTAGTAATATTGCGTTGTCAGCAATGTATTAATTTTGATGGCAAAAATGCTGATAAATATTTCAGTTGAACCTCCTTTAAAAGAAAAAGATACGCTATTGTAGTAGAATTTTAACAGTCTGTAAATTAATTTAACGAAAATACCAAGAGCTCTTAAATAGAATAGGCTTTCGATATCGAACTTCCTTAAACATTTTGAATTACACGCTAATTTTAAACGTATTACCCTTTTCGCATTACGATTAGTAACCGAACCAAAAAGAATAATTAAACAAAAAAAATATATTCAAGACGAAGAAAATCGAAATTGCCCCTCCCAGGGAGGGTGCGTTGCTCCCTAGCACCCTCATGCCACAGTACAGATTAGTGCCGTAAGTCCAAACACGTTGCTTTCACTTGAAGTGCAGACGCGAAATGGGCAACTATGCCTCTATACTATACTGTACTTTGCAATATTGTTGAAGTATCCTATCTGAAATTTATAAAATCAACTATGAAAAATTTAAAAAATATATGTGTATAAAAATATTTTAGTTGTAATCTATGCTTGACAATCTTCACTGCCATTAGAATTACGAATACTCTTCTTCCTAGCGAGTGGGCTATATGTTTGTTCACCTAACAAGACCTGAGTTTTCCTAAATCTTCCTGACGGCCTCCAACGTGAACACCAGATTTGTTGGGAGTTATCCTTCTAAAATTCTTCGCAAATGGCCATCGCTCCCGCTCGTCATTAGGAGTGGGCACGCAAAGGGAAATTATCCTCACTTAACCCTCCTGAAGGCGTTAACTGGCACCTCAGAGGAGGGCTCTCGCCCACGATTACTTTATTATACAGATTGGAACAATTTTTCTCTGGCTTGAAAATATTTTTGCAGTTCTCAGAATGGCTAGCTTAGTACAGATAAGGATGAGTCAAAATGTCTCTGCTTATGATAATGATCAAACACTTCCAGAATCAAATAGAATGGAATAATTGTTGATTGGTGATTTATGAGACTACGTTTTGATAATATTATTTTGCTTTTGATTTCCACCGCGATTTTAGTGCAATTAATAAAATATTGTAAGCTTATATCAAGACGTGGATTTTCTTGTAATACTGAAAGTTGTAAACCAAAATATTATTCACATAACTTACGAAATATATTCATCAGAATAAGGAATGATAATTAGTTTGGGCAAATACAAAGTTTCACCACAATTAGTTCTTACCGTATAATTAATTAGAATTGAAACACTTTATACAATTTCCCTTTAACTTTTATTTTCGACAGTATATTTTCACAATCCACAAAAGCTTAAGTCAACATTTTATCTTCATTGTTTGGACAAGAAAAATGAAAATATTTTTTTTCGACTCCAAGCCCGAATCACCGTTCACCGTAGCAAATCTTTAATTCTGTCCCTTCAATTCACGAGTCCCGATTGTTTTTCCGAATGAATGCATCAAAATAACAATTCGTTAAGGATCTAGCGGCCAACCCTCTTCAACCCTCGTTCATTGTACCTATCTATTGTATTGTGCTTGTTACTGCACGTTCAAGAGAATAAAATCAAACGGGACAATAGAAATAAGTAATTGTACTCTTTGGTGTTTTATTTATCTGTACTTTTCACTCTTTTGCTGATGTACCAGTAACTAGAACTTGTGTTGGTTTGCTAGAGTAGGTAAGTGGGTCCCAGTTAAGTGTTTTGAAAATGCCATATCGTGTAATTCGAACATTTTAGACACATCGTTGATTTTATTATACACAATTAATTACTATAGGCGTTATTATAAACAAAAGACTTAATTTGTTGTCAAACGTTACTAAAGCTCCAGTAAAAATGTATGGTATGCATATTCAGTAGTTCACACATTATTCCACGGCTAAATCATTCTATAAATCGCATGAACTAAAATGAATTGCAATTATTACTAAATCGATTGTTCCAATAAATCAATCGATAATAATGACATTATGTTTCGATGTTTACTTCATATACATAAATGTACAGAACAGGCAATAGACTGAAATCGGACCGCACGCCCGACAATCCCATTGACTCTGCGGTTTTGTCATTATGTCAATGCTAATATTTGTGCATCGACGCTCGACAATCGATCGTTATGTACAAACAACATGTACTAATTCAGCTTTAATGTTATTATAGTGTAAGTAGATTAATATGGTTTCTAGGAATTTATATATAATTAACTCTAGTTACGTGTAGCAGAACAATATGGATAGCATTTTCACAAAAAACCTCATTCGTACCTAATTTTCTTTTTACATTAACAAAAATATTATTTTGGTGTGACCTAAGTTTTTACTACAGTTCAGAGTAATAAGAAAAAATATCTTATTTCTTTTAGTACTTGATATCAAGTGTAAAAAGCTCGAGCCTGAAAAAACTCAATAAGCTTTTCTTTGCTAAACAACTTCGAGAGTTTACATCAGGGACTTACATAAATTCCATAAAGTTTATAGGTTATTTCGAAACGAGACTCTTTTTCTTCTTATCGAAATTTAGATCTAGACTAAGAAACATGCGTCATACCCAAGTTCTAAATACATTTTATTTTTGCAATCTTATTTCAAAATCACTTTGTATTGTATATTGGGTCCATTACTCCAAAGTGGTTCAACCCGAGCTAAATAAAACCTTATTTAAAACTTTAAGATAGGTCTCTATTTCGTCTCACTAAGAGTCACGAGAAAATTGATATCGATAAATCTAAAATGCTTGTGAACAGTATTTTATATTTAGAGAGTTGCCAAAAAAAGAGGCGTTTAATTTAATTTTATACTTTATCATCAAAATCAAGTAAGCAGTAATATCTCAAGATATAGGTGCAATCTTTATCCCCATGGAATAAATGGATAATTTAGCCCATTGTGTGTCTAAGCATCTTATGGGAAATCCACCACCACTCAAGAAGTATCCAGGTTCTGCTCTTCAGTTTAGTCTATAAAAATCGGCAAAGTAGCTATTATTAGTAAAACACTGAGATAAATCTTCTGTTGTAATATTATACAAATAATATTACCACAATGTTATACAAAATATTGGGGACGTAACAAAGTAAAATATGTCGATAAACGCTCAAGTGGCTTCATTTCCCAAATAGATACAACATTCTCTTCAATCCACTTTTATGTGACGACGAAACACGTGAATAGGTTTACTTTTACTGACAGAGTTTGGGGCTACCAGGTGCGTACAAAATATATAAATCTTTTGAAAATAAACCTTTTTCTGAAAACTGCTTAGGGCTTGAAGCATTTGGTGTTAAAATATATTTTACGTGGGTTTGTTAGTTAACCTTAAAACTGTCAATGATTTTACATTTACCGATTTTTATCACCTTTAAACATTGACTTGGTTTGATCTAAAAGTAGAAGTACATAAATGAACCGATTTGAAAAAAATATTTCACTGTTGGGAAGTCGCACTATGCCCAGATGACATAGGTAACATTTTATCTTGATACGGGAAGTATAATTTCCTCTTTACATGGCTGAAACTGAGGTAAATGTAGTAATGTGAAATACGTGAAAACTGAAAATCAAGGCCCTGGACTACAGCGCATTGAAACATCCTGAAACTTAAAAAAAAGTGTAAGACGCCTCCAAAATCTACACAATGTTTAAACCAGGTATCACCAACGTGTAGTTATTGACCATTCGTCACACGTAACGTCTACGTATCGTCGTCACGTAGTGTACCGTAGAAAACTTTTATTGCCTGCCGTAATTGTGACTTCGAAATATATAAACTACTTCCATTAAAGCAAGTGTGTTCGCCAATTTAAACTGAGAAAAGTTTCGCCGTTTGAAATCTTCAAAATTTTGTTTTAAGACAACCTGTCATTAATTTATAAAGATAAATACAGCAGGTGTATTTAAAACAGCTGCCATATTTTTAAATGGTAATTTTCATGTTTAAATACTTAAAACTAATGTACAGATGGCGTGCCAAACTAGAAAATGTTTCTAAAACCGCATGTTAAAACAAAGTTTAATTTTATTTACATTCATTGCAAACATCGTTCAGTTTCGCCACAAAACCCTAATTTAAAACTTCGTTCGGAAACGTGGCTAGATTTTACGATCGACGCTTTAACGGTCTCTCGACAGACTAGGTATAGTAACTCGGTTTTTCTAATCAATTTAGAATATTTGTTTAAGGAAAATACTTCGCGGCAACCAAGCCTATATTTTGCGTGTTGAACGTTCTTCAAATTGTAAGAAAATCGTTTTCACGGGAGAATGCTCTGAGTGGCTGTCATTCATCGGGTATTGGGCAATATTGAAACTTGGTTTTCATTTTAATTAAGAATGACGAATGGTTTATGTCAATCACGCAATTTGTTATGAACGCCTTAATAAATATCTGTCTGATTTCGGTTGGTTTATTTTTTATTTATGCTGCAAAGTTAAATTGATTTTAATTTTTATGAAAATGAGAACTGTAAAATCAGTCACCAGCTGACAACACAATTAAACACATATACATGTACCTACATATTTATAACTGACCCGTCATCATTGAGCCACCAATATTCAATTAATGATTTAATATCTTCATCTTCACGGTAATCTAGCCATTAATTAAGTAGCCTTACGTAAACACAACCATAATAGCAGTAACACTGCCTGTTACAATATTTAAAAAATGGCTGTCGTGTTTCACAATATCATTAGTTAGTAATAAAGAGCATGTCAAGTAAGACACTCACTCATGTAAATAAGCAATTCACGTACATTTCATAACATTTTTCTTCGCAAAACAATATAAATATAAAAAGAGCCCCGTACAGCATTAACAGTCGATTCAGCAAACGTCGGCACACTCTTTCAAATGAGATGGCAAGTAATTTTGTGAAAACCCAGTTCTGAAATAAATTATTCATCGGCGACGAAACGCCTCAAGCCCGTATTCATTTCATTTCTGAATCTGAATTCTACTTTTCTTTCGCGTTTTTTGCCAAACCTTACCTTTAATAAATTTTATATAAGCCCTAAGATTAAACAGCGAAGTGGTCCGGTGAAGGTTTCCGATATTATTGGGGATTGGTTATGTAATTGTAACAGGTACCTAGTAGCCCGATGAATTGTTAACTGGGGAATTTTTATTCTGGAGCTTTGGACTTTTCTTTTTTTAGTTATTTGGTTGTTTTGTGTATATTTTCTGCCTCGTTGGTCTAGTGGTTGCATAGCAGACTGCTGTGCACGAGGTCTCAGGTTCGTTTCGCGGGTGGGGCCGAAATCGCTTTGTGAGTTGGAAGTTGGTGATTCATACACCCGTGCATCGGATAGCACGTTGATGTCGGTCCTGCGCCTGATCTCTCTCCGGTCGTGTCGGAGTTTCCGTCCCATCGGATTATGAGAGGGAGGGAAAAGGGAGTGCACCTCTGTCTGCGCAAATGCTTGTGCACTATAATATGTCCTTCGCAGCTGGCTGATCTCCTTATGTGAGATCAGCCGCCGTGGCCGGCAATCGCCTAGGACGCCATTATTTTCTAGATTAAGTTATAAAATTAAGGCAATAACTTGTACGTCTACGTACGTACGTAAGCGGAACACTAGGCTTCTAACGTTATTCATCTGTTTCCAGTAGTATGTCCTATATGAAAGTCTCCATTCATTTAACCATATTCGCCATATTTTTCCATTGGAAGTTACATTTTCCTGTGATTGAATAAAACTCGTCAGATCTATATATATTACATACATTTTTCAAATCCTCGTGCAACTGTGATGTATTAAAAAAGTTTTCAATTTTGCTTACGTTGACCAGTTGCCAGCTTTCCTTCACTTTAAATGGAAATGTAGCTTGAATATTTACTGCGAAAAAAACGATTTATGTAGAGAAACTCTTACGTATGATTTGCAGGAAAAAAAACTTAGATCTAATAATTTAAGTCTCTTATAAAATAAAGACAAATGAACTATTAAAATTGATTTCTTTACTATAGAATATAAATCAACTGCAAAATACCCTATATAAAGCTAACTATCGCTGAACAAGAAACTTTGAACCCGTACCATCTCATATCAAACTGAAAGTTTCAGCTGTTATCAGAGTATATAATGTCGGGCGATCGGTTCGCGCCCCAAACTAAAGTAATTGGCAGGCCTCTCAAAATATCACATAATGATAGCATAAGATTACTGGGACACGTAATTGCTGTTTAGAATCGCTTCACGCCTTCCATACGCCAATTTGTCGAAACTTGCCACATATATCTCCATAATAAAGCTTAATTTTCAAGTATACACTAGTTGGTATTATGAATGGGTAATTTTATAGATCAGTTAGCGTTGAACGGAATGTGGTACGGGAGTTAAGTTACCGGTTCGGTAAGAAATTAGGTATTTTGTACCTGCACTAATTAGTTGTCTGAGCGACTGTGAATTATTACACTATCAGGTGTATTAGAATATTTGTATCGGTTAGAAACTGTATGCACTTGTTATAATTTTAAGCTTTACAAAGTAAAGTTCAATGAATTAGCAGGAACAGATTATGAAAATTTTCGACGCTGACTGTCCAGCAGTAAACGTCTCTAAAATATTACTAAATGGCCTCTATATGAACATTATTTTAAATTAGTCTTATTATGCCAGGATTAGTAAAAACTAAAGAAGAGTGCATTGTTGAAACCTATAAATTATAAATGATCCAATGCTAGGTTGGTACTGTTATTTTTTCTCCCTTCCTTACATAATTCTTCGTTCCTGAACTTATTGTTATCCCCTCGGCTCTCATTTTCCAACATAAATCAACTTGCAACAGCTGCAGCGTTGCAAAACGACTAAAATATGAAATAATACGGTCCTTTAATGGGTAGGTACCTTTTTCTGACTTGGATGAACATTTTAACTGTCTTGAAGCACTCCATTATAATATTTTTACAAATGATTAAGTGTAATATCATTGTCCATTATTAATACTTGACTAGTACGAATACAATATAGCTACTGTTAACTAAACTGTCTAAATTAAGCATCAAATTGGTCCAGTGATCCATCAAATTAATGTGAAATTCAGGCACAGCGCACTAAATTATTACTACAAATAAACGGAAATCGGATTCAATACTAACGTGTTCAATATCTCGATTTTAATTAAGACTTCAACTTCAGTTTTAACTAATTACGTAATACACAATTTAAATCTGATCAGGAATTGGGTCTATAATTTTATTAAGCTGTTGTGAGTGGCATATTGGTGCGGTTTAATTAACAATTCACCCCAAAATACGGGCGGGCGGCTACATAACTCAGCTGTGACATGGATTCCTGTGACATATCCGATATATGGCTGCACCTATGCGCCTAAATGTAAGCTTATCTCGAACGTTTTGTGGACTTTTGGTAGCTTCTGTTCCTGTGCTTGATCTATGTTTTACATCCTGGCATTTATATGACGCAGGCTTGCAAAGGTTTTTGTTACAGGCCTGAACATTTTTATAGATGCTTGGGCTTTCCTTTTTCAGTATTTTCTACATTTTAATGCTTCGAAGAAAATAATTTGTAAGAAGTAATTTGTAGAAAGTAATTTGTAATTTGCTTCAGAAATTAATACGAAAACCCATTTGGAAGTTAGTCTTGATTGATTTTCCTTTAAGTCTGTGTTAATATTCTAGTCTTACACCAAGTAAGAATTTTAAGTGGGCACTAAAATTTTTCAAAGTTTGCAAAGTTATTTTTGAAATTACAACGCGTGCCAAAAGTTTGGTCAGAGCTGAAACTGTATAATTACATACCTTTTTGCTTTGAAAACGTAAACTTTGTTAATTTAAGTAGAACTTAAATAAAGAATAATTATCAAAAAAAGTACTTAAAGGAATAATCATTATAATTATTTGAAATATAACTATGCATTTTATCGGTGTTTCATAAAATATCTTAAGTGAAGTTTGAAGATGACCTGATAACTTGATAATGTGTTATCTTATATTCGTAAGTAAGACTAAAAAAACCGGCCAAGTGCTGTTTGGTAAGTTGGACTCGCACATGAAGGGTCCCGTACCATTATATATGAAAAATGAACGTATCTATTACCTACAACTAGCCAAAATACAAACATTTTGCGGACAGAAAAAAAATTACTTTGTTTTTCATACAAATAACAAAGTTATAATTTGCGGTTTCATTGTATGGGGACAAAGCTTATTTTTTTTTAATTTTTAGTATTTGATGTTATAGCGGCAATGGAAATACATCATTTGTGAAAATTTCAGCTTTCTAGCTATCACGGTTAATGAGATACAGCGTGGAGACAGACAACGAAGTCTTAGTAATAGGATCCCGTTTTACCCTTTGGGTACGGAACCCTAAAAAACCAAGAATATACCAATAAATTCATAAATCTTTGAATGGGCTCGTAAATGAAGGTTTCACAACACTCTTACTCGAGTCTCCTTTTAAGGAAAAGGTACAAAAATTAAAACAAGAGGCTTACATACATGAACCAACAAAATAGCAGTTCTGCCAAATCCTTCCTGCACAAAATATTTAAGCTGGGTTAAGTACGGCCCTCATTTGGGGCTACCGACGCCATTTACCGTTGTAAAAAAAAGTAACTCATGAAAATAAATACCAATTTATTCAGCGGTAAACGTCAAGTCTATTTTTGAAAACCTCCTAAAAGCACGTCCAACAGTCTAGATACCTTAAATGAATCCTGTAAATGGTTAAGGAAAAGTCTATGAAAATACCGTGGCCATGAAAATTCATATTATTTTGGTAGTAGTATAGTATTAATCAGTGTTTATATCCCGCCTAGGTTTCCGAAGCCTTCAGCTGCTGTTTTCTTTTTCTTTTTCCTCAAATGGTTTACTTTTATGCCTGTAATGTTCCTGTAAATAATATTGTATTATATTGAGAGTAGTTTTCCTAAAATACTTCAGCTTAGGTCGATGAATTTTAACTACAGAACTGAAAATTACATGTTTTAACCACATCCTAGGTGTGCAAGCGCTACTATGTATTGTTTCAGTCAGTTTTTGTGTCTGTACATTGTTTTGCGACTGAAGCGATAAATAAACGTACTTATTTAATTTTGACAATAATATTGAAGCAAAATATTATACGAATCTGTGAAAATTAAACTCAACTGAAAAAAAAGTAAATAAATCATAATATGACGGAATACTCCAAAACGAAAAATCCTAAAAAAATCTGAATTGTTGTGAAAAAGTTGAACGGTTACGTATTTGCCATCAATTACTCACCCGTTTAGGTCAACAGAGCGCTCCATTAAGCTCTCAAAACACTGAATATTTTGCTTGCACACGCTCACATAATTTTAATCAAAAATTTATTAATGTTTACCGCAACCAGGAACATTATACGTTATGGCATCGCCAGTAACAAAACAACGTGATACCACCCTACGCGATAACTTCGTTAAAGCAAAATGAGCCTTCAATAGCTAAAGTTAAATTAGGTTAAAACAAAATAGCAGGGTAAGAAAATAGATGTTTACTTTTCTACTTACTTTGTATACACAAATGAGGTTAATACGTAATCAAGATTTGCGTGATTACCAACGCAATTGAAAGGAAGTTTGCGTTGCTATTGTTGAAGTTTTTTGTTTCGAATTGGATTGTGTTGAAAAGTAATGCGCTTTGTATTTAGGAATTTCTAAAAATGTAGGTAAGGAACCGGTGTTTTTCTTCCTATTCTTAGGTCTTCCTTTAGTATAAATGTTCGGGCACAAGGATAACTAGAACACAAAATGCGTCGTTTATAGAGTGCAATAAGTATGGTAGTATTAGGAATAATAAATTGTATAAAAATCCAATATTTATCTATGAAATTGAAAGTTAAAACAAAATAAGCATTCTAATATTATAATGTTATGATGTAATATCATGAAAAAGCTCCCTTGACATTTCCTTGGATGGCATATTACGATAATATAGTGCTACACATTTTAACAACCTAATTTGTTTATGAAAAATTGCTGCCACACGCGAGTTTAAGTTAAAAAAGAGAATCCATATTTTTGAAAAAAAAATATTATTTAAATTAGCATCAAATAATTCATGTTTAAAAATAAATACTTAGTGACCTTTTCATATAAAGTATAACAGACAGTAAATGGCAAAAAATACATTCAAAACTTAGAGTAGAATAGGCTGAATGGTCACACGTTATCAGATCTTTTTTAGAACTACCACTTGGTTAGAAACTCCACAAATTGTTAAATAACTAACCACTAAAGCTGAATTCGAAATCAGAAGCCATTTGTCACAACTAGCACAAATTAACAATCCGCTGAGGTCGCTTAATTCTCTGACGCACACCTTTTTACATGGAGTATGTAAGTAAAATGGAGTTCCTATCAAGTTAGAAATACCAAATAACAGACTTCTATACATTGTTCCAATTTTATTCTCATTACTTTTCCAAACTAGCTAACGAGGTACGAAATAGGAATCATTCCATTTGCTGTCAACTCCGCGCCTTAGAAGAGCAGTGGGCGACATTTTTTCGCCACCTCTTTAATATTTTCACAACGGCTAATGTAGTAAGTGCCAACATCGATCAATCATGGCATTATGTGGGGATCAACGATATTCGGTTGCGTGCTTGCCGTGCGTGACATGGAAGTACTTGCCTACATCGGTTCGTATTAGCCGACTCGACCCACCTAAACTAGACAGATAGGTAAAACGACTACGTTTATCGAATTATGTTACCCGTTTATTTATTGGCCTATTGAAATATGAAGGTTTTGGTTAACGATGGGTATTTGTATTTTCTAAGGGATTTTCTTTGAAAAGCCTGCCTTTAGCGTCATGTTTTGGCCCACGAAATGAAATGTATGATAATGACGACGGTATTAAAAATCTAGACTTATATAAAACATCTGTGACATCTGATCTGTTTAATACATCTATTACAAATAAAGATGGGAATCTGAACGTTTACCGCAAACTAATCCTTACAGAGCTTCATTGAGATAAACACAACTTGATACATGGCAGCGAATCTAAGAGAAGTGCGGCGCCAAATAAAGAGAACACCTCTAAGAAGGGCATTAATCGTAATCACTTAGGCCAACGGCCACTACATCTATCACATAAAGAAGTCGAGTCACGAAGCGTGTGCGAGGTTAAAGTGTCGGATGCTCACTTGTTTGAGAAAACCGCAAATAAATATTCTCGAGTGCGACTAATTGGTTCCCGTTGGATTCGACAGGCGTCCGGATCCCGGTACTGTGGTCCACCGCATAATTTATTGGGCTGACTGTACCCGCTGTAGCGCGGACGGGACGCCCGCTTATTTACGAAGCTCTATTCAGAATCATGCACCTGGATCTAATAGTTACGTATTCTGCGGCCGTTATTAATATCGGGATGGGTACTTGAGGTCGCTGAATAAGAAATGGATACGCGGGGTGTTTATTGTAGCTGCGTCTGTGTGCGGAGGATCAGCCCTTTGTATTGTGTATGTGTGTGTCTGAATGTTTGTTTATGCTGTTACGTCAATGAACGAAGTCGGGTGTTATATTTTTCCTTAGTAACGCAATATTAAATAATCTTTCTTGTAAGAGAATTCCGTTCAGTCTGCCTCTTTTATTATCTTTGTACTCTTATTGGTGTTAGAAATAAATTTGTATGTACCCTAAAAAAATAAAAAGACTTATGTTAATTTTAATTTAATAGATATTCGATTGCCTAATACTAAAGTAAAGATTGAACAATAAATTAGGTTATTTATTTAAACCTACTTACAATGAAAACAAGCATCATGATGAAAACAATTGCAACGAGGACAACAAATGTGAATTTTATTTTCGTTCTTTTCACGTTACGCAATCATTAAAAGCTACGATCCGTAATAAATGTTAAGTAGGTGACCACTCCAAACCTCAGTTCCGGCAGACTGTTGTTGCCATTGTTAATGTAATATCCACACCGAGGGCCGTCCGCTTTTATTCTTTACAAAATCCCCACTGAAAAGCTAACTCGTAAAACATTAAATTGATCTTGAATAATTCCGTCCGTGGAAAATTGTAGATCCGTTTTTCACTTCTTTAGCTCAACGTTTTTGCCCATTTGGATTCCGGAGCGTATCCAACTGAGCCTGTTATCCTCTAACTTTGCCTTCTCGTTGAAAAACTCATGCTATTACCGTAAATATCAATTTGTATGAAACTAGAGGGAGGAGACGTTGCCCCCGGGCAGCGCAACTTAGTCCGCCACAGTCAGTTACAAATTGAAGTGGCTACTTACAAGGATTTAGGATTTTAAATGTCACATTGGCTTACGATAGAACTTTAAATTGGGGAACATTTGAGGTCATAAAAGTCGGGAGCTTTATTATAGTTTCCGAACATTTTCGCTGGCTCTCGTGATATGTAAAGTCCAACTTTTTTGTTTGTGATTAGGTTAATATTTATGTGGTTTAGGAACCGCATTTGTTGCAAGTCGACGTACGCAACATGCAAAATACTGCCTTTGCATTGGTAAAAAATATTCCAAATATTTTAAGAGTGAGACTGTGGAACCTTAAATGTTAAAATACATTTTCCGACTATTAATTTTACGTTGAGCTTACTATGCAATTATTTACATGATACATCTGACATGCATCGCTGCGTTTAATACCATTGTTATTTTTGCTCGGTTGTTACAAAACAGTTCTGTACAACCGATCCTGGTTAAAATCAGAACGAGCCAGCGATTCTGTGCCAGAATGTCTACCGACTGGAGCTGGAATAAGCTAGCTTGGGATATAAGTGACTTACTTATATGTCACATACAATCTACGTCGCAAGGTCTTCTGAGAAAAGGTCTGTGGTGACCGGTTAGTTCATGCTTCAGTTTATTACGTTCATTCTTGGATTCCTACTATTTTTTTCCATTCAACTATTTTTATAATTTGAGGAAAAAAATACAAATGTTACTACTACTTAGCACTGTATGAAAAAAGGGCGTCCTGCTCTATTTGAAAATTACTGTGACTTCTAGATGCATAAATGAGTACAAAGTGCTTAAAATGTTTATACAGGTATTATGTTCAATTTAAGGTGTGACTATTTTTCAAATAGTACGCTCAATCACTATATTCTCCATGTACAATAATTTAACCAAAACAATAAATTATTAAATGCTTAATAAATGTACCTATGTATTTTTTGCACAACAAATTTTTACAACAAAATGAAAGAAAAATAAAATTTCCTATACAAGTCAAACCAAACCCGAATAAATAAAAGTTTTATAAAAGCATTCTAACTGCGGTTTGGCTGTAAATTCTTCCATAACAGGGCTAGGTGCGATCTGAAAGCTGAAATCGTTTTTGCCAGCGTTAAAGTTACACGGAGTGTGTTGGCAACACTATAAATCCGATTTCTGTTGCTGGTTTAAATAACAAAAATTGGGAAATCAAACTTTGTATGTAATTCTCATAAAATTATGAAAATTACTAACTTGTGCCAGCGGTTTCACCCGCTTCTCGAGGGAACTACTCCCAGCACTTTATTCTGATATATAAGCTATATTGCTGCCGAGTTTCATCAAACTCTATTCAGCCGTTTGCTCGTGAAAGACAAACAAACAAGCATCCACACAAACTTTCACATTTACCAATTAACCTAACCTAATCCGAACCAAAATAGCCTATCTGGAATTTTGACAATTTACTTTATTATTTTTTACAATAATTACATCAATCAAACATTTATACACTTTGTGTAAAACTATCCTTAAAATAATCATGGCATTTTAGGTACAAAACTGTTTCCAAAACAAAGAAAGGAATAAAATAGGAGGAATAGTTTTTGCATACGTTCAGAATACACGTGGCGTGGGTGTGTCACCACCGCAATAAATTGTACGTAAACTTTGATTTCAATTTGTATAGACAACCGTAAAATCGGAAAATACACCCACAGCGCTTTGTTTTACATTCAGCCTTACGTAATCCTGAAAAGGTTTTAAAAGCTAGGAAATACTGAAGTTGTGGAATGAATAGTATTTTCCTGTACTATTTTTAGAATGTTTATAGAGAGAAATACGTTTGCGATATAAAAAGCTCTGTCAATGGACACATATTATTTAGCTACTTTTGATAGCCAGTTCTNATATTTTTCCTTAGTAACGCAATATTAAATAATCTTTCTTGTAAGAGAATTCCGTTCAGTCTGCCTCTTTTATTATCTTTGTACTCTTATTGGTGTTAGAAATAAATTTGTATGTACCCTAAAAAAATAAAAAGACTTATGTTAATTTTAATTTAATAGATATTCGATTGCCTAATACTAAAGTAAAGATTGAACAATAAATTAGGTTATTTATTTAAACCTACTTACAATGAAAACAAGCATCATGATGAAAACAATTGCAACGAGGACAACAAATGTGAATTTTATTTTCGTTCTTTTCACGTTACGCAATCATTAAAAGCTACGATCCGTAATAAATGTTAAGTAGGTGACCACTCCAAACCTCAGTTCCGGCAGACTGTTGTTGCCATTGTTAATGTAATATCCACACCGAGGGCCGTCCGCTTTTATTCTTTACAAAATCCCCACTGAAAAGCTAACTCGTAAAACATTAAATTGATCTTGAATAATTCCGTCCGTGGAAAATTGTAGATCCGTTTTTCACTTCTTTAGCTCAACGTTTTTGCCCATTTGGATTCCGGAGCGTATCCAACTGAGCCTGTTATCCTCTAACTTTGCCTTCTCGTTGAAAAACTCATGCTATTACCGTAAATATCAATTTGTATGAAACTAGAGGGAGGAGACGTTGCCCCCGGGCAGCGCAACTTAGTCCGCCACAGTCAGTTACAAATTGAAGTGGCTACTTACAAGGATTTAGGATTTTAAATGTCACATTGGCTTACGATAGAACTTTAAATTGGGGAACATTTGAGGTCATAAAAGTCGGGAGCTTTATTATAGTTTCCGAACATTTTCGCTGGCTCTCGTGATATGTAAAGTCCAACTTTTTTGTTTGTGATTAGGTTAATATTTATGTGGTTTAGGAACCGCATTTGTTGCAAGTCGACGTACGCAACATGCAAAATACTGCCTTTGCATTGGTAAAAAATATTCCAAATATTTTAAGAGTGAGACTGTGGAACCTTAAATGTTAAAATACATTTTCCGACTATTAATTTTACGTTGAGCTTACTATGCAATTATTTACATGATACATCTGACATGCATCGCTGCGTTTAATACCATTGTTATTTTTGCTCGGTTGTTACAAAACAGTTCTGTACAACCGATCCTGGTTAAAATCAGAACGAGCCAGCGATTCTGTGCCAGAATGTCTACCGACTGGAGCTGGAATAAGCTAGCTTGGGATATAAGTGACTTACTTATATGTCACATACAATCTACGTCGCAAGGTCTTCTGAGAAAAGGTCTGTGGTGACCGGTTAGTTCATGCTTCAGTTTATTACGTTCATTCTTGGATTCCTACTATTTTTTTCCATTCAACTATTTTTATAATTTGAGGAAAAAAATACAAATGTTACTACTACTTAGCACTGTATGAAAAAAGGGCGTCCTGCTCTATTTGAAAATTACTGTGACTTCTAGATGCATAAATGAGTACAAAGTGCTTAAAATGTTTATACAGGTATTATGTTCAATTTAAGGTGTGACTATTTTTCAAATAGTACGCTCAATCACTATATTCTCCATGTACAATAATTTAACCAAAACAATAAATTATTAAATGCTTAATAAATGTACCTATGTATTTTTTGCACAACAAATTTTTACAACAAAATGAAAGAAAAATAAAATTTCCTATACAAGTCAAACCAAACCCGAATAAATAAAAGTTTTATAAAAGCATTCTAACTGCGGTTTGGCTGTAAATTCTTCCATAACAGGGCTAGGTGCGATCTGAAAGCTGAAATCGTTTTTGCCAGCGTTAAAGTTACACGGAGTGTGTTGGCAACACTATAAATCCGATTTCTGTTGCTGGTTTAAATAACAAAAATTGGGAAATCAAACTTTGTATGTAATTCTCATAAAATTATGAAAATTACTAACTTGTGCCAGCGGTTTCACCCGCTTCTCGAGGGAACTACTCCCAGCACTTTATTCTGATATATAAGCTATATTGCTGCCGAGTTTCATCAAACTCTATTCAGCCGTTTGCTCGTGAAAGACAAACAAACAAGCATCCACACAAACTTTCACATTTACCAATTAACCTAACCTAATCCGAACCAAAATAGCCTATCTGGAATTTTGACAATTTACTTTATTATTTTTTACAATAATTACATCAATCAAACATTTATACACTTTGTGTAAAACTATCCTTAAAATAATCATGGCATTTTAGGTACAAAACTGTTTCCAAAACAAAGAAAGGAATAAAATAGGAGGAATAGTTTTTGCATACGTTCAGAATACACGTGGCGTGGGTGTGTCACCACCGCAATAAATTGTACGTAAACTTTGATTTCAATTTGTATAGACAACCGTAAAATCGGAAAATACACCCACAGCGCTTTGTTTTACATTCAGCCTTACGTAATCCTGAAAAGGTTTTAAAAGCTAGGAAATACTGAAGTTGTGGAATGAATAGTATTTTCCTGTACTATTTTTAGAATGTTTATAGAGAGAAATACGTTTGCGATATAAAAAGCTCTGTCAATGGACACATATTATTTAGCTACTTTTGATAGCCAGTTCTTTTTTAGGGTACCGTACCCAAAGGGTAAAACGGGACCCTATTACTAAGACTTCGTTGTCTGTCTGTCGGTCTGTCTGTCTGTCTGTCTCCAGGCTGTATCTCATTAACCGTGACAGCTAGAATGCCGAAATTTTCACAAATGATGTATATCCGTTGCCGCTATAACAACAAATACTAAAAATTAAAAAATATATATTATTAAGGCTGTTGATTTATATTAATTAATTGCAAAATTTTATACTAGTAGCACCATCTATTAGAAATAATGTGCAACTTAAGTAACTCACACTTGACCATTCCTATTGTACTTTTTTCATAGACAATGGTACGGAACCCTACGTGCGCGAGTCCAACTCGCACTTGGCTGGTTTTTTTATTTCTATACAAGAAACATGAATTTACAGCGCTTTCACACTGGCCGATTTTCCGTAAAGAAACGTTGGTACTGGCAGTTGTCAATCGTCCGCCATACGAGCCGGGATGTCGCTCGGAAAAGCCGCTGGCATGAAAACGCTCCTAAATCGCACACATTGTTCTAACATATCTTTTAATATCTATTTACCATGAAAGTAATGTTAATCTTACAAACTTGACTTATCCCATACTAAAGCCTACCTAAATCAATAACTTTCGTTTCCCAATTAACGTTGTAGTACCCGAGTGTATTAGAGCTGTAATTAACACATGCCTACAGAAGGAAGCGTGTTTTGTAAACGACACGCATATAAGTACAATCTCAAACTAAAACTCGGATGCTAATGAAGCGGTTTTCGTAGCCCTGCACATTGGACCCTTGTCAACAAACTTTGTGTATTAAACCAAGTAAGTGCAGGCTATATGACCTACTTTGGACTAACAATTAACTGGGTTTAACGGCCTTTGACATAACTATTACATTGAATGGTATGTACTTACATAATCGTTGTGTAATTGGATGGGCTGGTTGGCACGCTATCATTCTTTTATTTTTTGTTCCATTTTTAAACTGAAATGGGGTAGCGAATGAAGCAATTAAGTACTTAGCTATAGTTTTTATTGTTGCTCTTTGATGACAATGTCTTTACTTGAAATATCATTTTAGAATTAATATTGAATCGTTCTAAAATTAACTATTCTAACTTTATTGAAATATAAGTTCTGACAGACTCGTCTTCGCTTTGATATTATCAATTTTATAAATTGGCTCTCCTATTTCTATTCTCAGTAAGTTTATTAGACATTTAGTTAATTTAATGAAAATATTTTTTTTATATGAAGTTGCAGCGAAAATAAACCATACATTATAATTTAATTTTTAACTTACAAAGATCATGAAATGAACTTGCCCTACGGTAATTCTTTCCGGTCAACTTTTCCACTTCATTTAAGTTCCATACTTAAAGTGTACTTAATGGCGAAAACTTGGAGAGTTCACAAAGATTTAACAATGCTTATTTTGAAGGGACTTCACCCTCCACGTTTCCTATTTATCTGAACGAGGCCTTTGTACACCAACGGTTATTGAAGGAAAGCCATTTCGGCTCTTAATTGTAAATTCAACGTATTCATTGCTAACTTACGAAATTTTAGCCTAAATGAGAAAATGCGAGATTCAACTGAATTCTGTTTCAGTCCTAAGTGGAAATAATATTGACTAGATCGGAGCGCGAATTAGCAAAGTCTCAATAGATGAATAAAACTCCGCAAGATTGCCAAGTTTAATTATGAAGTTAATTAGGTTGGTTTGATGAAAAATTTAAATCCTCACTCAAGTTAATTTCCTCGGGAACCCGGGATCCATTTTCTTATTCACATCGCTCCGGACAAATTTAATCCAGATGAGAGATTCCCAGAAATCACTATCATAAATTTCTGTATTAAGAATGCAATGTTGTTTTAATAATATTAATAATGCTTTTAGTAAGTACTCATACTTCTCACTTAATTAACAGTAGGAATAATGAAATAGAAGTTTGAGTATTTTATCAAAATTATGTATATTTTTTTTCATTAATCTGAAACTGAATATAAAACATAGTAGCTTGTCTATTTTAACTGCGTAAGGCATGTTATTAATTCACTTCTATTAGCCTATTAATTCACCCATATGTAATATAACAGTTTTCGTGTGAATAAAAGCCCAAATACCATTCCTAGTGACAAATTAGTCTAATTTATCAACAATTTTAGGTCAAACGTGTCGGTTTAAAATTACAATTTCAAATTAGCCCCACGCGTCTTTCGACTAAAAGAAATAAACAAACCGATTTTTGGTCACAGCCCTTTTTATTTTCGAACGACATTATTAGTATAAATTAATTCAATGTGCGACCATATTAATTCAACGTAACGACATCTTTATGAGCTGTGACACAAAGTAGGACGTGTATACGAAGAATAAATCTGTCAGTGAAGTTAACGCCCGGTCACAAATTGTAATTTACCGTCACATGTGCCGAACGAATAGTTATATTTCTATGTTACTCATGTCACGCCAGAGTGGCGGGCACCTTAACGAGCCGACTGAAGGTTGAGTAATAATATCAATAAAACGAGCTTTTATTGGAAATAATTTGTTTTATAATGAATTTTCAATGTATGGGAATTATCATGTCAAATTGTTTTAACACTGTCGAGTCCGTTTTGTCACTGAGAGTAACAATGTCTGTCTGTCTATTACGCTTTTACGCCTAAACCAGCCGATTTTGATGAAATTTGGTACAGAGATAGAATATACCCTGAGGAACAATATAGGCTACTTTTTATCCGGGTACGGGAAATATTTCCCTCAGGAAGCGGGCAAAGCCGCTGGCAGAAGCTAGTTATTAATATAGTTGCTTCTAACTTTTCCTGAGAAAATAAAATCCCACCAAAAACATTCTGTAAAAAACTAGCCAATTCTCGCTGAAGCTGCTTGTTTATCTCTAAAAAGTAATGAAATCTAGACAAAGTCGTGCTGAGTCTAAGGATTCTTACTGCG
>NWSH02000535.1:7159117-7170137 GCA_002382865.2 Heliothis virescens
AGGTACTCCAGATCTTCGATTATCCTAGTTTTTATAGTTTTCCTTATATGTGGTCATTAAATCCTAACTCTGTTCCAAATTTCAGCTCTCTGACTTTATTGGAAGTACTAGTTCTATTTTGATGATCATGAGTGAGTGAGTGTCGAAAATACGAAACTTTGCTTTCGCTTAACTTCGAAATTAAATGACCTACAGACTTGAAATTCTGGGTTTTATGTATGTGATTATAGCTTTCTGGATGATGAAAATTTCGGCGTTCTGGTATTATCCAGAGGTTCTCAAACAGAGGCCTGAAAATGCGTCGAAATGGTTCCAGTAAAGGATGGTACGGCAGTGTTTGCTTTGCGCTCGACTTGGCGGGGGCACTGCCGTGCCCCCAAATTCTTTCAATGTGTTAAAACAAATGACGTCATGCGCGAAATGACAAAGAAATCAAGATTGAACTTGGCTCTCTGTCTCTCTCAATCGCTGCTGAATATGCCTCAGGATAATGTTCGAGTAGGCGCTCTGTCTCTCTCACTCACTTATAAAAATGCTTTGACATTTTTAAAAACAAATGACACGTCAATGACGTCACACGCAAAATGATAAAGACAACAATATTCGACTAGGCGCTCCGTCTCTCTCTTCACTTATAAAAATGCTTTCAAATCATTAAAAACAAATGACACGTCAATGACGTCACGCACAAAATGACAAAGACAACAATATTCGAGTAGGCGCTCTGTCTCTCTCACTCACTTATAAAAATGCTTTGAAATTTTTAAAAACAAATGACATGTCAATGACGTCACGCACAAAATGACAAAGACAACAATATTCGAGTAGGCGCTCTGTCTCTCTCACCCACTTATAAAAATGCTTTGAAATTTTTAAAAACAAATGACATGTCAATGACGTCACGCACGAAATGACAAAGACAACAATATTCAACCAGGCGCTCTGTCTCTCTCTTTCATAAAAATGCTTTCAAATATTGTTAATGTATTTGTTATTGTACCAGGACAACATATCTTACATAAACATAATAATAATCGAGTGTCGATGATACTGCTAACTATATACCAGGACAGCATAAAATGTTTGAACCACATCCCTCAGGACGCGGGTGAAACCACGAGGAAAAGCTAGTCAGAAATAATTGTTTTAACAAGGCAAACTTATTTTTCTCAGAAAATCGTTTATTTCAATCGTAATTATTTTTTTATTGACTATGTGTAAATTATTTAACAATATCCCTTTGCAGTAGCATCCGATTGTAAAACGTAATCGAAATTGCAGTCTATATGAATGATTTGCGTTTACGTTCACAAATTCACAAGTCCATGTGTCACAAGCCTGATCTAATAACTCTAATGCGCTTATTACCCGTTGCCCTTGTATCATTGTAAATTATGCCCAAGTCACATCATGTAACAATAAATCTTTGTCTTAATCAAAAACCATTAGACACGCTTATTCATAAAGCTGGTTCTTCTGTTAATTCTATTAAAACATACACGATGTGAGTAGAAGCTAACCTCAAATTGGATCCGCGCCGAACAGACTTGGGTTCCAGTTTGTCAACTTCAATATTTAACTTGTTCCCTGTAGTTTCCAAGTTCTATCTGTCATGAACACAATGGTTGGGAACAGTAGACATACTTCAGTGTGTTTTGCGATCTATTGCTTGCTATTATGTGCTCTCCAAAGTTTTAAGTGTTACAGATGCTTGGAAAAACTTTGATTTGGCAGCTATTTTAGTGGAACTACACAAGTAGTACACGTAGAGAAAAAAGTTTTTACGGAACTAAAACAAACTGTAGATATGTACAAGTATGTACAAACACTCTATTCCAACCACTACGCCAACAGTGTCTATTTTTAGTCAATAAAACGAACGAACAATTGATGGAAATATGGGAGATTTGGTTTTATCGTCAAGGAAGCACAAACTGGCACCCATGATTGATAGGAAAATATACAAATATAATAACAAATACTTTTTTGTGCGTGTTTTTTGTTCTTGTTCATTTTAAGTTGCAATATTGTTCTAATACATTATCAAAGTAGATATACTAAAACAAACTGAAGCTACGCACAATGACACCTCTAATGAACGCAATTTCCATCATTTTGTCAATACCCTATATTTTTCCACGGTTCGTTTTGAAATCGAAGCGGTGAATCGGTTATCCAGCAGTCGATTCCCCACCGACCAGCGCGCGACAATCTAATGAGCTCCCCGGGGAAAGACGTTGCCTTCCATTTTCAACAGATATCGTCCGTACGCTTATATTTCTGATAAATATATTCACGTAAAACCTGAATATTCTATCAGGGAAGCGTTGGGGATTGGAATCAATTGTCTTATGTTTCAATATCTTTTGGTATTCTATGATAAAATGATATGTGTATTTTTCGTTTCTGTTTCGTTAGAGTTTTATTTTCAAAAGGATACTCGGATATCTACATGATTTTGCCATTCAGCGAAATTGATAGAGTGGGATAAAATATTCCGTCCAAGTGCTTGAGAAGATATGACTTAATAAAACAATAAGTTTTACTTTGAAGTTAAACATACTAAGTAACTGAATATCCAAAGTTTTAACTCGACATTCAAACAACAATTTCTTTATTATAGACACTAAAGGTACAGACGACAGCAGGTCAACGTATACGAATCTGTCAAATTTCACCAATCAAACAGTAACCTACCCCCATTGCGATAAGGTTGAAAATCGATTGCAGAAATTTGACAGATTGTGGTAACTTGATGTGCTGTCGTCTGTACCTACACAAGTTTGTTGCATAAGGCTTCATTATTTCGAGAACCAAAACATAGTCCTCATTAATCCACACAGACGAACCGGCGATTAGTTTTCGTAGTTCCGAGAGATCGGCTTAGCAAACCCTATTGAGTATTTACAGGATAGTCGAACGTATGTAGGTTTCTTAGTAATTGGCTTTTATGTTCAGTTATATTTCCAAACTAATTGTCCATTTATGTGTGTAGGCACCAGCAATCATACAGCACACAATAATAATTTATTTTCTTAACCATAATATCTTAGCTGTCTACTGGAAATTATTAGCTTTTATCTACAAAGCTAAAACGCGTATTCAATTTAGTATTAGTATCTACTAAATGGAATTAGTTGAATTTATCATAGTTTTGCTTGTAGGCAGATCTGATTTATTCTGTTAAACGAAGGGCTAAATGAAAATCAATTTAACAGTTATTAGGTTTTTATTTAATTATTTGTTTTTTTTTTCTTGATCATTTAGCGTACAGATTTTTTTACAATATAACGATTAAGTCTTCTTGCCTTCAATTTCATTTACAAACAAAAGATACGAGAAGAGTGATATTCTTCTTTTTAAACCATGAAGTAAGGTCCCCCAGAAAAATGTCTCCAGTGAGCACACGTACGACCAATATTAGGACATTAAAGTTGGCCGTACAGTGACGTATCTACACATAACTCAGAAAGATAGATGTGGCGACTAACTTGCTAAACTTACTCTGAAACTGCAAACAAGATCTTATTGTGGTCGCGTGCTGTAGATTGTTTGCAAGTGCACAAGACCGTTGATGATTTAATTTAACTACTCTAGTGTTATTCGGTAACTAAGTTATACGTATCTGAAGTATTTATTTGTTTATTTGTCTGCTTCCTGCGATTTCGCAGCGTATTGATCAAACAAGTAGTTTAGTCGTAGAACCTACTTCCTATATATTTGTTTGGTTTTTGGTAGCAACATGTTCTTTGAACGTATTTCGATATGCATGATTTTAATTTATTGAAAAACAACAGGAATGGAAAGAGGTCTAAAAAATAGCATACTTTTAGCCAATCTAAAGTGGCCAAAGCATGTTCTTAAGTTAAATATTTTCACTTATTACTAAATTTTGCAAAAAGACCTCCCGAAATATTTTTTAAACCTTTTTCATTTTGTTAGGCATCCTTTTCAAGAATAAACAGGTTTTTCCGGAAACCAAGTATCTTCTAGCTTAACAAGATGAGCACTCTTATTTTTTAACACAACCTCGATATCGGTTTACTTCATAAAATATGCCAATAATATTCGCATATTTTATAACAGCTTTTAGGAGTAAATAATGCTTAAATACCTAACCTGACAATTACTTTAACTATGTTTAATTAATAAATTTTAATGTTTACGAAGACAGTCCTTGACATTGAAGATTTAAAGCATACATCACTCAACATCTTTTATTATAAAACAACATACCTACTGACTTAAAGCCACTTCTCATAAAAAAACACACTCTAACAAAAGTTTCACAGAAAACCACAGATAGAACACTGACTGTGATACCTCAAAGCTTCAAAGTCCATTTACTTGAAAAATGTACGTAAATCAATTCACTGCAGTATAACTAAGAGTGAAGAGAATGAGCTGCGCTTCGTAGTTTCATTTCCCAGGAGAATTCGTTTCCTACCAGTACGGAAACGTTCGACCTCCTTCGACGTTTAATCATAAATGAATATTGCAGCATAAAGCCGTTGTTACTGCATAAAGGCAGAACGTTAAGATTTTAAGGTGTTTTAATTTAACTAACCGCCAAAGGAGAATAGAGAGTCGAGATAAAATATTCAGCAATTAAAAATCAATGGGGTGCATAAAGTTCCGTATAGAGTCAACTTGATTAGGAATTGCGGAATCCAGCTTCTAAAAAATAAATAATCGGTATAAATTATTTTCGACCAAGTTTTGCAACATTACCCAATACCCAGGACTCTCATCAAAACTAACGTGCTTCACTAAAGGGTTAAATTTAAAAACCCTGTTCGACCTTTTACATAACTAAAACGTAATGTAACGTGCCTATCGACCTAAAGTATACTAAAACAACTATCTAAGGAGCCGGTCTATCCATTCTTTATCTTTAACTACCCAATTCCGTCAGCATAAAAAGCGCTTTCTTGCCATTTAGCGCTGTTTTCGTCCTTTTTTACCTCAAAACCGAGGCTATAACACCTCTCCGGGGTGCGGTAATATTTGCATTTAGAGCGAACGACTGATATTCTGACCTTATCAGAGGGAGATTGTGTTTGAGGGACGAATTCTGATGACGCAAGTGGCGCGAATCACTTAGATCGACTGCAAGGAGACGGCTCCCGGCTTACGTGATAAAAATATATTCAAAATGGAAGACATCAAAAGCTCAGGATAAGTCAGGATTCTTACAAATTTCACAAAAAAAGTATCATTTCAAATCACGCTTCCTAAAGTCCAAACTGATGTGTATTTGAGTTCAAACAATGTAAATTTAGTCTTCATAATCCTTGCTCTGCATGATATAGGTAGTTATAATCGTAGTTAAAGCATAGTTCTGCGAATATGATCAGCGAGAAACTCTAGTATTCCACTAATGAGCTACTGTACACAATGTGAAGTTAACGGATTCTGCTGAAATTCACGAGAAACGTGAAAGTGCATACTAGATAACATTTGGATGTACTAAATTATTATAACAATTTACTGTAGAAAATTTTGGTCTTATAACACTCATTTAATTTCACCTAAGAAGTATTAGAAAAGAAATCGTCAACTTAAACTATAGTATGTATCCAATCCAAATTAAATTCAACCCTAAACAATCGGAATAAGAACTAATTTGCACAACAAAAACGCAAAAACGGTGAAGCTATTATCACAAAATTAATTAGTGAACTCGTTGGTAGGTGGGGATCTAATTCTAATTTAGGTGTTTTCAGGATAAACTGTTTGAAGCTACCATTCCCCTCTCGTTTTGTTCAAAGGCTCGGCTTAGCTCACCAAGTTTGTTTAACTTTACTGTATTCTTATTTCTGTAATTTAATTTGCAAGCTGCTTGTACTTTCGTCGAAAGAGGTTCTTATCGATTGACGATATTAAGGGTTTTTAGGATGGTACGAAGAAAAGTTTTCGTAGTCTTCAAAAAATGTACCTAGTTCCATTTTAGTTTCGATCTTTTCAGATAATTAATTTTATAGATACCCAGTTGTTGTTACAGTTACGAATAACAATATTATGTTTATCAGTGATATTTTCAGATTGTGACTCGCCTTACAATATGAATAAGGTACTATATTGGATTTTATAATAAATAACTTTTATGTTTACCCATTAAACTGAAGCGCTTATGATGAGTTTTCGAATTAATCGAGCGTAATTTTTCCTCATTTGAACAAGTGTTTATACCGTTTAAAGTGGCATGTTAGTCTAATGTGGGTCAGGTAGTGCTTAGCAGCACTCGTCCATTATTCAGTAGGATTCCATTCTGCGAGCGTAGAGTTCTCACACAGTTATGTTCAGCCATCATACATTCTAAAAATCTTATCAAAAATACTTTCAAACCGCTTGCATCGTAACAATAATAAAACCTTCAAAAAATTTAGGTTCGAACAAAAAATAAAACTGTCAAAAAACCCAACGGCAATTCCTAGCTACAAAACAAACATTCAAATTAACCGAAACAGGATGCTTGTTACGTAAGAGAACAAAAAAACATCATGAAACAGGTGAAGGGATACGGGCCCGGAATATGATAATCATATTTCAGAGAGCTTCAGTCCACTTGTTGCCATTCAAAAATGTTCCCATGCAATTTGTCCTAGTTATATTTCACCGTATTGTTACCATTGTACGGACGTCGACTACTCTTCGTTGACCCCATTCGCCTTTATTTAAACTTAAACCTTTTTCATTGCTTGCAGCGCAGTTTTTATTGCTGCGACATAATTGGTGGTGTCGCATTGCTTAATACTCCCAATTACGTGTAAGAATTGTTAAGTAAAAATAGCAAGTGCTCGAAGGAGTTACCACACGCACTTCGCAGCTTAAAATAGTCAGCCCGAATGCAATGGCGGGTTGCACCAAAATTCATTTGTTTTCTTGCAACACTTTTTATACTTGACACTTAAATATATTTGGTTCAATAAATTCCATAATGGTTGCATGAAATAATTCATATATATAATTGTAAAATTAAGTTCTTTGAAGTCATTTAAGTAAATAGGTCTATCTTTATTTCGCGTTCTAGTGTTTTTGTTTTTTAAGAATCAATCTGCAAATGCATGAATACCAGCATTCTTTCATGCCTTAATTAGAATACATATTTTCAAGAATGATTAGTATGAGTACAGTCTACTGATCGCTTTTATATGTAACTTTTTGATTGCCAATTATACGACAATAAAATATATGAAGCCCTAAATACGCAACATTATAAATAATATAATTAAATATGCAGTAGTTCTCAGAATGTTGTATTCTGAGAAATAACGAACTTTTTAAGTAAAAGGTAGAAAAAATAATATACAAAACCTTTTATTCCATATTTACAACCATTCAGAGCAAACATGGACCATTAGTTGTCCATTTTACTACAGGTTTTTCGTGAAAAAAAAATACGCTAAGCCTTGGTCCAGCAAATCTAATAAAAAGGGATTTATAAATAAATTCGTGCGTCTCCTGCATATAACAGTGACATAATGTGGCATAAACTGTCTGCCAAAGTACACTTAACCCAAATCTAGATTTTTATTATAATTGTTTCCGTCCTTTTCTCGCAAGGGTGAACGTTGAAGCTGCCGGAAGATTAATAGCAACATTTATCAGACTTTCGTTTGTTTTGAGTGTCGTCGGGGATAACCGGAATTAGGTTGTTCGCGAAATGTGCTGTGAAAGTAAAATAATCCAATTTAAATTATTGCACGAACAACAATTGTTAGGCTGCTCTACCGTTTCAGTTTTGCGACGCAAATTATTTTGTGATTTGTTATTGTTTTCAATTTGAGTGTAGATTGAATTGGTTTGTTAGGTTTTTCAGCGGAGTGAATTGACATAGGTATATAAATCTAGCAACCTATTTGACATAAAAAATATCTAAAGTGACATTGAAACTTCTATAAATCTCAACTTCCAAAAAATAAATACTGTATCTACAAAGGGTTCATATATCAATACTTAAATATTGCGACCAATATTTTTGGCTTCAACAAATTCAGGAGTCAATCACCAGCTATCGAGTTAAAAACTCGCATAAAAATAAAAGCGTTTTCTATAACAAAAAAAAACATAAAATATAGAAAACAAAAATAGGATTTTAACACGCCATTTGCCGTTCTTTTTGCTGTCGCTTAATTTGATTGCTGTCAACCGAGTCCCACGCAAATAATTTGCATACATTTGCAATCGGAACACCTACTGTCTAAATTAAAATAAAATTGTCATTCGAAGGACAGGATAACGTTTTTTACTATTTACAAAATGTCCTGCAGTATGTAGGTTAGCACTAATAGACATTTTATTTCTCTTACAGCTAAGTAATGTCTCTATTTGCAGTCGTTGGTTATGGTTGAAAATGTCAACACCTTTATCGAACCTAGAATGTCAACTTACTTCAACTGTCTTGCGAGATGTTAAATATTATGCTAGTTGCAGACCTTTGTGTGTTGTGACCTATCCAAGCTATTTTCAATTTTAAGAACTGTAATCTTGATTGGGTTATTCATTATTAATCACCGAAAAGTATATCAAATATCGGTTGCCGAAAAGTCCTGTTTCCTAATTTATCGAATATCTGATTCCGTAATATATTTAGGTACCCAGGTTTAGACAATTAAAACCGATGACCCATAATTGAATAGTCATGTCATTCACTTCGATTCTCAAATTTTTTCTTCGATAAATCTTCTAAAATTTTCATAAAAGTCAAAATCTACATCTGACATACGTTATTAAACTTTCGTTATAACAGAATTCCAGGAATTTAAAGGCATGTTATTACTGCACCAACCACGAAATAAGCTTTTTCAAAAGTATATTTACAGCGTCAATATGAATAGAAGTCGGACGCCTGCTCTGGTGTTCAGAGCAGCTACAAAATAGGCCACACGACAATACCTGTCACTCATTTACACCTTCCCGACCAACTAACCTTATTTTTCTTGGAAATGAAAAGATCCCATCTTTACAATTTGCCTTCAATACAAGGTACACATCTTACCCTACCCTTACCCTAGTGTAAACAAAGTCTTACGGTTACGGGTACAAGAGGGTACCGAGACGTTTTGTGTGAGCTTCCAAACTGCTCTCATCTCCATAGTGATGCCCTTGAGCTAGTTGCACCCTTTTACTTTGCTCGTGACCTGTACATGACCGCTTTAATTTGGGTGGAAGTTTGTGTTGCAAAATTACTCTTTTAGTTTCACCTCTCTGCTCGAATAGAAAGAGTACCTGCGTACTTTAGATTGTCATATTTCTACTAAAATTTTAAAGCATTCATACATTAGGTGTAGTTTCGTACACTTAGTCCATCTCATTTATTAGACCGATACTTTATCTTATAGGTTTATCGGATTTTAAATTTTTGTAGTTAATAGGGTTTTCTTTAGTAGTAGGTATGAAAGATTTATCAAGTGAAGAGATCAACCATAATAAGTGTTGAAATACTTATTCGATATTCATTTCTTAAAATAATATTTTCATTCGTTGTTTTATTAAGTCATTGTTCTCTCCGCACCCAAGCACTTCGTTCTACAACTATGAGTAGGAAGGAACCTAGCAGAAGTTCATTCACATCAATCATCGTAGTTTTTAATTTCTGTCGACGCTAAAACGGATGCCATACTTTAAACCACGGCATAATTTCACTATGAAAGTTTATTGAAGGCGCTCGTAAAAAATTTACGACCCCCTTATTACCATAGAAAGGAGAAGTTGTAAGTGCCATAACATTAGAATGTTATATTTTATACTCGGCATTGTTTCTACTTTCAATGCGTTGTTTTGTATCGATATTTGAACATATCGATTTTATGACGTATTTTATATCGCCACTATTCATATTTTATTTTATATTTTAAATGCCGGATTGCTGTGGTAGTATAAAATCAACTTGTCACAGACTATTAAAACTATTTACATAACGTATTGTAAATATGTCTTGGGCTTATTACTGTGATTGGATATTGTCCCTTGCGTTTGTTTCGTAACTTTATATTTTTTTTATTTTCTATTTTGTCATAAAACTCACAACTCGTATCAAGCTGTTAATTGCATTCTATAAGTAAACATTTGGGTCAGGTAAGTCTTCAAAGCTAAAGATTTTAGTGACCAGTCTACAATTGAAACTTATGATATAAAGTGCCGAACAATTTATGGCAAAGCAAGAAACAGTATTTTGCAAGAATCACCTTTTACGGCAAAGCTCGGATTTGCATTAAATGCCAAAGCCAATATTACAAAATAGGACACGCCTTTCGATTAACAATATACAGTCATCAGTTTTAACTTGGCTCCTTGGTGGAATATTCGTATATTAATATTGATTGTCAAAGCTGTCATGAGTAATACCTACAGTAGCTGCAATAATAAACAGCTGGATCCATAGGCATGGATGTTCCTGGTTCCATTCATGGGAGCTTAGCCTAAACTTGACTAAACGACTTATTCAGAACATCAATAGGTACTCCTATTTAGTGCATTGATTGCATTGATTATATATTTTTGATTTACGACGGATTTTACTCAAATTGATTCCTTTCCAATTGAGATCGCTTTCATATACTTCGCAAGGAACGAATAGGAAAGCTAAAAAATGGCTATAAAGCTATAATGTCAGCTCTTATTCTCGGCGATAGTGAGTTTAAATCGGATGAAGTGAAGAGTACCGACATAACATAGCCACAATCTCCCAGGGTTTAAAGTGGTTCACCCACACTTGTTCGGCAGCATGTTAAGAGGATTTTCAATTCTGAAAAGTGTAACATAGTCAAAGCGTTGCGTATCAGCTAGTCTTAAGATGTTCACCAATGTGAGAAGCCGGATTCAAGGTTGAAATGGAATATTTTTGCATTTTTCTCATTGTCCACTATCAAAACGGTTTTGAATTTAACATAACATCATCTGCCTAGCCTTTTCCCAACTATTTTGGGGTCGGCTTCCAGTCTAACCGGATGCAGCTGAGAACCAGTGTTTTACATGGAGCGACTGCCTGCCTGACCTCCATGTAAAACACTGGTTC
>NWSH02000535.1:7172096-7187203 GCA_002382865.2 Heliothis virescens
TCTAACCGGATGCAGCTGAGAACCAGTGTTTTACATGGAGCGACTGCCTGCCTGACCTCCACAACATAGTTACCCGGGTATGAGTATCGGGTTGCAACCCGATAAGTACTCATTGGTAAGACTGGTTGTCAGATTTTCTGGCTTCTGACTACCCGTAACGACTGCCAAAGATGTTCAAATGACAGCCGGGACCCACTGTTTATCGTGCCTTCCGAAACACGGAATTTAATTTAACATAACATTGTCCTTAAAATCGGTCTGCGTAATAGGCAAAGATATGTCTAAATAATAATAAATTCACATTATTTTATTACTAACTGTTATTTTTCCTGTCATTTGAACAAAAACTTAATACAAACTACACTTCTTTTTAATCAAATTACATTATCAAGCTCGGTCGCAAAACTTCTATTGTGGACGAAGCCTTAGCTCGGTTGTCCGTGACTAACGCGCTTGGAAGTCCGCCAAAGCAAACTCTACTCAACTCTAATATGATTTCAGTTTAGTTTCGAAACAAATCTCGCATTCGGCAGCACTGTACGATTAAAACCAACTAAATAAATGTTACTGAAAATAGTGTTGCTTTGAAATATTGGTTGTTAAAGTCGAAAAGGTGTTTTTAAGCTTCGGGAATTTTGTTGTGTAGGTTAGCACGGAACGTGACGTTTTCATAGAAGTTTGTATGATATTTTGAGTACAAAGGTGAGTTTTAACAGAGTTTTATTTTACTTGAAGATACATCCATTCTATGTATACTTTAGATGCAGAATCAAATCAAACACCCGTTGTAAATTTTATTTTACAAAAGAGAATAAAGATTACATATCAATAAATTTATATCAATCAGTAACTCTTTACTATTGAAAGATCTTTGATCCATTTAGTTCATCTTATTTGTAATTTATTAGCAATACAGTAACTTTCACTTCAGCAATCTTAGAATTATTTTAAAATTCTAATCTAATTTTTTGCTTCATTTGACACAATCACTTTCACAACTACCTAAGTTATTCATACAAATGTAAGATAAAACAATGTCTTTAAGACAATATACGTTGACGTAAGAGTAGGTAGTCTAAACACCAAAGAGCCTCATTTCACCTGAAAGCATAACAATATAAAGAGAATTTTATATGTTCAGGGCCGCGACCCGCACTGAACTCGCATAAGTAATTTACATTTTGATCAGTACAGATTGCTGAATACTTTGTTCTAATAAACTAGGAAAACATATTTGCTTTACGATTACAATATTCTAGCATCGTCTTTCATTGTTACAAATATCCTATCATTTGTGATATTTGTTGGAAGAAAAATTATTTGGTAAAAGAAAAAATTGATTTGAAATCGTTCAACCAGATCTGAATAAAGGAAATCTTTGTAATATTATAGCTTATATTATAAAAGAGAGCAGTAAGTGTAAAAAGTTTATATCAATTTGAAAAACAATGAAAATACCAACTTATACAACTTATTAACACAGTAGGTAAATGTTTCAGTCTTATAGTTAAGGTCTCGTATTTAGTCCTTGAAATGTTAATGATGATTAACTAGCCCTACCCTCGAATTTGCCTGAACAGTTTAGATAATTCAGTAAAATATGGCATCTGTAATTATAACTTTTTTATTACCCTGCTCCCTTTTAGAGGGAAGGGAACTTTTCCGAAAAGTCCCATCAAAATTTGACTTCACGTTAAATTTTAGGTTGTTAAGAGACAGTTTCAAAATTACAGGAGATTCAGATATCAGACACTGTTTCTCAATTTGATACTAAGACAGTTCATATCATTATTATTTTAAGAAACTTTTATTATACAATCAGGACTAAACAACCCTAATATTTAGGGAAAAAAGTACCATTACGAATTTACAGCGGTACCATATTTTCTTAATGCACGAAAAACGCGATACATTTTCGCTGCTAACCCAAGTTTCCATTGAGAACTAGTTTTTTAATGTTTTGTTAAAAGTACGACGCTTGCTGCACCGGCCGCACAAAAGACCGCCATATTTCATGGGATAAGTACCCCCACATTTCTTTCACTTATTTGAAAAATGGCACAGCCATAATTTAGGTCAAATGCATGTACATTTACGTACTCTAACTCTTGTATTTTATTAAAATGGGGTAGTCAGCATGTAGGGAGAGTGTTTGAACTAATTTCGTTGGTTAACATAATACCGCATTCTACAATTCCGCAAAAACAAATGAGGAGTGGCTTTCCGTCTGGCAATGAAGTATCTAAAGAAGCTATCTTAAAACCACGTTCTTGCAGAAACTTTCAAGTGAAATAAACTAGAGAAATGGGACAGCTCGCCGCAAAGAATCTCAGCTCTTGCCACAACAATAAAGCGATGGCACATAGAAAGTTAACACTTTATCATAGGGGAACTCATTCCATATTAAAACAGTATCTATTATAAAGCCAAGATTATCTTTGATACGTTTTATACTAAGCAATTTGAGAACACATCAATGGAACATATATATTTAATGAAGGTATTGACAAAAGTTTTGAATGTAGGTACCTCCTTCTTGTCTCCTACTTAAGAGGATTTGTTATATTGTAAACTTCTGTTCCACAAAGTAAATTAAAGCTTCCTTTAACTGCTTCGTGCTCCTATTAACAATTTTTGATTGGAAAATATAACACTGGCTTTTGAAATTCAGTATCAAATTCTCATGCTCAATTTTGTTTTTAGTGTCTCCTAAGTTGTTTAGGTAGAATTCATTTGTCAAAATAAAGAATATTGCAAAATGTTTGTCATGAAACTGGACTTTATTATTAAACTAGTTAAAAGCAGCGGTACATTCTCATGGAGCTATATAGGAAATGACTTGAATCTTTTGGCATGAGCTTATTAAGTGACGTCAACACAACACAGTTATTTCAGCACCTTTCATCACAACACCATATAATTATTTTGGTACATCACAAGAGCCTCACTTCGGCTGGGAAGGGACGCAGCTGCCGCAGTGTTTTTCTTCCATTACAAGAAGAACAGTATGAACATAATGATATCATACAATACTTAATACTATAAAAATATACGTAACGTTAATGAAATGGATGGAACGGTTGACCCGTGATACAGACGGTTAAATTAAACTCTCCGGCTATATTTCCCTTCGGCGGTAGATTACTGAATTGCAAATTTGTAGATAGATGTAAAATACTGGAATGGTCAAGGACCCTTATGTATGGGAACCCGGGAGAGATAGCAACGAAAATGGGAAATGAGTTTGCCTAAACCTGAGTAGGTACTTAACGACACATTTTAAGACCCACATTAAAGGGGGGATGTTACGTTTAAAAATTAAATTCAGCATAAGACACTTATTAATATTACATTCAGCGCTTATATGAAAAGACTATTCTGAAGATAGTTATAACATGCATGTCTAAAACGAACATCACTTGTGATATGACGTCAGACTAGCTAGTTATAGAGAAGAAAAACATGCTGCGCCTACCCCAAATGAGTATCGAATAAGACATACCTACTTTGAAACATCGTCTTCATTAAAAAGTGTCGTATCCAGCAAAGTATTGTGGCTAGTCGTGACCCACGAGGGGTGGTTCGTGACGGTCACTTGTCTCAATTCAATACGGCTCACATGCAAATTTGTGTTGATTGTCGTCTGTATCGGCAAATAATCGACCGGGGCCTGGCCAGTCCCTCTGATCAGAGGGGGCTCGGGACAGGCCTTTGGAGGCCAATCTATTGGGTAATAATATATTCGATGGCAGATCCGGATTCTGTTGGCGAATTAATGGTATTAATTTAAATTTAAATTCGATGGGACGGTTTTTTGTTACAAATTAAATTGGTGCATGATCTACTCAGTGATGGTTTTTAAGTGTCCAAATAAGTAAAAAAATATAAAGCACGAAAAATCACTTTAATACCTTCAGAAAATTACACAAAATTCTGGAGAAAATAATCAAGACACTTTGCAGCCCCTTCTCTGTCTGCAAAATCCAAATTACATTCCAAAAATGACAAAGATGTCAGGAGACGATGATAAACCATTTTCCACCAATCACAGCACCGCAATATTTCAGTGATTAGGGCTACTGGACTGAAACGCGTCATTAGTTCGAACCTCTAGAACGATACTCCACCATTTATCACGTTGATTGACATTGGATTAAGTGTACCAGTACTCTAGATGACAAAGTGTTAAAATAATTTTGGTACTATTTCTTTAATAATGCTTTGTGAACATTTTTTGCGATACAAGCTTGTCCTGTGTTAATTTATCTTAAGCAAAATACAATAGACTGAATTTAATTTAGTCGCTTAATTTTTCTTTTTCGGTAATTTAAATTAAACATTTCATTCAATATGTTTAAAAAAAATTATCACATATTTTATATAACTGAGAACACACTCAATCCCAAATAATTTCGTAATTCACGTACAGAATTTATCAAAACTTATATTAACATCAATCTATATTCAAAAACACTGCACATTCTCGTCTAAACTGTCCAACAAAGGCCTAAAACTGCCTTACATATAATCCCGCAGTTACAGTAGGTACCTAATATCTATATTGTATTTAAGCCTTGTAATCAAAATAGGGTGTGTATATAAAGTGGGTGGTTATTATGCACAACAACTTAATCCTACACACGTGCTTGTTTGCGACATGTATCTCTTGCGAAGAGGATCGCATTCTACAACGCTTGGTATATTTGGATGAGAAACGCGAGTTTTAGAAGGGTACGTTGTTATGTAATGCAAATTAATTTTTATATTAGTACCTTCAGACAAACAAAACCATGTAAATGAGTAATATCAGCCAAGTTATAAGTTTTTTTTAAATAATATGATCACACACCAAGCGTTCATATCAAATGTGTACGAGCACATGTCAACCAAAGTAAAATAGACTTGAAATAATATGGTGAAAGCTTTTTTTTTTTAAATTGATATTATCATATCAACACCTAATTGTAACAAATATATGTAGTATTTATGCGAATCCCATGTTTTCACTAATGTACTAAAATGTTCTTCAACAAAAAACAATAGAATATTTCAGCTTATAACTTGGCCCAAACACTAAAGAATATCCAGCTTAAAACGAGCTTAACCAACGTGCATTGTACTGAACTCATCACAGCTAATAGAATTCATAAACGCAGTGAATCCTGACTAAATAGAATATTCCATTAAAGTATAGCTATGTTTATTTATAAATAAATAATATATTTGCATCAAAAGGTTAAAACTTGTAATTTTTATAATAGATAGGAAATACCGACTTCATCTCGCTTTCAAAGAAAAATTGATGTGTATGAAGTGTTGATTTCAACCTATTTTTGCAAAATAAATATCATTCAAGTATATTTAAGGGAATAGGACGGAAAAAAAGCATGCACTATAGTTGTTTCTAGTTAACACTGGAAAAATATTCAGAAAGTTGTCCAATCGTCCATCAATCAGTGTTTTTCCTCACTGTTTCCAAGAACTGAAAATTCTGTCAAAATGGACTGGCGAGCAATTGGCAGCCAGTCAATTTTGAAAAGGAATCTGATTGAATGGTTGTCTAACTTGAAATTGATTTTGTGTCAATTTCCTTGGAATTTTTATTTTACCTCCTAATAGAAATACATTTACCAGAGCTCAATCACTGGTAAGAACCCAGTCCTTCAATAATCTAAGTTAGCCAACAATTTATTCAATCCAGATTAGCCTAGATTCCGCAAACTACACTTAACTAACGGTAAAACAAAAACAAACACTTTCCGCCATGTTGGCTTACATTACAATAAATAAATAGGTATACAAAAACGACGCGGTCGGGTCCGGTCGCGACCTTAGCAGTTACGTACTCGTAGTTAGACTAGTAACGAGCCAGTCCTAGTTCACCGCAAGCTTGTTAGACAAACGAGGCCAAACATGTGTTTGTTTTGCATTTTTTAGACTGGCAACCTTCGTAAGCAGAGGTACAAAGGCGGTCACATTTCAGAGATCTAAAAATCCGGTAGTGTTTGTGTTTGCGCTGCGGATAATCATGGGGGATAGAAGTAATTTTGTTTGTTTAGGTCGTCTTATCGTTGTGTTTTTTTGGCCAATGTTTTACCAGAATTCCCTCAATAAAAAACAAACGTTGATTATTGCCGCTGCAACGCAATCCAGTGAAATTTCTTTGCGCTAGAATAAATCGCAATACCAACAAAAGCATTTATCAAATCCCACCTGCATCCACTAAACTAAGCAGATATAACGAACAACGCAAACCTAACAAAAACGTCACAGGCCACAGCACAAACAAGCAGTTGAACAATAACTAACAAAAGGCTTACATCATTTTCAGTCGTGACAAATTCCCGTACAGATTTAATTGATGGGCTACGTCATCTGAACTTGGTCCATAATTGGGCGATGGTGAGTGCGCGCTAACGAGGTCCCGTCCCCGTGCACATGCCAAAACACGTAGAATAGACTTCCTATATCTTGTGTTCGGTGAAAAATTCAATTACCCGGTTCGAGGTGAACTGTTTAGGTGTCTGAAAGCTACCGGATTAACTCATGGCAGACTGGAGCTCGAAAAAATCTTTCTGAATAAGTACGGATAGTTTAGTATGCTCCTGAATTTGAGTAGCTTATAAAACTGGCGACAGTATTTCGACAAGTCATCGGTTATTTTTGTATACTAGGTATATCATGGCAACCTAAGTAAATAAATAATAAGGAAACAAAATAATATCTGTCCAGCTATGCCTAACCATGGTATAAATCGATATCCAATATAACTGTGTACTGCAATATTTTACAAGAATCAACTACCTGTCTGACCTCTACAACCCTGACTAGGTAACACGAGACCAAGCTCGGCTATCAAACTCAGCATATTACGAAAACAAAACAAGTCCTAATAAAAGTTTAGCATGAAACACACACAGAGTCAAGTTAAAGAGCACGGTAAATCTACTTAGCTCAGAAAGTTAAGTAACAACTACCTTCGTTAACAACTGTTAATAGGCTTAGTAATTCAACTAACTGGGACACAGAGGGGACAACTGGAAGTAAAAAAGCGCGATGGAATTAATCCCTGGTGCTGGCTTAGCCTAGTTAACTCTCAATAGTCTAACTTTAATCTGGACTCGAGATCAACCTGGATCAACTTTATTTTTCATTTCTACTTAAATGACTCTTGTTTAAAGTAGCTGCTTGACCGTTTTTCTGTGGAATTTGTACCTTGTTTTTTTATTTCAAATGGTTTTAAATGATTAAAATATGAGAATAATTCAGTGTTTATTATCTTTAAATAGAACAAGCACTGCAGCTGTGTCCACATTAAAACAGATATTGTTTAACCCAACCCTAAAAAAAATTGAACACCTTTCAAAAAAAAATTAAAACGACACGACAATTAATTGCCAAGCGTTCATCTGCAGAATATTTAAATAAATAAGTTAGTTCTTATAGACATTTTTTTTTCTTAAATCAACCCTAGGGCTTAGACGTCGTTATCTCCTTACTATCCTTGTAAACGACGAAGGATAATTTAAAAACTAATTACTTTCTTTGAGCAGAAAATGTAAATAAAGTTTCGTAAAGTTAGTTTTCATAAAGACGTTAAGCGGAGTTGAGACTTGGGGCAGGAAATTGAGCAATTTTGGCATTATATAGCGTGCGCGCGTTGATTGCAACTAAACGTTCAAGAAAACAATGCATTTATAAAACAAAATCAATATAAGAATATACTGATAATTCAATTTTAATACAAAACATCACAAAGTTTCTATATCATGCTATAGTTTTATTTATTCGAACAAATACTCCGCATTGAAAAGTGACCAGGTTTTTATTTCGGTTCCTAAAAAAAAACATGTTAGAGTTAAATAAGGTAAAATTCTATTGAAAGTAAAGTAATATCCACTACATTAGTGTAGAGAAACAATAAAACAAATAAACGCTTCGTCAGGAATTAAAAGCACTCTGAATCATTCGATGAACCCTCATCACAGAAGTTTGTGGAACCCAAATCAAACGGTTTTTGTGAAACAACCCTAATTCTAAGTTTAAATTAATATTATCAACAATCTAACACCATTGGTCAATATTGAACTTCATATTTTATTTGTTTTCTCTAACTTTGTGTCGATGGAAATTGGGGGTATTCATTGAGCCAAGTTATTTGTTTGTTAGTCAAGGTCAAACAACGTAATTGTTTTGTTCTGTTTGACTTTACTCAGTTATTATTGTTAATATAAAAGGAATTTAAAAGTAAATGATTTATTCAAAGTAATAAAATATGCTTTTGAATTTTTCTCCTGTTAAAAACTCCTGGAAGCCATCAAACAGCGCAACGATTTCATTACAAATATTTTTCCTAATCGACAATCCAATTCATAAACTGGGACAAATGAAAGCCACAAAAATGGCCGTCATAATAAACAAAATAGCCAAGTAGGAAAATTTATTAGCATAGTCCCATTACGACATAAATGAGGGGACAGATAGCGAGGAACGGCGTTGAACAAAATTTCAATTATATCAGTGGAGGAGTGAAAACGGGACGCGCTTCCTCCGCCCCCTGGCGCCTTCAGCCAGAAGTTTCTGTTTACATTTTGTTAACGGAATGAGAATTTAAAGCGAAATTTCTTAGCAACAAACGTGCGTTAAAAGTCAACGTGGGAGTGGAATAGTTGTAGCGTGAAATCGTCGACTAGCGGAGGTTGCGCTTCGAGACGCATGTGCCTGCACTCTGAATTTGCTCGCGAATTTCAATGTGCATGTAATTTAATTTGGCTGCCTGCTTTTAATTCGTGTTTCGGCAAGTCTTAATTTTTTAATTCTTAAGTAATTAAATTTTTCTTACAAAACCGCAGACAGATTTTTAGCTGTTTTGTTTTATAACTGTTAACCACCTTTTTTTGCTCTATGTAGCTCGACGTTTAATTTACATTACTACAATGGTGAAAAACAAACAAAAATCTAACATATTTCAAAGGATAACATTGATAAAATTTAAATAAACCGTTCACGTATCACGTTCCAACCGCCCACAGGTCCTTGTCAAGCGAATAAAAATGTAGAACTAAATAAAATGAAATAAGTTCAAAAACAGTGTTCTAAAACTATCAGTAAATCGGCTGACAGCGTACGAGTACATGGACTAGTTTTCGTTTCATCACGGAGGATCAGAGATGTCGTTAAAACTTTTCGGGACGCGTAACACGGTTACTCGTTTTTTACAAGAAAATGTTGACCTAAAACTTGTCATGTCCGTTTGTATACGACCTATTTCTGAGAATTTTCTTGACTTTTATGTAGTTTTATTTATTTTTATGTTCTCGCTTCAGTAGAAAGAAGAAAGAAACAAGAATGAAAAAGGTCATTCATCCTTTGTCTTTGATTTGTAGAATAAACTAACTGGCACACTTTATTCAAACCTTGTCAGATAAAAAGAAAAACTGTTTAATATTCACTGATTCAAAAAAAGAGTCGAATCATCAAATCAAACACTGAAAATCAGGAGTTTTCCCTCTAAAAGTCTCCGAGGGAAATCTTTCATACATTATTCAAGCAGTTAAAGGATTTATTTGGAATGGGAAAAGTTACGGGGTCCAGATACTACCAATTACTTAAACTAATTAATTGGTTGTTTTCCTGGATCGTAACATCAGCATACTTTTTGCTTAATGAAGCGAGCAATAAAGTACTTCAGGAAGGCTAGGGTTGGTACTGCTATCTTATCTAACATTTGAATATGGAAGATGTTGATAACGGTGCGTCCAATAAATCGTTATAATCATTTCGGCTCTTCAAAAATGAACATTGACCAAAGGTATCTTATTTTCAGAATATAATATGCAGTATATGGAAAATAATGTCAATGAGGGTAGTTGCGGATATTTAAAGCATTATACCGATGAAGTTTATTATTGTTTCATGGTGAGCACCACTAATTAAGTGCAATTAAAACAAATTCATGGCAGTATAAATATTCAACTTCTTTTTATTTTAACTGGATATAACAGGAATACGTCAAAAACAAACTGTTACACTAAGTACAAAAACATAACATATTTAAAGCAATTTGTAGAAGTTTTTTTAATACACTTGTGACAGCCCTAGCCTAAAAGAGAATTGCAATCTCAAGATGAGTCCGGCTCTTGCGAGTTTCCATACAGTCGCCGCCATTTTAAATGAAAAATTTGGATAAATTGTTCAATTTTCCAATAGCTGACTCTTTTCGTGTAATTAATGTACTACGTATTATCACCTTTTACGCTATCTAATGGTCTTACTTATATAAAATTGGATTTGTAAAAAAGTTTTGCTACATTTATGGAAAAGCTTATTAGAATTGAACCTAATTACAATCTCGCTAAGCTGAAGAATCACTTAATATTTAAAAGTAACCTACCATAACGTAATTAAATTAATAGGTTGAAACTTCAGTGACTACAAATGACAAAAGTATAATTCCTAAGCTTTCCTTTCCTAACTTAATACCACGTTAAAAAACTCTAAACTAATTCCCACCACTTAGACACTTACACACGTTTGTTACAAAATAATTTTATTCCGCAGCTGTAAAATAAATTTGTTGGACGGCTTCGCCTAAAGACGCATTCAGACTGGCATGAAATTAACAAAGCAACACGGGTACAGTCGACAACGTTTAACGGTTGATGACAGGCCGCGGGCGACGCCTCAAAACAAAGGACTGCTGTAAACTGGACCGCAAGGGAGTATGTGTGCGGTGCAAGTCATGAGATCTAAGACTTTTGTCCTAATACATGGTTAAAATTTGTTATATAATTTAAACAAAAGCTTGAGTTCGCAAAAATACTAAGGGACGTGGTAGATTTGGAGACAATCAAGTTTGTTTTCATGGTATGAAAATCGGTAGATATTGTAAGAATGTACCAGTTAACGAGGAACTGATACGACAACATATTTTGAGCCCATTCTGCTTAATTTATAGTTACAGTTTCTGCCTAAAGTTATAAACAATGATGATGTAAACAGTAATATGCATTTACTTTTGTATGGTAAGGTTTTTGTGAGTTTGCCGTTATCTTGTATCTTAAAGTCTATAAAGAGATCTATTGTAACATATTTTCCCGTGCAAAAATAAACCGCTATGCGCTTTTAACTTGAATGGTTGATCGAAGACCGCAACGGCGCGAGGGCTCTGGGCTACACCTGTGGTATTCGCCACGATCTCTAAGTTTTAAGGGTGCAAACTGTTTGACTATGAATGTTTGCATTAATACAACATTACATTTTCATATTTTGAAATATATTTTACGTGGGTATTTAGTTACTTGGCTTGTGAAAAGGTAAATAGAATGAACATTTTGCGTTGCCAGAATATTGTTTTTCAATTTGTGTATGTTTTTTTTGTTTTTCTTTTTCTATTAGAGCTTTTTATTTGACTAAAGTTTTATTATTATATGTTTTTTCTTTTAGCGTAGGTATGTACATATTAATGTTTTTCATTGTAATAATAAATTTAATTTTATAGAATTTGAAACATTTTTTTTCTGTTTTCACAGTAATTAACCCTTTAAAGTAGCAACATCCAAAAATTATTATAGAGGTACTATGTATTTTGAACAAGCTAGACACACATTTCAAACTATGACTACGACAAAACAGACCGCCATATGTAAATGAAAAGTCGATTCAAACACCAGGTACCTACTCTGAATCCACAGAAACATTCGCATAATACTTTCAAAGCTGCATTCGTAGAAATTCACATATTCGGCGTGAATTTTCACTCCCATTTCATCCACCTTAAAAGTCGTTAAAACAAAAACATGAACGTTGTGAGATAACGGTATCAACTCGCCCTAAACACATAAACATTTAGCGGTTGTAGTATCAACTAAATAGCTTCCTATGCGAATGAATATCCCACAATGAGCCGGCTATAAACGCTTTTACAGTTTAGGCAGTTTACATACACGGCTTCTGATGAAAAAAAAGTATTTTTAACTCTTGTAACTTTTAACTTTATAAAAGGAATTGGTCAAAAAACAATAATTTCTGACAATATTATATATTATATTGTATTACTAACGTACATAGGTCAGTAATTGTATCATAAAGAATTTCTTGACAAAAGACATCAGATTTTTTAATTTTAATATTACTTAATTTATGTTTTCACCAAAATTTTTCATCATATTTATAAATTTGTCGTATTGCGCTTCGGTGGCCAGCCGTGTGCACCAAGCCTTATTGGCTTACATGCCAAAAAGTTAAACCCCACAATACATATTCACAGTACAAAGTATTAAACATAACGACAGACGTCATGACTGGCAGATATAAACATTTTATGGTTTATCGACGAAGCATTTATGGAGAATTCACCTATAGCTTATCAGACTTTTGGAATACATCAATATGTTTATTTTATCATTGCATTGGCTCGTAAATTATGAAAGTCGTATAAATATTACATAAAAAAATATGTTTCAATGTAGGATTCTGTTCCCCTTTTTCAAGGGAGCCAAAAACACTCTTCAATCATTTATAAATAAAATTTTCCTGGAATATGAAATTGTAGATGCTTTTATTTCATTAAGTATGCAAAGATGTCTAACAATTTCGGTACTGAATCTTAGCAACGTGAAAATCAACAGGTACGTACTAAAATGCAGTTGGACTATTTTCGGCGCAGTTTCAAATTTAAATGAACCCATACAATTGCTTCAGTTATTCATAATATTTCAGCACGTAGTAACTCATTTACCTACATAGCTGTGAAAGCTTTTCGTATTATTTATTTTTTAATTACAAAGTATGATATTCCCGTTCCCGTAGTTCGTAAACTTCATCATCTGCTTAGCCTTTCCCCAGCTGCGTTGGTTACAAATACAACTGAGAACCATTTTACATTAAACAACTGCCTATCTAACCTTTATCCTGTCTTGAATAAGCCACGAGACATAGAACATCATTCCAAACGTATAATATGTCTTAACCCTTATTTCTCGTCTTTTGCAATCTGCCCTAGATTATAACACTCTAGAACAATCCAGCAATCCTGGCAGTTTATAGAGACATTAATGAAAATATTTCAGCAACATACAACATCCTTCAACATAACGTAGATAGAGTTCATTAATTACAAAGTCAGCATCATAATGCCGATTAAATTACACGGATGAGACGACACGTCGCGCTGGGTATGTCGTAAATACATCAGCGGTACACCACACCACACGTGTCCGTACCTAACTGTGCTAAGTTGCTTGCTAACGTTGCGAAACTTTGTGCGCCTAGTGTACGAAGGCCTATACAATAGTCCAACAAACAATTAGTAAGCAACAATTTTTTAGTGGAGTTAAAGCTGGTGGTTTAAAAAATTAAAATATAATACATAGAAAATAGCGAATGAAAAGACAAACTACCCTTTAGGGTGGCACTTAAGCTTTGATTGGTTTTAGTGACCAAACAAGACACAAAGATATGGGTAACCTTATAATAACTTTTAGCTACTTAAGTTGAACGACTTATGCGGACATGAAACAAACATACAGATACAGATATATACGAAAGTAAATAAATAAAAGTTTTTTCAGAAATCAGAAAACATAAATGCATAAAACATTACTTAATGCACTACATAATACGATATATTATATATTAGATTATTTTATTATTAAAATTATTAGATATTGACACCTGATTGGTTTGATGGTTTTAATCACTTTTGAAATGGGAGTAATACTGATATTTAGTCAGGTATTTCAATCTGATTTAGGTAGGTATACCTTTTTTTTTACTAGCCTGTACTGTCCCACTGCTGGGCAAAGGCCTCCCCCAAGGCTTTCCATCCATCTCTATCATGCGCTTTTTGTGGCCAGTCCGCGAGGAAGCTATCCAAGTCTTCTCTCCAGCGTTTTCTTGGTCTTCCTCTCGGTCGCCTTCCATCATCAGGTATACCTATTCAAATAAAAAATCTATACTTATATTTTGAGGAGAAAGATTTGTATGTAAGTATCTTTGTAACGAATACTGAACGGATTTAAAAAATTATTTCACTGTTGGGCAATTAGACTATCCCCGACTATCCGCGGATCAAGTCGTGGGGAAACAGCTAGTCTATAATAAAAACCAAATCGATCTTAAATTATCAAGTACTACCATTTGGGGTCGTCCACAAAAATCGTAGGTCTTTATGAAACATGTAGACATGGGATCAGTGAGCTTCACCCTACTAAATATCTACTATGAAAGACTAGGGTACACTTTATGACCTGAAGTGCTTTCGCTTTTATGGACATGGCCTACGGAATTTGGGGTCATAAAGTAAGTACGTAAATGTACATAAAATAAGTAATATTTATAATGCAATGACGTAGTATGTTTTCGTTGGCTAAATATATTATGCATGTGAAAGGCGAACTCCTTATTTGTGATATGAGGTATAGTCAGCAAAAAAGCCAATCATACCAATCAAAATAGCTGTACACTAAAATGTCAAATGCAAATGGTGTAATATTCAGGTAATTCAGTTCTGTAGTTATGACAGTAACTTACGGGAGATTTTTGTGTACCAGGCGTTTTATAATTTTGATTATGTTTATTGATTGTTGTTGCCGACTGTACCTATATATTTACTTAAAAAATACTTGTCTAAATTTCCATTTGCCTTAATTATGTATTTAAACATATACTCAACCACTTAACACGGTGGTCCCATTTTGCTATCACCCACGACTTGTCATACTTTTTCCGACACCAAAACCAGTTGCACAATAATAATAGCAAATAGCCCACGTACAAGGCGATATTACTAATAAATTCGACACCTCATCTCGTTCTAAATGTATCTCGATTACCCATAATGGTACAATAGGGCCATATTGAATGGAACTCGAGTTGGCACCTGCTTTGCCGCCAACACCGCCTTGCTGCGTACCTCCACTAACAATGGGTTTGTTTAAGGGAATTTAGGCGTTTTGTACTGATATTTATGTAATGTTATACAGAGATTTACAACACAAAAAAGGCTCAATTTGATTTTTTCCATAGAGCAGAAGCTGTTCGAAAAAAATGTTGATGGAATCGATCTAAGTATACTGACAGGAGATTTTTATACAACTTGCGCTCAA
>NWSH02000535.1:7199153-7216362 GCA_002382865.2 Heliothis virescens
TCCGGTCGTGTCGGATTGCCGTCCCATCGGGTTATGAGAGTGAGGGAATAGGGAGTGCACCTGTGTCTGCGCAAATGCTTGTGCACTATAATATGTCCTGCGCAGCTGGCTGATCTCCTTATATGAGAACAGCCGCCGTGGCCGATAATCGGCTAGGAGGCCATCACTTGGCTCAAAATCTCTAATAATGTCGAATTGTTGCGATTTTGTTAGGAACAACTAAATGCTAATTTGAATTTAGTATGTATTTCGAATTAAGTTAAGTCAACAGGTTATTTGAGCTAATCGTTCATCATCATGGAAGTAACCCACAATAATACCTAACATTTCCTACACAAATCGAATTTACTTTAAGGTACTATTCGTATATCTTATTGATAGCAGTACCCAGGTTCACTAGACGCGAATAATGCGTAGTGTCCACCTAATGCCTTTATCGGCTAACAATGGGAGCATCCCGATATGTATTGTACCTACAAGAGAACCATGGCCAACAAATACTCTAATGTATGTTCGTGGACTATTTTAGAAACCGATCTATAAATAAATAATATAGATAGAATAAATTATAAAAATTTCACGGCGTGTAACGATTTACTTAAAAAACAATTTCTTCATTTCAGGCCTTTAAAATACAAAAATATTCAAACTTCAAAGTGATTTTCCTAACTTTGTTATTTTAAATTAATAAAAAAGCGTTTGAGTATTTTTTTCTGTTGTTTCAACGGACGCGTCAGAAAATTCCTATTCAAAGAAGTTCAGAAACAATTTCTCGTTTGTAAAAATATTAGAAATTTGTTGCGCGCATTTAATAATATTTTACATCGTGCTGAGTTTAAAGTTTTAAGGCGCGTTTTCTCGTTACCGGTTAGGGGTAGGGCGAAGCAAGGGGCGCGAGGGGTGACATCAAAGTGAATTAGCGAATGTTGTCTAGGGGCGTCCGTTTGTAAGCCGCTTTGAAGTTAGGACTACCTGCAGGGAACTCCGTTGAAATGTGCCAAAGCGTAAGGCGTTTTATTTTGATACCACTCGCGTAAGGGCCGACGAGCGAAACGCGCGAGAAAAATGTATCACGCTAATTTTGCCACGAGAATGCTTATTACGCGTTTGATGTAAGCTGGAACATCAAAAGATAATTTGCGTTGTTTTAAATGGGGTTTTATAGAATGGGTATTTTTTAATACCTAATACTATGTTGCTTTATGTGACACGTAGGTATTATACGTTAATTCAATAGGTACTGGACAGTTATGACTATTCTGAATATTCTACTACACTTACCATCAGAATACTACTTGTACCAAATGTAAGTCCTCAATTCAATAGTGGCTGGGAAAATTACTACGTGAATGGAAAAATATGAAATAGAATAATAGTACTTAATAGAATATATTACAAGAACCTTTTTTATCACGAACCACAAGACTTCAAGAACTAGATGTGACCTATATCCTAAACATAACAGGTATTCACTTCAGCGACGAAAAAGACGATGCTTCACAAAAGCAACGTAGATACTTCTTTCTTTTAAAAACACCCTCAAAAAGGGTTGGCAAGCTCCAAAAAAATTCTTTCGCCCATTTTTCTATGAGACCTTTTTTGTCGGGCGAGACATGAGCGGGGCCGGGAGTCGCGATAACGTCGTGGTGGGAACTCGCTTTAAATGCAAATCTCTTCACTACCAAATTCGGAACGATGTGGTCTTTGCCGTGATGGGTGGTAGATGAATCGAAGACAAATGAGATGCGACTGCTGGATATTGCAGTGAATGGGTAGCATTAAATTGAATGTGAATGTATTGGTTGTGAATAACATGTACTGTTTAGTTACTTCCGTCTTCATAAAAGAAGATGTAGCTTAATTGCAACATAATTCGAAAGATAAAAAAAAAATAATTAAAAATATACTTACTATATTTTTATGCTTCTGATCATAATAGCTATACTATAGTCAAAGAAAATCATGATAGGTATAAGATCTATAAAATACTAAGTGGGTTGTAAACGTGGGTCGATGCCCATGTAAGGAAATAACATAAAAAATGTCTAGTGATAAAAATCATATACGTAGTTCACAAATAAAACATGCATTGATAAACATTACTGCAGATTCATAGCTTTCGTCTCTAGAAGTGCTTGCCTAGCAAAAAAAATGCTGTTTATTATTAAAAACGTGAAACCATCAAAACAAACGTTCATAAAGTAAGAAAAACACTGAACAATTTCCACGTCAAACGGTCCTCGTTACACCCGTAATTTTTATAATCCAGCCACTCAGTTGGAAGCCGCACTCTGCCAAATACTATTAAGTAAATTTTTGTACATACTGAACACTGGCTTTTGTTAGTTTCTTGGCTGCAAACCCGGTAAACAGACGATTTTTCACCATATTGTAAGTAGAACAAGTTCTGTAGCAAAACAGCGAAATATATTCGCCGAACAATATAAGCAAAATAAAAAATACAGTTAACATTTTCCGCAATAGAAATTGTTGGTTACTATTGTACTCAATATGTATTTATTGTACCGTTCCGTAATTACAGGAGCGGTTATTTCAACTAATTAAAGCAACATTGAAATTGTTCACCGAAATGCTTTACAGTGTTTTCATTTTCCGACGCCTATTAAAAGCTACATACGTGGCGCCATCTATTACGTAAATATCAAATTGCACTTTGTATTTTAACTGTATACTGATAATACATTACTTACAACATAATTTTGGTTGTTGGTTCATAACCCATACGATATTTCCCACCAAGCTTTTCTTTAAAATCACAACATTTCCAAACGAACTTTCAAGCATAAGCTTTAAACGATTAAAGGAAAACAATTAGCACAGATTCAGAATACCTGAGTGATTTGATTGCAGCAGAAACAATTACACGTACATATATCTTTATGTAGGCGAGTTAGGCCACTTAGAAATACATACCTATTCAGATAGTGTCCCGGCGGGAGAGTTTCCCGGGATAGTCGCGCCAGCCACCCGCCCAGAATGCAAATTCTGATGAACTGCTTAATGTACAAGAGGAAAGAGATTGAATTTAACTATTTACGTCACTGGTTGTACTTTTTGAAGTTACGAGTTAGTAAGTATATAGTATTGTAAGAATACTAAAAAGTGTAGGTGAAAGGGTGCAATGAAAATATGTACGAAAGTATATAACTTTTGAGGGGGAAAAGACTATATCGCTTCGAGCCTTTCTTCGAGCAGATAGCCGAAGAAGCCATATATTTTCATATATGGAGCATTAACTAGCAATCTATATGTCAATCTAATTCTACATACAGATTCAGGAAATCACGCTTCGTCGATCATTTGCACCAAACGCCAACCGCAGGCAAGCCAACGTACGCTTGGGCTCCACTAGTGCTCATTTCTCTTCTTTATGCTTTGTAAACAATATCTCGGGTCCGTCCTTGGCATAAAATTTTGTTTGAATAAAAATCAGATCAAACTAACCTCACAGATGGTGCCGTGAAAGCAAACTTGCCGTTTCTCAGTACGGTCCTCTCCAAAATGGTAAAAGGATCCTTCTATGTGAACAATACTGCTACAAAAAGATAAACTTCAAATGAAATACTGAATCGATTGCACAACATTGATGTAGATAAAAAAGGTAAAATAAGTGGTATTGTGTTTGTACCCCATTTCAAAAGCGGAAATGCATGCCAATATTTCGTTGTTTACGTTTTTTGTGTACGATCTCGACTTCTATTTTACTATTTATGTACAAAGTAAACTCCTTTTGATATTTTTTATGCTTACTCGAAAAGTAATAGCGTTGCGATTTATTTTTTTACTTCAAGATGTGTCATACATTGATATTGTATAATGTTATGCAATACATTGAAATAACGCAAAACCATTTTGCGATTGTAATCATTATTATCTATTAATTCACTATAACAACTTAAATTGCCAAATTAATGACAGCCTATCTAGCTAAAAGAAGAAAATTAAGGTCAAATGTTTTTAAACCTCTACACTACAGGCTGTTATGAAAACTTACAAAAATGGAACGAAGCCTATCAATTACCCAACGAGCTATAAAATATAACATCTTTCTCCAATAACCCTGAACACTCACGTAACAGATCGTTAAGAATAAATAACAACAAGAAAAGTCAGTAAAGTGCAAATAGATTTTACTTGGAGAAAATATGACTAAGCAGTATTGGAAGTGGTCACGTGGAAAGTTTGTCCAATAACAAGCTCTAGACAGAGCGTGCACGTGAGACGGCCTTCTATTACACCGTGATACATGGAATTACTTTAACATCAACTGTTCTAATACTAATATAATAACTGTAGTAATTATACTCCATAGCGACAAGTGTGATAAAGACATAATTGATAAACACATAATTTCAGATAATTTGAACTCAATATTATTTTCTCAAGGATATGAAACAAATCTTGAGAATAAATCAGGCAAAGATTTTTAAAGCTGATACCTCACACTGCTTCGTTGGCAATTCGTTATTTCTTCCCAAACCTAGATTTCCAGATTCTGCCGCAAAAATCAAATCTATTTGAGCTGTGTCATTCGTTTTAGCTTGTTGTCCAAAAATCCAAATGTCGAGTGTTTTACGACGGTGGAACATTTGGCTCGAGTCGTTACGCTACGGTCTGATAGTCTGCCTCCTTTACAGTCCCACAGACAGATTGCTGACGAGTCGCACCATTAAAAGTTTCTGATTCACTGATACGAAGCTGCCTACATACGTAAGAAATTCATTCTCTTTGAAATGTTCACAAAATTTTGGTTTACAAGCATAAACTGGGTCATGTATTGTTAAAGTCAGTTTACGACCAGCATAGACACAGAGAAAAGCTTTTTTAAACTGTTAATTAAACTTGCACGATTGTTCTTACTACTCGCAGTCAACCCAAACCCAAATTAGCAAACATGACTGAACAATTAATTACTCAGTCACCGTTCCCTCCAAGGTCAAATTGAATTAAACATCAGGTACGTGTTTGATCTCCATTAAATCACCCCATAACTAATTAGTGCCGTTAAACATAATTATTACACCATTATTTACTCGTTCATTACAAGCGCCGATGGCCGTCGATAAACATAGATTTCCATGCAAAAAGTCCTATATTTGCATTTAACTTAACGAGTGTAATAGAGTAAATAAATAAAGCAACAAATTAAAAGGCATTTTTAATTGAAGAGTTCGATAATTAAGCATGAATGTTTAAATTAATTAATGAATTTCGTGAAATCGAACGGGCGGAGCATTCCCTATCGACTGTAGTGTTCGCAAAACGAACATTCTTAATTAATGTGAACAGAACAAACGTTTCATTGTAGATGTTCAATAATGTTAGCCAATTTTAAATCGCTCCATTTAATCCGTTGTTAATTTAGATTGATTAAGTTAGAAACGGTGTGATTAAATACATGTTTCGGAAGATCTGTTGGTTTAGACAGTTAGCGTATTAATTTAGAGAGACTTAATGTTTATTTTATAACTTCAGATTATAACTGGCAGAATTCTGGAATGTTATTGTATAGCAATATTAACGTATGAAAATGGTCCCCAAGCAGTTATTCGAGGAAAATATGACGGCAGTGTTTAGCAATCCGTATAAATTTCGCTAGCGAGCAGAAAAGAGAAAGTAAGTGTGTCGGATACGCGTCAGCTGGACGACATTAGTCAGGCGATGCGAGAAAATTTAATAAAAGCACTCCTTATCGCCCTGTCCGCTACTGAGAACAGTTTTTGCAGGCTGCGAGAGTCGCTCGAAAATTTCAAAATGGACAATTTGTTGAACAGCTAACAGCCACTGATGTACTTTTTATTCCTCTGACATTACTCCAGCTTTTTGAAGTTGAATAGAATTGTTTTAAAGTCGGTTAAGTGTTTGGGCGGATTCGCCGTTCCGTCTCGTTTTTGTCGTATCTACTAAGTGTATTGGTGTCGCGTCAGCTTATTAAGTGTTTTTCTCTGTTTCTACATGCAAAATATTCAAATAATGTTGATTTTAATACCATTAACGAGGAGGCTAACTATTTCCACTAGCAACATTGTAGAGCCAGCAGCATTTTAATCAATAATTACATTTAGTACAATTTTATTATTATTCTATAGTGTTCACGGCGATGTCGCCGTAGTGAGTGCTCCCCGTCATTAGTATTCAAAATGCAAATTGCTGGCAGCACTCAGGGCATTGCACCCGTCTCAGATCTTACTTTCCCAGAAATAATTTCATTAACATCTGCATACTTGCATGTTCCTTGCAGAAATTCCTTTCAACTCGTCTAGAACCTCCTTGGTACGTCTAGTTAAGTGTTTGCATTGTGGACTCATAGAAAATTCAGTTTGTTATAACACGTTTATATTATGTTAACTAGATTCTGTTTGTCTTAGCGCTTTATATTCAAGCGGAACGTTTGTGCTGACCGTAATACCCATTAAATAAAGTCTTCTTTGAACTGTTTGTGTAGATCAGAATACGCCTGACCGATTTCTTTATTCCCTGACCTACTTTTTCAGAATGGTCTGTATCAGCTAATTCAGCGTTTGTTTTTACTTTTCAGATATAAAAGTAGATAAATCTTCGTGAATTTGCTGGCTACGTAGAATTGCTGGATAAATCTGTCACTGAATTTATTTTTAGTTTTAAGCGTTTGACCAATATTCAATAAATCGTATTTCAAAAATATAGTCCAACATTCTGTAACAGATATTCAGTAATTGCATAACAATGCATATTTCTCGCGGCCAATGAAATTATGTTGCTGAACCCTCTGTCACTAAAAATAAATATTTCCCCTTTTCAGTTGACGTCATCAATACCGAAAAACTCGAATAATTTAATATTTAAATTATGACCGAAAAGATTCGTCTGAGCTGACGTGTTTGCATGACAACGTTGTGATTGTTAAATATTTATATCGTATTACGTAGCCCGGTTGATTGCAATTAACTTCAGCTATGGGATATATTATCAATCTTCTCTCACAAAGGGATGTGAATTGTATTGTAACAATATCAGACATGGAACAATACTATAAGCTAGGCTATTGGGCATTTGCAATCAAGAGAATCAGTTGCTTCATTAATCAGATTTCAATTTATATGAACGTCTGTACAGAACATACACGCAAGAAATCAAAGCACAAATACTTTAGAAAACAGGACTTCTTTGTCTTGCCTTGTAATAAAACTAATGGGCAACATGCCAAATTGACTTGGTTAAGTCTGTCAAGCAGCAAGACACTAAAAAAATGCTTGACTAGCTCTAGGACCTAACAAAGGCCCATCAAGCCATGTCAGGAGCTTGTCAGTGCATTGCCATGTCATCTCTATGCTATTGCAATGCTAAGCTGAAGTGACCTCGTCCACAAAGGTGCAAAGGTACATCATGTGATTAGATCTCAGTGTTTGCTCAAACAACTATGATTAAAGGATTTGGTTCATGCACGTTAGGAACTCAGGTTATTATTATGATTACAGTGATGACCTAGTTCGGTATTCAGAGCAAGCGGTGTTACACTAATTGAATGGTTTGATATTGACCAGCAATTCGTGTGATGGGGAACTCGATATATTGTTGGATATACAGAATAGTTGAACGTTGATTTTATATGAGGGATTGTGTTGAACAGACCGATAGACATAATATTTCATCTATCTCTAAGTAATGGTCAAAATTTAAAAGAAGAACTCCTATCGTTTACACTCTTACTTAACTTCAGCTTTCGTGAGTTGAAGCTAATCACAAATATTTTTAAATTTTTGTCACCTGAAGTTTTACGTAACATTGGTTTCACAGGATTTTAAAGAGATTTGCTATTCACACTTTGAAGTGCCAAAAAAAACTTCAGGCCCAAAATTAAACTGCGTTTCACGTGGTGCTCTTCACCCTAACTCAAAGGGTGCAGACATCATTAGTTAGTGTAATTCTCACAATCAACTGCTTAAGTAATCCTACAATTGTGACTAAGTGCTAGAGCTTCATTTGACTTTGATTTAATTAACTAAAGTGCATTTGCATTAATTTTAATCTTGTCAGATGTTAATTTGTCGCCAGACTAAAAGCGACTAGACTCTTGATCTGGGAATAAATTATCATTTATTTGGATTTGAACACTCATGTTTTATGTTTGTGACAACTCGCTTTGTTTGAACTGATTGGTTAGGTTGTTATTCGGTTGGGATACTTGATGTTTTTTTTTATTATAACGAAACAGACTGAGATATTTTTTTTATAAGAAGTTAGTTGCCAAGCAACATTAAGGGAAGGAAATAAACCCTCTGGTCTTTTCTTTAACTATTAATAATATCTACTTTGAAAGCAACAGCTAGCATTTTGTATTGGTAAATTTAAAATGATGTATTTTAAAGCCTACTACGATCCAACGTCTAACCAAGATCGTCATAATCAGCATGCATAATCGACAGAAGCGTGACATCTACAAATCCGACTGCAATAAATAATTCAGACTTATTACGTACATGATATGAGCTCACCACGTAATGTACTTGTTAGTACATCTAAGAGTACCCGCACACTACAGACTTTTAGTCGGCCGACAGTTTATTCGAGTTCATAAGTCAGTATGAAGATAAATTATATGCACATTACAATGATCAGGTGTTTTACCGGTATGAGACCGTCTAAAAAGTTGAGGTGTTCCTCGACCTTTATTATTTTTCGGAGCGCTCCTTTTATTAGTGTTCCCGATAACAATTCAATAAAATTCTAACTAGAAGGTGCGCTCTGAGGAATAAAAGTTCCGCTTCATTAGGTGCGTTTCAAAACAGTGGCGCTTCGAGGAATATCTCAAAAAGTTTGTTTGGATTCGCAATTTTCTTGAAAAGAAATATATGCCTACTATTGGACGAACTGTCGGCCGATTGTTTAGTCTACAGTGTGCGGGAGCGCTAAAGTAATGCTGTTGACAGGAATCCGATCGGCTTAAATCTAAGACGTTTCAAGATCACAAATCCAATTTTACCCTTATAATAAGCGCGTTTTGTATCACTAACGGAATGATACCTACTTCTTTTAAAGTAAATTGGTATCTTTTAATAATAGATATTTTTTTTTAATTAAGTTTTCGGTTTGTCAGTGCTTAGTTCAAAAATATATTACCTACTTTGGAAGAGACTTAAAACAGATTGACATTCTACCATTGCAGTTATTTAATTTAAAAAAAATACGTTCAAAAAGAGTATTATTAAGATGTATACTAAACCACTCGTAACACGTAAACCTTACGAGCCTTACATCACAGTAACTTATTTACACGCTAGTTATTAGCAGTAGAACTCAGGTATTAACACAGTAATCCTACCAATAGTTCAACCTAGCTTATGAATCTTTACGATCTAAGGACTTACATGACTTTACGTACAGGTTTAAACATGAAATTAATTACTCATTCTGTATATTATATTAAATCATAATAGGCGATACTTAAAAGTTGGGATTTTGATTGAAATATCTGACATGAAACTCTCTGTATTGGAGTTATTATTTGCCTGGCAAGAAAATCGAATTCCTGGGAGTTCGAATTCTTTCCATGCGTTCGAAGAAATTATCACTTCTTGGTTATTTAAAAAAGTCTTTTTGGCATAAAAATCTTGCAATTTTCCTTACGTTTTCGTACGACGTAACTGTTGTTGATATATTTCTAAAGGAGCTCAGTTAGTCAATTATTGGCACATAATACACGTATAAACGAATTCCCGAAAACTTATTGACAGATCAATCGCAAAGAAGGACGCTAAAGTAACTTTTATTTTAAAGAGAATTACTCAGAAATATGAAGTTACTTCAGCGAATTCTGCTGAAACTGTAACGAGTACATCATCTGTCATGCATCAGTATTGGACTCGAATTATAATACATTAGCTTCTGCCAGTGGTTTCACCCGCGTCCCGTGGGAACTACTCGGTGCACCCGATAAAAAGTAGCCTATAGCCTTCCTCGATAAATGGCCTATCTAACACTGTAAGAAATTTTCAAATCGGACTAGTAGTTCCTGAGATTAGCGCGTTCATACAAACAAACTCTTCAGCTTTATAATATTCGTATAGATAATGAGTTCAGTCCAATATGAACAGTTTCAAGTCAACATCTGGAAAACTTGTAATTATTGTAAGTTGTTTTCTCACGAGGTTCCGTAACATCTGAACTTGATAACAAATAAAGCATAGGCTAAAGTTCAACTTCGTGTTCCAGTGTTTTGTATGAGGTAAACACTGTTCACACACATCGGCTAATAAGTGTTCTATGTTCCTTGTTTTAGAATGGCTTAAATAGGTCAGCGGTCTTTTCGTAAATGTTCTGAGAAATCTCTAAAGCTTAAAGTTTTAATTGGCTTACCTGTAAAGTAAATAACATTTGTCATGAATATGATAGCGTTATATAATTATAGCTTTTAACACTCTGTTCAGCGCCCTGGCTGGAGGCCTTAACTTCTAGGCATCCACAGTGATTTGTCCGGTTGAGCAGTAAACAGCCTTCTCAGGCTGAACTGCGAGATGCCATTCACAAAAAAAAAAAAAAAAAAAACTCTGTTCAGCGGGCTATCTTACAGCATTGTAAAGAATCCATTGCAGAACTTCAGACTTCTAATAATTTTTAAGTGTATTACTCCCTCCTATATTGATCTGGCTTGTACCTTCTAGTACCTTACAGCACACATATGATGACACAATTTCCTGACGTAATAACCTTTAGGAGAAAAATAACTACGGAAATTGTTAAGAAAAGCTGCGAAGCATTTCAATATTATGCTACCCCAAAACAAGCATCATTATTATCTTTAGCTTCTTCCATAAAAACTTGCAATGGCATCAAAAGTATCTCAACCCAAGAACTATGTTCATACTCGTAAATACCTGCCCTTTTTACAATACCCACGGGCAAAAACACTAGCGAAAATACTCAGGATACTTCTGTCTAATAAAGATTCTCTTTAGAATCCAATTTCGTATAAAACAAAAGGTTTGGAAAGAAGGTTGTTCAACAATTTATGCGGGATCCTTAGGGATAGCGTGGTTTTCGTTACACTGAACAATTCATATGCGAGTGTTGTTTGAGGCCACTCATAATATTTGCCGGGGAAAGTCACTTGGGTGGAATTAATGTTCTTGGGTGGAATGACTATACTTATGTCTCCCTATTACTCGTAAAGCCTGGAGCTTTTAGAATAGACAATGGGTGGACGGGAAGGTTAAATAAATGGGTGGAAATCGCTCGGGTCTACAAAAATATTATTTTTGGTATGAGACAGTATTTCTAGATTTTAGGTCAACGATGGTTTTCCGAGAATTGTATTTATTTTATTTAACAATTTATTCCAAATGGAGTCAAATAAATCCAAAGGAGCTTATAACAAACGTATTAATCATTTTTGCTGACAATATATTTTATTTTGTAGCAATATAAAAAAAATCATGACTATCAAGTGTTTCATAAAACAGAAAAACTTCTCTTAGCTATAAAGTTCTCCGCTACCTCCCAACATAAAGATAAACGGATAACAGAATCTCAATCACCATTCAGTACTGTCAGAATTTATATGACTAGTTGAACCGAATAGAATACTGATGAAGTATCAATCAACAGCTACCCACGCTATCGGGAGCCTTCAATTCTATATTAGATTCATATCTTAGTATCGAGTACCTGCTAAAAGAAATATGAAAGAGACTAGGGCCGCGGCTGTGTCCAGACACGCAAGTACGTGCGTGCAGCGACAACGTAAATCGCGACTCGTAATGTAATGAGGTGACGCCAAGACGCATGGTCGGCGAGTCGTGTTGTGCGTTCACGCCCTAAGTAATTTTTATGTGCTATAATTTGCAATTGATGAACAAAATGTTTGTTGTTAATAGCTGAAATAACTTGCGTTGGATTGGATTGGTTTATTTATTTTGTTCGAGTTGATTTAAAATGGTTGTTTTGAATTTTTGTTTGATTTTGTACACAGATTAAATTACGTTAGGTTAAACTATCTGGTTGTAAAATATTTTTTAATAACATGAAATATTTAAATTACAAATAGATAGATACGTTAATTGGAAAAGTACATAAGGTTTGTAAAAATAATTTAAATCCTAAGTACTTCACTCGTTTAGAGAGAATAATGAGATGACAGTTCCTTCACTTCACCATATGCCCTTCGGTGACTAATTAACAATACTTTATTGAAATCCATTTGATTGCGCCTGCGGCTGAGTGCACACGTGCGCTGTAATGAGCCGATCGATGGATACAACGCATGAGCTGCTAGTGTGCACACTGCCTTACCTACCGATGCATGTTCTATTACATATAGTACGAAGCTATTACTGTATATTGCAGCTACATAGTTTAGATTAAATGTCTCGTATATAATAGTGCGATGCAAGAATGCTTGGCGTTCTGAAATTGGAGATGCTTGTTCTCTTGTAACATAGGTTTGGTTAGAAAGTGCATGTTAAGTTTAATTTAGAGGAATGCTGTTGCTTTCCTCTTATTATTGCAATACTTATCTAAACAAGTAGTAATACTTGTGTTTTTTTATAAATCAGTCAAGTAATTTTGGTAACCAAACTTTGTCTGTAAATTAATCCATACCTCATCTTGGAGTTACTTGGTCGTAAACAATTTTATATCGATTAAATCGTCAGAACCTCTGTCATTTTTTTTTAACTTCTAGAGAAAACTACCTCATCCATATATTCTAAGCACGTGTCGATATCTAAAACGGCAATGGATATACCTGTCTATTCAGAATCTAGTACAGTCAGTACATACTTCAAGTGTCAGACATTCATCAATGTGACTGACAGGCGACNAAAAAAAAAAAAAAAAAAAACTCTGTTCAGCGGGCTATCTTACAGCATTGTAAAGAATCCATTGCAGAACTTCAGACTTCTAATAATTTTTAAGTGTATTACTCCCTCCTATATTGATCTGGCTTGTACCTTCTAGTACCTTACAGCACACATATGATGACACAATTTCCTGACGTAATAACCTTTAGGAGAAAAATAACTACGGAAATTGTTAAGAAAAGCTGCGAAGCATTTCAATATTATGCTACCCCAAAACAAGCATCATTATTATCTTTAGCTTCTTCCATAAAAACTTGCAATGGCATCAAAAGTATCTCAACCCAAGAACTATGTTCATACTCGTAAATACCTGCCCTTTTTACAATACCCACGGGCAAAAACACTAGCGAAAATACTCAGGATACTTCTGTCTAATAAAGATTCTCTTTAGAATCCAATTTCGTATAAAACAAAAGGTTTGGAAAGAAGGTTGTTCAACAATTTATGCGGGATCCTTAGGGATAGCGTGGTTTTCGTTACACTGAACAATTCATATGCGAGTGTTGTTTGAGGCCACTCATAATATTTGCCGGGGAAAGTCACTTGGGTGGAATTAATGTTCTTGGGTGGAATGACTATACTTATGTCTCCCTATTACTCGTAAAGCCTGGAGCTTTTAGAATAGACAATGGGTGGACGGGAAGGTTAAATAAATGGGTGGAAATCGCTCGGGTCTACAAAAATATTATTTTTGGTATGAGACAGTATTTCTAGATTTTAGGTCAACGATGGTTTTCCGAGAATTGTATTTATTTTATTTAACAATTTATTCCAAATGGAGTCAAATAAATCCAAAGGAGCTTATAACAAACGTATTAATCATTTTTGCTGACAATATATTTTATTTTGTAGCAATATAAAAAAAATCATGACTATCAAGTGTTTCATAAAACAGAAAAACTTCTCTTAGCTATAAAGTTCTCCGCTACCTCCCAACATAAAGATAAACGGATAACAGAATCTCAATCACCATTCAGTACTGTCAGAATTTATATGACTAGTTGAACCGAATAGAATACTGATGAAGTATCAATCAACAGCTACCCACGCTATCGGGAGCCTTCAATTCTATATTAGATTCATATCTTAGTATCGAGTACCTGCTAAAAGAAATATGAAAGAGACTAGGGCCGCGGCTGTGTCCAGACACGCAAGTACGTGCGTGCAGCGACAACGTAAATCGCGACTCGTAATGTAATGAGGTGACGCCAAGACGCATGGTCGGCGAGTCGTGTTGTGCGTTCACGCCCTAAGTAATTTTTATGTGCTATAATTTGCAATTGATGAACAAAATGTTTGTTGTTAATAGCTGAAATAACTTGCGTTGGATTGGATTGGTTTATTTATTTTGTTCGAGTTGATTTAAAATGGTTGTTTTGAATTTTTGTTTGATTTTGTACACAGATTAAATTACGTTAGGTTAAACTATCTGGTTGTAAAATATTTTTTAATAACATGAAATATTTAAATTACAAATAGATAGATACGTTAATTGGAAAAGTACATAAGGTTTGTAAAAATAATTTAAATCCTAAGTACTTCACTCGTTTAGAGAGAATAATGAGATGACAGTTCCTTCACTTCACCATATGCCCTTCGGTGACTAATTAACAATACTTTATTGAAATCCATTTGATTGCGCCTGCGGCTGAGTGCACACGTGCGCTGTAATGAGCCGATCGATGGATACAACGCATGAGCTGCTAGTGTGCACACTGCCTTACCTACCGATGCATGTTCTATTACATATAGTACGAAGCTATTACTGTATATTGCAGCTACATAGTTTAGATTAAATGTCTCGTATATAATAGTGCGATGCAAGAATGCTTGGCGTTCTGAAATTGGAGATGCTTGTTCTCTTGTAACATAGGTTTGGTTAGAAAGTGCATGTTAAGTTTAATTTAGAGGAATGCTGTTGCTTTCCTCTTATTATTGCAATACTTATCTAAACAAGTAGTAATACTTGTGTTTTTTTATAAATCAGTCAAGTAATTTTGGTAACCAAACTTTGTCTGTAAATTAATCCATACCTCATCTTGGAGTTACTTGGTCGTAAACAATTTTATATCGATTAAATCGTCAGAACCTCTGTCATTTTTTTTTAACTTCTAGAGAAAACTACCTCATCCATATATTCTAAGCACGTGTCGATATCTAAAACGGCAATGGATATACCTGTCTATTCAGAATCTAGTACAGTCAGTACATACTTCAAGTGTCAGACATTCATCAATGTGACTGACAGGCGACTAAGTGAGGCTATGTCCCGCAATCATACGTTTTATTTATACAATTATATGTTTCAATGCTAATCGCGGGATAAAGCTGTACTCTATGTATAAGTAACTTGTTTATCTTTCAAGGATGTCAAGGAAGAGAAGATTTGTTTCATGGGGAGCTGGAGAACCAAGAATTTTAATTGCTCTCATTTATTGAGAAGAATCCAAAATTTGAATGACCATTGCTAACTGGTGAGCAAAACTTACCATAATTTGTCTAAGTATGAAATACATTATTGCCTTTATAATTTAAAAAAAAACTGATTATGGTTTCACAATATAGATAAAATTACTTGGATCATTTTTCTTCGAGAAATAGACCTAACAACATTAATCTAGATTCAATAACAGAGCAAGAAATACAGTCCACACAGCGTGATCGAATCGTTTTCCAGCCTACTTACGTAACATATCAGTTACGAGATATGTCCTTACAGGGCGATTATAATCAACAATTCATTCCGAGAGCATCCAGTCTCAGGCGACTGCTCTATACTAGTGATCCCAACATAAATCCTCCAAGTAAAGACAAATGACTCGACCTTTTTTTCCTTTGGATTCCCGTAGGATAAAGGGTACCAACAAATCCTTAGGAACGCACCTTTTAATGGAATGATTACGCATTCCTAGTCATCTGTGTGTATTTATATGTGCTGGTATGGGATTCTGATATGTTCGAGATAGATTACAGTTACTTAGAAAACATAAAGTAATTAATAGACTGCATTTTTATTGTAATTGATATTTTAACTCATATGCTGTCAGGAAATAGTAATGCTAGTCAAATAATAGCCAAGAAAAATTGGAAATAGAAGCAATTAAAGCCTAAAGCAATACCAAAAATATGAATATCAAACATAACAAGATAATGTTCCTAATTCTAGAGAAAAACGTTCAGCATTTGGGGATGTTCGAGTATACCTACCAAAGTAAAGGTCAACGCCGCAGGGGAGACAAGACTACATATGATTCTAAGGTAACACGTGCCTTGCCTTCAGGGTATGCTCTCCAAATATACACGATATATAAATAAAATACATGCTCGTAATCCACAGAGAGTAATTACGATAGAAAAGAGATATAGGTACGCAAGTATAACTTTGTTTGTAGTCGTTTACAAATTGGAATTTGTTGATCGCAAATAAGGGTACATGATCAAGATTATCTTTTGTGTTAGGGAATGAAGTAGGGTTTGTAATAAATAATCCTGTATTAATGCGAAAGTAACCCTGTCTTTCTATCTGTTCGGTAGTGAAGTCATTTATGTTTGGTAAACAGAGTCTATAGCCTGAGAAAGGTTATAGGGTACTTATTATCCCGATGCGGGAAGTAGTTCTCATGGAACGCGGGTGGAACGGATGAGAATCCCTAGTGTTCCGTTTCCATAACAAACAAAACGTAATTCAACAATAACCAATTTAGTTTATACTCGTTGTTCTGGTATCCTGCGGCAGCAGTATCGAAACGCCAATCTGTTGGTNAACAAAACGTAATTCAACAATAACCAATTTAGTTTATACTCGTTGTTCTGGTATCCTGCGGCAGCAGTATCGAAACGCCAATCTGTTGGTTGTTCATGCACGTACGTTCACCAATCAGAATCGACGGCGTGACTCGCGCGAAGCTCGTTAGAGTCGCCCACACCCCCTACCGTTTGAGTTTGAAAAAGAACGCGCGCGCGAGCACAACATCACTGCTCCAAATTATAACAAAACCGGTTACAACTCCTCATTCTCTTGCGGAATCATTCATCCAGTAGACCTCAGCATCCCGGGATCAAGAACGCGAAGTGGAAGCTCAGCGGCTAGTGCAGGTCGCAGCCCAAGATTCACAAGGTACGTGCGTGCATTGTATCCTTACTGTTGCCTGTCTAGGATCTACCAGAACACAAAATAACTTTTTTTATCGTAAGACCAAGATCTGGTCTCCCCAGAGTAGCACCCCGCATCACCATCCATTTCGGCTGGTGCGAGTTTGCTACATCTATTTGGTGCCGAAACCCGGGAACTTCCATTTCATCATTACCACAATCGCCATATTGGTTTTCTGGTTGAAAAACGTAACTTGGAA
>NWSH02000535.1:7216462-7246418 GCA_002382865.2 Heliothis virescens
CTGGTCTCCCCAGAGTAGCACCCCGCATCACCATCCATTTCGGCTGGTGCGAGTTTGCTACACCTAGTCTTTTGTTGTTGCCGTATGGAAAAATGCTTACAATCTCATCATCTGGCTATATTCCCACCGTTGGTAGGTACACATCTGAAAATATTGAGATGCACAGTTACATTGCTTCTTAATCTCGTTCACTACCAAGTATGAGCATCACAGATTACAAACTTCTATAGTAAATGATGCGATAATATTAATGTAACCCTAATCTCTTTGTTCCAGAATTATGAATGCGATACGACAAATTCCTATTCAGCATTCTGAACAAAGAAAACTTTTAACGTCTGCTTATCTACAGCACCACTTAACAACTTCAAAAGCTTAACTAGATATTCTTTATTGTAATGTTCATGTCCTCCCCTTTTGGTAGAACATTCATTACAATGGAACTAAATACGCATAATGAACGTCGCCTAGCGTTCTATTTTAGCAGTTTTACAACTAGATAGGATCACGCGATTTATGAATCCATTGTCTGGACCAACTATTCTCATTTACGTCTACAAGTTGGGCGATGCACCTGAATATATGGATGATTTTTATTTTAATTTGTCCTTTTGCTTTCTATTGTAAACCGTTTGTATTTCTTTGTTTACAACTGCGTAAGGTTCTGCGTAATTGAATGCAATTTAGATGTTTATCGAAGCGTGAAACTTTATGCGGCGAATGGTCAATTTGCGGTAAGTTACAGAGCGAAAAATGCATTATACCCAACGTATTTCATAAAGCTTTTAAGTAAATGACGGCACCAACTGCTGCCAAATAAACTATAGAATAAAATAATAACGTACATTTTGGGCCACGTGTAGCTCCATCCATCGCGGTAATTGCTGACAGGCGGAAGATAGCTGGAGAGTTATGACGTCACATAACGTGCTAATGACGTCATAACTGCATTGCCCCGAGCGCTCGCTGACTTACGCCTCTCTCTGGGTGCAATGGATGCGATGCAATTTACTAAGCAAATCCTGTGCGCGACATTTTAACTGGTTTTACACCTTGCCATTAAAGGCACGTAATGACATTACGTGATAAGTGCACCTGATAGCTGATACTCGTGTCATTTTTTTGTCTCCCACTGCAAAATAAAGTGGTCATAGTCATGCGTGTTGAATGTGCAAGATTTTTTATTGGAGCAGATGCTTCAGATATTCCTGTTACATTGACTATCAATATATTTCTGTTTATTTTAAATATAAAGTGATATGGATATCGATACAGGTAGTGATACAAATATAACGAGGATTTACTTACATATTTGCATGAATTAATTGTGAATAAATAGACTATAGAAGAGAGTCAGTCGTATATTTGCCTCATTCATTTATAGGTACGAATAACATAGTAATAAATACAATCAATGTGCAACAAATATTATTCTCGTAATTTAACGTCTCTATAAAAACATGAAACCAAACCACAAAGCACCACATCACTAACAGCAAGCGAGAAGTCACAAAATACCGTGTAACCCCCAAAACGCTGACACGGAAAGTGCATAACATATTGTGACAAATAACACATTCGGTGCATAACTGTACAAAATTGCTAGTGTGCAGATCGAGGGCTATTCTGTGCAATAAACGTCAGCCGTCAGGTTGAGCTACCATAAATCTACTACGTCGCCGGTTCCCTTCATGAATCACCCGACGAAATGCCAACTTTTCTACTACTTCCATTTGGTAAGGAAGAGTTGACATTTTGTGTGTTTAAAAGTAGATGCTGGATCAGGAGTGCTTGCATTTAGATTTGGGTCGCGGTAATATCATTTTAAGGACCTTCTTTTTACCTGACTGTGCTAGCTAGAAAGTTAGGTATTTTTGTTGCTTTGTTTATCCTGCTCCTATGCTTGTTGCTTAGAAAAGAGATTTTAATAAAGAATCTGATCTAAGAATTATTGCTTGTGTATCACAAGAAATTTTGATAGAACTGAATCTGATGTATAAAGTGGGGTTGCTACTACAGCAATTTATTTTGATGTACATAATTCTTGGAACGATGATTTATTTTCAACATTCATGGTTATTGCGTATATCATTAAATCATCAAGGTTTTTAGCCAAGGAATGTGTAGAAATGTGCTAGAAAAAGGAAAATACAGTTCAATAATTCAATTTTACGAGCAAGTAAAATAGCTGGCACGTCATGCTCTTTTACAACTGCCATTAAACTATAATATTTCCAGCTTAATGCATAAAGTAAGCATACAATACGAATTCACGCAATGCAATTAAAACCGCCCACAAACTTAGGGTAGAAACCCCTGCTACGATACTTAAGTTACTTATTCTTGAAGGAAATAAATATTATATTTATTTTTTTTAATTTAGCGGAAAGCAAAAATGGCATTATTTTATCAAATCTGATGCTTAAAACATTAAATAAGGTAGGGTTTTATTCGCATTATACTGGAATTACAGTTTATGTAAAAGTCTACGTGTTGATGTTACTTTAAAAATACAACTACCGTTTACTTCCTCAGTGATTTCAATTATAAGAATCAATTTAACTCCGCAAATGGTGTATGATGAAGTTTACGCAGCATAAAAAGTAATTGAAAAATTCTCAGAAATACTCACTATAGTCGTGGCCACTGCGTTTACTGAAAAAATAATAATCCACCACCATTGCTGTATTTCAAAAAACACTTAAAAACACATTACACTCACCTTATAATTAGATATTTCACCCTTTGCTTATAAAACAGAAAAAAGTTTACGAGTTGCCGGCATTCGGAATATGTGCTATTAACATACTGACTGGATATCTGATAAAAGGCGTTTGTGAAAATTTAGTGGATGCCCGGTAATTACAGGACCATGATACGATCGCGACGAGACACGCCCAACCGCGCGCCTTTACATATATCATGGTAACAAATACTATGTCTGTAGATCCCGCCAAACAGTTTTTATTGGTTTTTCGTTTAGAAATACGACTTGAAAAAAATAAGGTTCCCGATATTAGACCTCGCACATACCATTTTTTTCATGAATAGCTTAAAAAAATTCAGGACCCTCCTGCTCATGCATATTGGTGCTTATAGGTTTTGAAGCCACATCTTGAAAATCTGGAAGTACCATTGTCACTTTATCAAGTTATTCCTAACATGACCTCAAAGTCAATCTTTTGTCTGTTTTTATACATTCAATTTCAGTCATTTTTTAAATGAAAATAATTTATTGTTCGAAGTTTGAAATCTCACAGCTACCTTGTGCTAGCTATTTTTAGTAAAAATGTCGCGACAGTAAAATTTTACTGCAACATATCTTTAGTTACTTAAGCACGGATAAAAATAAATTCAGATAAGAATCAAAAATTCAATGCTCGATATTTAATCCGCATAATCTACAAATTGCAATAACTTTAATATCCAGTTTATGTCAAGCATACCAAGAGTTAATTTTATAATAATTATTTTTAATGTTAAAAAAACTATAAAACGTTATTTTTAGATACACGCGAGATTATCAGTCTCGATACTTTACTATTTGAATCTGAAGTACACATCAATGCATTTGTTAAATTTTTTGATATTATTGTTTTATCTGAATGATTTAGTTTTCCTTCAATTTTGGACACAATACTCGACGCAAACTCAACCTTTAAGGTTTTTTAATGTTTTATTGCAATTCAGATCGGATATTGTCATGATTCTTCGAATTCTTGTACCGCCGCTTAATGTTTTAATTAACCCGTGGTTAATCTCGACTGCCAAAAAGACCCTATTTTTTTTTCGTTTCGGAACCAACGTCTCGGCCACTTGTTGCCACTTCCCACGCAAGCGATCTGCATACATTTGCAGGCTCTTTCATCCTCGTACTTAGCATAAAACAAGCCCGACACCAAGTCATTATGCAGTCTCGGATTTCGAAGTACGACTGCATAAATTTACGCCATTATCAAAATATCGTGAATGAAACAAACCGAGCATGAAACGGATTTAACCAGTTTAGGGGTCATTAACGCACGCAATGCGTATTGTTCGGTGTTTATTTGCACGTACGCGTTCGTGGGGTTAATACGAATGGAAATTGACGTAATATGATGAATCGTTCAAATTAATAAATACGTAATTAAAGACAAATTAGTGCACCCCTTTGTTTGTGGAATTCGTATTTGAATTTGGTAAAATAATAGAAATGTTGCGTGTTTTGTCCATGACTATTAATTTAGTAACGTCACACTACATTACAGGTACCTTATTGTATGGACATAAATGAAAAATGATTAAGGTCCCCTCATCTAACCTGTGGAGGGTCCTTCAGATCTAAAGACGTTGGCACCCACGCAAATCCTTTGCTCGCTTGACCTAAGGGATCCGTGATTCCACCTCAAATATTTGGCACATTTCTCCACAAACGTTTAAATCAAAGAGCATTGAGCAATGACCGTCAAAAACACTCATTGTTAACTCCCTTTGATGATCAGTACTCGAGGTACCTACTCCATTATTATGAACGCCGCTCGAGGCGCCGGCCTCCCTAACAATTCACTCAAATACTTAGCTTGAGATAAACAGACGAAAATTCGGCTTAGATAATATACCCAACTGACTGTCTTCCCTAAATTCAAGAGCTTCATTTATACTGTTACTATTATTATCATTCGCTTAATTTATTACTTAAAATACGGATTTAGAGTCGTTTTTTTTTTTCAAATAAACAAATATTATTGTTTTGTAATGTACAGATTTACACGGCTGCTTAATCTATTATAAATCTAATAAAACATTACCAGTTCTCAGAAATGATGACCCCATCGATTACATTCCCAAGCGGCCACAAAACTGTCACCGCCATTACAAACACATTACAAAAGCAATCAAACGGCTAATTACATCGCCAGCTGAACACCAACAAACCGTCACAGCATTATCCTTTGATATCGTTTAAAGCAATAATCGAATTTCACTAAATCCCTATAAGACAATGAATATTCATATGTGTTTAGTGATGCCATTAGTAAGCTAAACGCGTCGAGCCGCTCAAATCTGCCGTTCGTGCAATTTGGACGCCATCTCAGAAATTATGTGCAACCACGGGTTGTGCCATTAAATTAATGTACACGATAAAGTGACCAAACAGTAATTACGTCTTAAATCCTTCAACGACAGTTTACTCAAGATCGTATTATCAAATCGTTAGTTTCGCCACGACTCCATTGAAACCCTGCTATCTATGCCAATTTAATGGAAGCAAAATTTGAGCTCAGTAATTTTCGAAGCCACGTAATGATGTAAATAAAATTTACTAGATTAATTACGGGGAGCGTGCCAGAGCAGTATGTCAAGGAGTTAATTCGAGGGATAAGTTTATTAATCTGTAATACAACACAAATAATAATATATTTCTCGTCTCAAGCGAGCGTTCTAAATTTTGATTATAAAGGAATGCTTAATAGATTTTAGAAATAATGTACGCATCATTCTAAGAGAATGAATTAATATTCGATGTGCTCGTGATAAATAATACAAAATAACTTCTGAATGAAGATGATTTCGGTGCCTTTGTATTTGCTTTGTTTCGTATCAGGATTGCCAGGTGGCGACAATTCCAAACTTTTCAATGGGGGCCGTCCTCTAATTAATTCTTGGTTGTAATTCTCGGAGACTCTATTCATTTTAAGTCTCGAGCTGGGAGTATACAGCCATAACTCATTAAAAATTTCAACCAGAGAAGTATTCCGCGAATGTTATTATAAATTCCGCTCGGTTCGGAACGCTCCACCGCCGCTTAACTTCACCACAGTTTACGTGTAACGAAATTCGTGTCATTTTATAAAATTTCAGATGGCTAAAAACTCTGGAGGTTTGATAACGAACGCCGCTGAAATTTGCGAAGCTCAAACCAGAACAAACATTTCGATAAATATTTTAAAGTGTTTCAGCAACTTTGCCATTACGCTACCACAGAGCCCAGTGTTTTAATTATTCAGCAATGTTACCAGTTTATCCAATACAAAACCTGAATTAATTGAATCTAAACCTCTGTAGGTTTAGGTCTAGTTTGTTTAGGCTATCGACACAAGTAATATAAATACAGAACTTAACCGCGCAATTGTTGTCCATCAGCCACTAATTGGTTACCAATGCCAATATTGCCTGTATGAATACGTAAATTCTAGCTTAAAGCCAATGTAAACTCAATATTACACTTATTTTTATTAAATATTATGAAATGTAAACTATTGAGTATACAAATAAATAAAATACAAAAATATTTTTACTATTTCGACATTATTATCCCTAAAGAGAAAACAGCTTACTTTAGTGACTAATAGGTGTAATAACATCAAAATTATACCTAAAATAAACAGAAACTCCATCAACGCTTTTCAGAAAACTTATAAGGAAACCTATTCAAGTACCTAACTAAACAAGTTGTACGAACACACATGACTTAACCTAACCCAGATTCTTTATAAATTAACTAAGTCTTAAATGAGCTATAATAAAGACATAAGACAGGTTGGATTAAAGTATGTTCACGACGTCATAAAATGTTTTTAAAGGCAATCAACGTCATTTCAGCGTGAGCCCAACACTTACGGTTTACGTAGAGCCTAAAATATGACGAGAAATCTCAGCTGAATTACACACTTAATGTTAGATGTCCAATATATCACCCAAGCTGTTTGTAATGTCGTAAATTATGTAATGGATAAATGTCAACTGTGAGAAGGTTGGCAATAAAGAATGTGTGAAGGTTGTATGTCATGTTTAAGCTAAGCAGGCAGGCATGTTAGTGAAACTACTTAGGATGTCTAAGAAGTTTTCAATTAATATGAAAGATGTTTTCATTTCAGTCTGGTGGTTAATGGTTAATCCAAATATTCTCATGCAGTACACAGAAAACTAAGCCTTATTTTTTTTTAAATCGCTCAAAGACTGATCTAACTCCAAAAATTCCCATTGGAAACACCTGAACACATTAAATTTTTTATCTTTCCGGGGACCGATCTCAGGACCTCATTCTCAACACTCAAGACCCCTAAACCGTTAAGCCAACCAATTACACATAAAGCTGTTATATGATTAGTGACTACAACGTTCTACAGTACCACAAGCATATATGAACGACATATGCATATACTTGTACATATTCTGTGGCTTTCTGCGGCATAACCGCAAGTCGCAAGGCATTGCATGAATCTTCCAAAGATGTGCTTGCAAGCAGCTGTGGTACACCGCCATATTGTTGGCAGTGTGAATCTGAGATGGCTTACGTGCTAAGTTTATATACCTACACCTAGTAAGGGCAATCGGTTGTAATATTAGGAATAAGCCCTCAGTTTTAAGTATCACTAGCCATTTTCCACGCGACCCTTGGAAGAAAGTTCCCGTACCCGGATAAAGTACTAAATGACATAAATTTCCAAAAGTTAACGAACTAAATCCACTTTATAATATTAATATATGTAGATGTAGATAACGTAAACAATAGAAGAAAATATTATAAAGCTTCATCATACTAGATTTATTTTTGTTTTTCATGCCAAAGGTGAGTAGCCTACTCACCTTTTTATAGACACTACTCTAAGTTATGTTAGCCGTCAGGTAGCTACTCAAGAGTAAAATCAATATTTACCGCTGAAAGTCAATAAAAATACAAATGAACGTTTAAATAAAACGTAAATCCCTAAATAGTATTTACCTACCAAACAGAAATAATAACCACATAAATAACGAAATTTAATAACAAATAATATTCCGTATTTTATATACCTTAGCCACGAGCTCATTCTTATTCAATGGGGCTATCGTTTAATCAATCTAATTCTAAGGTTAGCATAACTAGGGGATCGGTTGCGAATACTAGGTACCCTCTCGAATTACGTGCTTCCATTGTAAATAGAATACCGTTGCTATAAAGTAACCTTTATTTAGAAATTGAAACCTTCAAAGCCCTATAAATAGTTTGCCAAAATAAATTTTGCACAAATTGCTGAAACTATGCATTTCGACTAATGAAAAGGAAAAGATTTCCTCACATAAAGAAATCTTATCAGTATCAAGTTTACTTTAAAAATATATTGAATATGAAAATCTGATCATTGCAATTTTCGTCATCTATCGAATATTTCTTTTTAACATTGATGCTGTATATTTTTTTGACGGTGAAAAAATCAGGTCAATACATTTCGGAATTACAATTATTGTACCTCTAAAATCCATACATAACATAAATAACTTTTAAATAAATTAATAATCTAGAGGTAATTACTCGTGTATGACACTAATACAGTGAAGGAGGCTTATTAGCACTCGGTACTCGTCACATACGCATCACAGTTAGCGCGAAGGGTGTGCACGGTGCATAATAAATCTTACTTGTTAAGTTCTCTGATTTTACACGCTAGTTACTTACACAGATCAAAGTAAAAGTAAGTTTATGTAGCATATGGAAAAATAGGGTTGTTTATTTAGGCCCTGTCTCAAGAGCACAAAGATTTACCAACAATTTATTTGTATGGCGATTTGCTGAAAATCTGAATCTTATGTTTCTAGGTTCTTGAAGGAAATAGTGTTGCGAATCAATTTAAACCGCAATAGAACTTAGATGATATTTTACATTAAAACACACTAGCAACTGCTGGGAATCATTTTAGAAAAAAATGTTATCAACATTTCAGAGTACACAAAACCTCGTATGATAAGCATAAAAAAAATAACAGAAAAAGTGATGTGGTAGATTTCCTTTAAAACAACGCTATCGTATTCTTTTAACTGGGTCGATTTTCCAGATTGAATCAATGTTATGACCAGCTCAGCCAACTAAAACTTTCGCTCGATAATCCATCGTAACAAAAGTGAGCAAAACTAAAATTTTCACCTTCCATTAGCACTTAATAACCTACAATTTGGTCGAACTGCTCGTTATCCAGCTACACTTTCAATTTAGTAACAATTAAAAAGTACTAAAAAATCGTAAATCACTAAGACATGCGATACTCGAATTATGACATTGGCGGGAGTTCGCTCGCAGGGCTGAACAATCACATAGGTAGCTGGAAATAGGGTTAACGGTCTCAGTAGCTTCACAATTAATATTCGCGTATTTTTATGCAAATAAACATTAATAGTTCAGGCACCAAATATGACAAAACTTTACAATTCCCGTTCTTGGAAAGACGGTTTTTCGTTGACTTCATATTTTATTTTATTTGAACGCAAATATTTTAATAATTTGTCGTTCGCACGAACCTTTTTCCATACATGAGTCTAACTAGCTAGCTAGCTCTCATCTGAATATGTTTTGGAATATAAGTACATTTGTGTAGTAAAATCTATACTTACCTATATAAAAGTGACCTGATATTCTAGCTTAGAAAGATAGTTAAATCACTCCTCCTTACACGAAACTGCCGTCGGCAATACCTAGAAAGTTTCTTTAGTTTTTTTTTCTAGATTTTCGCTCACCTGTACCTGCCAGCCCTAGGGCACACGAGAACCCTCGGGTACGGTGTAATGACGGCGATTACAGCCCACCCGACTGTGGGACCGACTCAACTATTTGTCTAAAATCACTTTAAAAACGGTTGCATGTTACTTAATGTACTTGTGTTTGTATTAGGTCTAATCTGTACCTTCACAACTGTTGTTGTGTCTAGGAATAATTTTAGAGTTATGCTTGTGACACTATATTAATACACTTTCGAGCTATGCAAATAAGTTCTTCTTCTTCTTAGCGAGTCGATGGCAAATCAAATGGAATTTAAATTGTGGAGGCCCAATATTTTGCCACGCTCACGGCATTGTCAGATGGCAGCACGTAGATCTTCCACAGTGCAGCTGTTAGGCCACATTAAGCAACAAAGAAGTTACCGATAAGTATTGTAACTAGATAAACTTTCAAACTTACATATTTATGCGTACTTGTTGCATTCAACTATCTACTATAAACTCAAAAATTATGTATAAACTATGGATTAGATCTTCAAAAAAATACTATTATTTGCGTAAGTTACAGGATTCGTGAAAATTTTATTGATCAACAGAGAATAAACTCATATTTATTTTATACATAAATATCTCATGAATAAAATAAACAAACAAACTCGACTTTTACATTATCAGTACATCTACCAGATAACTACTATTTTTAAGCATGCAGCTATATGAGGAAAATATTCATATTCCCTTTGACAATTTATAAAGTATGAATCTCGTAACAGCTTTATTTTTATATTTTATGAAATGAAAAACTGAATTTAATATGCTGTTTGGGTTTTTCGTTACATTTTGTTTATAAAAAAATCAACATCTCTGTTATTATTAAAAAATTTAGAATAATTTCGTCATGCGGATTTGTGTATTCTCTGACGATAAAGGCTCTATACAATATATTATTACAAAAATACCTGTACCTGTTCTAAAATAATAATAGCCGCTTAAAATTGCTGGTAGCATTTTCATGAAAAATCCTAATATGATTGAAATACTATGTGACAAATGGCTGCAACAATTCAACAGCCAACTTCAACAATTTGCCGTCAAAGGCTTCCCCGAATGCTTGGAACACAAAAAACATAAAGCTCCTGAAATGTGTCTGATATTTTGAATACAGTACATAAAAAACACGTGTAAAACTAACGAGCGAGTTAATTAAGTTTTATATTCTGCACTAGCTTCTGCCAGCGGTTTAACCTGCTTCCTTTGGGCAATACTTCGGGATCCCGGATAAAAAGTAGCCTATATGTTATTCTGATCAAAATACATTTAGTAGTTTTTTTTTGTGAAAGGAAACAAACATGCAATTTTAGAATTTATAATATTACTAGCTTCCGCCAGCGGTGTCACCCGCTTCCCGAGGGAATTAAGTACTCTTATTACTAATTATTCTGATATAAAGGTTATGATACTGCCAAGTTTCATCAAAATCTTTTGACTAATTTTGGCGTGAAAGAGTAACAAACAGCGACACACACAAACTTTCACATTTATAATATCAGTAGAACTGCAGGTAGGAAATCGATTTTTCTTCAATTTCCTAGAGTTGAGTTAAAATGGACGGTGTTATTTCGTTATTTCCGTATCGAGTACTTTAACCGGCGCGTTTATGAGGACCACCCGAGTGTGGGAATATTAGTGTAACTGTAACCGTTAACGGAGCAACACGCGGTTATTTTGCAGTTACTGTTTGGCGCACTACCGATTAACTTTAGCAAATTGAATACTAAATTGCTTGCAACTGATACTTTTAGTCTTTGCTTGCGTGTGTGGTATCTTTATTTTGTTTATGCATTTGTGATAGTTTCTGTTGTTATTCCGTTTGCTAAACGGTTATAGAGTGAACTCTATTTTAGATAGACGAGAACTTTGTCAACTTTTGAACTTTGAACCTTCCCATTTTTGCTACCTTCTTTTATTGTGTTAAATACTGTATTTATTTATTACAGCTTCGTTTCCTACAAAGGATTCCGACCATGACTAATTTTATTATATTTTCTAGAGAAACAATTGACAGTCTACAAAATCAACGACCGCAAAAACAAGACAAAACTTTGGAAATATTTAATTCAACCCCCTTTTTCCTGGAACCTAAAATTTCCCTGGAAAATAAATCATACAAACCTTTATAAAGTTTATTCTGTCCTCTGAGAGCTTGTTATCATTTGTTTATTGTTTGCGTAAGCCCAATTCCAATGTTTGCTAAGCCCTCTCCGAAATAACTGTGGACACACTAGCGACCTCTGTGTATTTGCAATTTAAATTCTTGAAACGTTTCTTAGGATCATTAAAAGAATACACAACATAATGTCAGAAACATTTTGATTTAAAGACACTGCATAAGCCAATATGACTGAAAAAGTACATTGAAAAAACAAGCCGCTGTTAAAGTCGTAAGTACCTAATAATAATCACCCTAATCTTATTTCGTAATCGTAACTGCATCGTAACAACATTACGCTATCTCTTAATTCTACTAATGATAAAATAAGTCTACGTAACCGTCTGGCGGTCTTTATCAAAATCGAAATCAACATATCTTTCGAACCATCAAACAAACATCAACAAATTCCGTAAAAATACCTCACAAACACGCATTTAACTTCCTAAATACCTCACTTGTTGCTTCCAAAGTCCTATTATACTAAAAAACAGCCTTTGAATTTCCAAAGCGGCTTCATACTGAATCCATTGATTAAAGCCGGGAGTGTGGCCACCGCGAGTTTGTCGACTGGCTATTAGACTATCATCAATCTTGGACAACAATGATCCCCTAACTAAGAGCCGATGACACCGAATCATTCAGGGAACACACAACATCTATCTATGGTCACAAGTTCGCTCGCCTCTCTGTGTCTCCACATGAACTTTGTGTACTCATGTATGTGTGAATATTCTACCACCCACATCATTTAATTAAAGGTAAATAGTTCTTGGAAAGTGTTTTATTTACATAGGTATCTTTTCAGTTGGGTGTGTATGCATTTGTAAAATACACATATTTAGTGTATATTTTATGTATTTTGCTCAAATGTCGTGCCTGTGAACTTTATGATAAATTACAGCAAAGACCTTATTGTACAAAGTGTTCACAACTGTTAATTAAATGAATACTCCGTACAGTACTTTTAACCAACTGCAAAGAAGTGTCGTGTTTTTTCTAACTGATTAATAAAAACATTACTCACTATTCAATATTTAATCTATTCAACAATCATCTCTATGCGATATGCAACTAAAGGTAAACAGTTTTTATTCGGCGCAGAATCTAACTGGCTCATTATACAATGGAATATCATTAAAGAAGCATTCACACGAGGTGTTGCTAGCTCTGAGAAATCCAAGTTCTCAATAAAAAGGTTTACTTTAAAAATACAGTACCTAATATAACTATCATTCATATTTAATAAAAATTCTAACGACAAAATAAGATGCTGAAACAGTTTGGTGCACAAATAATATAAATCTCGATAAAATCGACCAGATGTCCAACTGTAAACTTGACAAAATGTTAGACATGATTGTCTATTTTAAGAATACAATCTTTATCTCCATTCAGAGAGGTATTTCCCAAAATCGATGCCGCTGAGGTGAGATCACGCATTTAATATATATGAAATCATGTCGCAGGCTTGCAATATCACTATAACGCGTATTTAAAAAAATCTGTATGTAGTATGTCAATATGTAGTAGTCTCTCTTTTTGTGTCTTACATTCCCTAACAGAATTAACAATTAAAAAGCCAAGTAATCAGTCACATTCATTTAATCAATTTATATATTTTTTTCATGTTATTAATCTAGTAATATTATAGCAATCTAATAGCCAGTGAGTACCCATCTTAACGTACAGTTGAAGCAACGGTAATGCTCTCAGCTCCATTAATCATTAGAGTTCTTTCTCATCAGTCATACATTCAGTGTTTATTGACTTAAAGTTCACAAAGCGCTGTGAGATACTTTCACTTAAAGACGTTGTATTCATGAGATGAGTCTACAAACAAACAGCTTCATAGACACCTTGATGGTTATGTCTGTTTATGTTTACCGAATAATGGAGATGGTAATTATTTAAGTTTTGAGTTTGAGGAAGAAATTCATGAAATTCCATTTGAATATTCAATCTCGATCATATTATTAGTCCAAAGAGTCAAACTCAGCACTATTTACTCTGTAGTCGCTTTCAGGACCCAGGCGAGGAAGTTTTCATTTAAACAAATAGTCAATAACATAGAAATTTTATATGTCTTTTTCAGTGTATATTCTAAGCAGCACAGATGACGAATAAAACCACCTTTTAACATTACCTTTACATTATAAATAAGAAGATACGTGTAAAAGGTGTGTGACGTATTTAATTCTTGTGGCTTCTTGCCGATGAAAGCGGATTATAACACATTTACATGTCAATCTCAAAAGCGACACACAAAAGGTGACGAGCATTAATCTTTAACAATTTCCTTTCATTGCCAGATTGGTACAGAAAAAATCCGGACCTATAAAATTTTATTGATCCTAGAATTCGTTAAGCTTCATCATAAACCATCAACGATGTTCTATAAAATCAACAATGCCATGAATAGGTATTGGAAATCATTACTCAAAAAAATGACGTGAACATTTTTTTTAAATCGATACTGGTACACGGTGGCTACATCGATACAACAGTGTATCGATTGAGTATGTAATCGTTGCCCGCATGAATATTTATTGTTAATTTGTAAGCTCGATGGCCCGATAGTCCCAAGGCGCACTGAAAGCAATATTTTATAATTTCGACATTATTATATCAGTGTTTAATGGTCCCCGGTTAACCGTTCGAGTTATGTTCGACTTTCAAATTCACATTAATGGTCACGAATTGACTTTGCATCGATATTCACTATACGTGGTTTATTTATGAGTATCGTGATTCAACCGCGAAGTCAGAATGATATTTTGTGTTAATTGAGAATGCTTTGCGGGTGATACATACCTACGTTGCATTGCAACTAAATTGAGTTCATCAACAGGGAATTAAAATTTTTGCAGGTAAAATACTTATTATTTTGAATACTTCTGCACTACAAATGAAATAACAGAATAATACCTTAAATGCAGCAACTAGCCTCACAATTTATGTCTGCATTAAGCAAATTTACTCAAGTCAAATCTTGCTTTATGCGTCTATTTGATAAACGGACATTCGCGGGACCGCATTCACTTTGTAAACAAACAATAAAAACGACATAGCGTGGGCGCTTCATAAAGAACTTTAATCACAATCCTTCGTTAATAGAATAAGACAGGCAGCGCGTGGGTTGAATCGCTTTCGATTTGACTCGATTGTCTAACATCGATATATCGATACCAATTGATTAGGGCCGAGATCAAAGATGTGCTTCCGCATGACGGCAGCTGATCGTATTCCTACGATTAACGAGTGGGCACTGAGATGTAAGGCATCATGTACACGTATACCTACATACATGCACAGATCCCGGCTATATCTGCATGTCTATAAGTACAGTTTGTAATCTCCCCTGCAGCTAGATAGTAACTCGAGTTTAATGCGTTTAACTGTTGGTTGGTTCTGCTCGAAATGTGATAGGGTAACATAATGTGTAAAATTTTCATGAACCTGTTCAGATGTACTATGGTTAACTACATTGGGTTTTTCATTATTTTTTAAATAGGTTTATCTGAAAACTATGAAAGTGAAAATAATATCAATTTTGCAGAAAATCTTCAAGAATGTATAAATTTATAAGTTTCTAACTAAACGCAAATGTTCTTGTTTAAAATTCAATCCGGTGCACATCGATGCCTACATTGGCTTGCGTGTCACTATCTCCTCTGTTGGTACCTCTAAATATCGGAAAGAATTCCTTGGAGCCATTCCGACTCTTGCAAAGATATCACGGTGCGAGCATCTCGAGAGCCACAGTTAAACCGGTTGTAAACCCGTATCTATATGTCACAGTTGTACTGCCCGATCTGACTTACCACAATACGCTCGTAAGTGACTTCAACTAGTGCAAATAACTTCGAATGTTTTATCAACATCAATGATTAAATATACACAAATCGGTTAAATATGTATAGTTTCTCCAGTATCAGATGTATTCGTCTGTAATTTCAGGTTTGACTTTCCACTATGTAAATCATACCACAATAAGGCAAACCAAAATACAATGTTGACATGAGATTTCCATGATACTCGCGTGTATCCGCAAACGTCGGCTTTGTGGCAATTTAGCAAACGCTCGTATTTACAATTTGATAGCAACAATACAAGCTCTGAGCGGACGGTACTACCAATTAAATATCTTAGTTTTATTTATGTGCACCGTGTTAAGTAACCGTGTTTGCTTTTATACGCTTTTCGCTCGCGATAAGTTCTGCTAGTTTATTCTATTTAGACAGCGGATAATAATCTAGTATTATTAAAGCTACTGGCAAGATGAAATTTACTCGGGACGAGCCATCAATTAATTTGCATTAGCTGTTCTATTAAATATGCTTCCGGCACTTACTGCGTATAAAATAGCATTTTTTATTCGGTGGAGAGCGAAGTTCTCATGTACATATTTTATTCTAGCCTTAATAGCAGCTTAGTGGAGTAGATTAAATTAAATGTATCCTTAGTTAATTAACTATCGCAATCTCGATCTTATGTTTTACACCGTGTGAAAATCAAACACCAATCCACCGCTAACAAGTTTACTTACAAGCTGTAATTGAACTGCATCTTACAATACGGCGAGATGGTATCTCGTCGGGTTAATTGATAGAGTATTAGTTACTGTTTGTTTTGGCTCCCCGTCGTAACAGGGTTAACTGGCGCAAAACACTTATCATCATCATCACATCGTGACCCAATAGTTTTAATGAAAGCCAACCGGGGACCAGTAAATCGATTAGTTCCATCTAATCCGATAGCATCGGTAGGTAGTTAGCTATCATTGTCCGCGGTACGGCCCGTTACCGGTAGTCCAGAGATTAATGATACGAGCCTCATTGTTTGAAATGTTAGAAAAATCATCTATTAAATCTACACCGTCCATCAATGACATAGCTCCAGACGATCTGAGTGGGTATTGTTTGATTATATTTCGATGACGTGGCTCGAGGTACTCGTGATAGGTAACTTATGAACTTTACGGAATATGACAGCGGCAATTATTAAAGCTTGGATTCACGAGAGATTCGTGGTTGATAAGAAATCATTAGTCTTTGTCATACCTATGTTTTGGATTAGGAAGATTAATTTGTACGTTAATTCATTTTATTTGAAAGCACCAAAAAAGTTGCATGTCATTATTGATTTCGAAACACTTGCCTTCAAATAACTATATAACTCGTCTAACACAATTTGAAACAAAAACTCATCAAAGGAAGTTTTAAAGCTCCTCACTGGACCGTCCCCAGTAGCATAGGTCCACACAGCGCGCCGACTCACTTTGACGACAGAGCAAAACATTTTTCGATCAAACTTCGAAATTAATTTTGAAGTTTCCGTCTGACCAACGTTCAGCTAGATCCAAGAGCCAGTCCCAACTGTCGACCCGTCTGCAAGTTATAATTTTATAGCCAAGTTGAATGTTACGAAAATACAAAGACTAACTTTTAGTGCGACTAAGCTTATACAGTCTTGTGGGTACCGCAGGGTGGTGACAGACAATTTGATCATGTTACAGATAAGAACGACGGTACATGCTTTATTTGTATGAATTATGATTTTATCTTTTATGTTAATTTAATTACGGTTGTGTGCTGGTAGTTTGACGTTTGAAATTGCTTACACTGTAATTTAGTTCACCAGCTAACCAAAGGTAGTATTGTAATGAGTTAGTAATCTGGTTTTCAGAGACGAAGAGGCGGTGTATTCGTCGTGTAGAACTCCATCTCACGATGAATGATGATGTACGCGAAAAAATATAGGCGAAAGATTTTTACATGATAATACTAGTTTTATTCTTTGACCTACCTAATTATAACAAGACTTCATGAATTATTCTAGTTCAAAAAATAATGATAGGTACCCCAATAAAAATCTCTACGAAAGCCTTATTCATATTCATGAAAATAAAAATCTGACGTAATGATACTTGAACGGCATACAGTACGCGAAACAAATTCACCATATATTTTTATAATATTCCCAATTCAATGTTTCAGCGGGTCCATTTGCAATTTAAATTCCCTCGCCTGGGAGACGCGTGTCTCCAATATTGACTCAATGGATAGAAGAACGTTCTCGAAGCCATGAATATATTTCACTTACTTTCCGTATGAGTTAAATAAACTATTATAAAGCGACTGTCATGAAATTATTCTAAGAACCAGTATAAAGTATACCTACAGGACCGTAAGTAATGCACCGAGTGTAATTTCAATGATCAAAACTTTTGAAGTTCACAGAAATTAAAGACACGGTATATCATTCCTGCAAAATGTACATTTTATAATTTATAATCAGATAATTCATATTGAGATTAGAGTAGATACAGTAACAATGCCTTAAATATTTATGAACTTAAATATTTATTTACCAAAATTACCCATCATCCCATATACGGTAAAACTATAACCTATCTCACCCTTGTCTCTTGGATTTTAGTAAGAAGACGGTATTCATTTGTTCCTATTATTATACACATTTTTCCCACGGAAGTCCAGTTAGAAGCTTCGACTTCCAAGTGTGGTGTGTAGTGTTACTATAATCAGAACTATAGGTTCTCGGTAAGGCACGCCTTTTACTTCACCTGTGACCAGATATCCATAGTTAGGTTAAATATATATGTACAGACAACAGCACATCAAGTTACCACAATCTGTCAAATTTCTGCAAACGATTTTCAGCTTATCACAATAGAGGTAGGTTAATGTTTGATTGGTAAAATTTGACAGATTCAGGTACCGTGACCTGCTGTTGTCTGTACAAACATTTAATAGTACGTGTGTACCATGGTGTAAAGCCTTTTATTGATATCGAAGACACCACACACCTTGTAGAGTAGGCATATTTATCAAAAGCGCTTGCTAATATATTACGTCAAAATACATAATATTATTTTCTTCGCACATATATCTACGTCAAATAATAGATGTAAGTCCATTCACAGACTGCATATGACGTAGCGTTATTAAGAGACTGCATCATCCTCCGACATTGAACGCAAAAAATAGATTAAAATCATAAAGAGCTTGCTATATGAAAGTAATTACTCACACGCTTTATGCATAAATCTTCGAAGATAAACATCGAGCTTATCCTTAAATGTACTGCGAGCAAATGAACTGAATAAATATAAAATTCTAGTATGATAGCGCATTTCTTTTGAGCTTTAGGGTTGATACTTACGATAATGTAAGTTTAAAATTCCACTGAATATTTTTGTTAATTAAAGAACGCGATTTTTGTGAGATATCAATTACATATCTCATGGTTAAAGATTTCATATTATAAGCCAAAATAATTGCTCCAAACTAGTCCAATTGGAAAACAATGACTGTAGTACCTATATTTTTGAAGTGAAAACTTCTTTAGCGGCGTTGAGCACTTTTTGTATGGGGAAAAATATATAAACTCGCGACAGGTATCACGTGACCGAAATGTGAAACCCGAAATCGTGAAACCCAAAATCGTGATACCCGAAATCGTGAAACCCGAAATTCTATAGAAATTCCGTAAGTACAGGTCGGTAAGATATTTTATGACGTTTCAAACATGTGAAATTTGACAATAGTGTCAGGCTTAGTAATTATCATTTAAAATCATAGATGGAGTTTGGGTTTTTATTTTTATAAAATGAAATGGTGCCGGAGTATCTTTAGGTTAGCATCCAGGCCACAGCAATACACTAAAAATATATATTTGAATAATTTTAGCTCAACCAGAACCCTCAAAATCGAGGAAAGACATGTGAGAAAAAATGTGTTGCGCCATCTATAATTTTTCAAAGTCAAGTAGTTAGTCAAGTAGAAAGTACGAGTATAGTTTTTATTCTTCAAAATCATAGATGGAGTCGTGCTTAAATTTTGATTATATTTAATCGTGTTGGGGTATCTTTAGTTTACCTTCCAGTACAGTCATAGGGACAAAAGATTTTTTTGAGAAACTCTCAATATCGAGGGCAAGTGATGACAGTAAAAATTAGCTGTGCTCTTTCTTCATTCCATAATCTCAAAAAATATTAAAAACGCATAAAGTTAATATTCATGTTTTCACTTCTGCCAGCACTCCCGGAGTGCAACCCGGTGTTTTTTTTATCTATCTATATTATAAAGCTGATATACTAATATTATAAAGCTGAAGAGTTTGTTTGAACGCGCTAATCCCAGGAACTACTGGTCCGATTTGAAAAATTATTTCAGTGTTAGACAGCCCATTTATCGAGGAAGGCTATAGGCTACTTTTTATCTGGGTGCGCTGAGTAGTTCCTACGGGATGCAGGTGAAACCGCTGGCAGAAGCTAGTTTCCTAATAAAATTATTGGTATTAAAATATTGATGATCCAGTTATCTTCGAGTGGGGCATTTTCTTCTCATATTTTCATTTGTTTTAGTTAAACAATACAGTTTTTCTTAGTTAGATAGTGACTTCCCTTTAACGATAAATATGAAGAAAAAGATAAAGTACCAATCCATCGATTAGATTTGACATAAATGTCGTTTTATGAGTGTTAGAGACGAGAGCGTGCACCTTAAACAGGGATATCTCCGTTAATCCAACCAGTTCCCTTTAATTAAATATGCGATATAGATTTATTAATATACTAAGTACAAATACGGTAAGAAATCAACGGTCGTGCGATTAATTCTAGCTCAGGATTAAGTGTTTCCTAGAGGGAACGACAAGCGCCATCTCTCCGATTTGAACTGAACTAGGAAGGAGTTGAGTCTATCTGTTGCTGTCTATCACAACTGCTTTCGATCGATAAATGCTCTGCTTTTAATGACTAGAATACCGTTATTGGATAAAATAAATAGTATAGGTATCTACCTATCTATTGGAAAATGGCGAGAGATCAATCAAGCTATGAGATGACATTCAGAAACAAAAGACTTAAATGTAGAGAGAGATGACTATAATATTAAAAACATATTCCAACCGGCTTTTCATTTTAAATGCATAAAATATCTTAGTTGTTTTATTTACCTATTGAGAATATATGAACTATAAACCCAACTCCAGAAAATGCAATGCTTAAAATGACCCACACAGTCCACAACAAATCCCGAATATCAATTTGTAAACACGACACATTTTTTTTAACTGTTCTCTAATCAAAAGTTAGTAAGTTAACTAAGAGCACCCACAGGGCTCACCGGCCATTTAGAAAATGGTTTTCCCTGTTCTAAATTCAAATGATCACCACTAACAATTAAGGAAATGACATCATTGCTGAAAAACAATGGCCGAAAAGAGTAGCATTCTAAATTCGTATCATTCAAAAGTTGAATGTGGTCGTTCATTAACATTCATAGGGCCATGTACAGACGGCCCGGAAATACTTTTCGGATGTCCGCCGGCAATGCATCTCTCTTTTCTAACGATAGATTGTTTTTACTGATATATACGTTAGGTATAAGTACATTGCTTTATTGAACTATTTTTGGAACTGAACATTATTGTCAGTAATATTAGGTAGTAGATACATCGTTCTTTTGAACGGTTTCCTTGGATTCTGAACAATGATGTCAGCGATATTACTTAAGTATGATTTGTCATAGCAGATACCTAATGAGTTGCGATCAAAAATTGTTCAAATGAGGCAATTTTACGTCAAAAAAGAATGAAAATACTTATACAGGTTTTGTCAATTAACAAAGAAAAAAAATGCAGTAAACTCTAAACGTACGCTTTTATCTTCTTTCAATCAAACTTATTAATGTTATCTGATTGATGACTTTATCTTCTTAGATATATATAAAGTAATACAGTGTAATTTGGACTATGTATTTAGTTATCATTGATATCCCCAAAATACCTACTACTAATGATACTATTCATAATTTTTTGACAAAAAATTGTCAAGGTTAATCTGTAACGCCACCTTAAGTTTAAGCAATTACAAACTAATGAATTAATACCAAATTCCAAGCTAAATTAAATCGACGATAGGAAATTGTCGGGCCACGATAAAACCCCGTTTATTTTCCACTGGCAATAAATTTCATAATATCCGCCTCTGGTTAGTGAAGTCCCGGTAGCTTCACTTAACTCGACTTTATAAATTAAAAGTCGTTAAAGTACCAAGTCGATCGAGTACCTTCTATTCGAAAAACATGTTCTCGAGTAATATTCGAAATTTCAAAATTTCGAAATAAATACGGTTGTTATGAATTTACCCCATCTCTTGTAATTAAGAAAATGAAATTAGGTCAAATTGATTCTTCAGTGTTCTCGGCCCTTGAACAGATTAACTTGTCTTGGAAAAGTAATTAAGGACTACCAGAGAAAGTAAATAAATCATATTTTAAAAGATAATAAAAACACAAATTTCAATTTATCCTAAAGGTCGTAAATAAGGATTCTGTTTCTTAATATGACTTGCGTATACTGGGGAGGTGTGGGCCTTTTTATATATTTATAAAAAGTACACGTCTAGGCGCGATTTAGATGTCTTTAGAAACGTAATAAGTGTCATCACACTGGTAATGTATGCCCATTGAATATGAGAACCGGTGTTATATTATATGTAGATTTTTCTAATTCTCCTCACGAGCCCAAAAAAGGAGATGAAATTGTATTTTATTTCTACGCCATCATAAATCTCGCACAAGCTTTGAAATGAAATACCTGTGTTTATGTAACATTATATACACGTATAATTTTCATTTTCAGTACACGCAGCATTACAATGTAATTTCAGAGCCGTTTTCCATAACAATGAAACTACATACGCTAATTAAAATATAATAATAACATAATACGAAGCAGTAAAAGTGTTGTATTAATTTCAATTGTAATTATGTTATTTAAATAATTTGAGGTTGTATGTAGAATACAAAGAATATGCTATAAAATATGGTGGTATACTAAAAGAAAATTAATGTTTAATTTAAACATTCCTTTATCGCTACATTAAAGACGAAAGCACATGTAATTCGAGTTGGAGTAGATTTTCATGACCTAGATACATGACGTCACAAAATTATTAAAGGGAGCCGAGGAGCCCTTTAAATTGAAGACACATCTAAAGCTCACATACGAAGGTGGATTGAAAATAATCCAAGTAGAAAATTAATCCTTGATTACGTCCCACTCCTGCTCAGATTTGAGGGGTAAGTCAAAGATGTTAGACGAAAATGGATGAGATTTGATAATAAAATATATTTATTTTCATATTCGCTTTTAGAATACTATTCTTGATTGGAGGTTTATTTCTAATAGCGTCTGCTCGTGATGTCTACATTAAGTAAGAATTTAATAAAAATATATATAAAAAACACACATAGAAAATAAACAGAACCATTTTCTTTATCTAGACGTCCTTTTCTAGACTCATCTATGTTCTTGACCAAACTGTATCAAATTGTTTTAAGCGTGATGAGAGATCCTTGAACCAAAATATGTGTTGAAAATAGCAATTGATTGAGCACCCTATTACTTTAAAGCTAATTCATTAAACATTTTCCAATGTTTCTCTTCAGTCTTACAAGTGCTTATTTAGTGAGTGTCAGTGGATATGAATAGGGAAATTTCCACGAAGGTCATACGTATGTCAGAACTTTTGCTCACACCTCAGAATACCCTCATAACTCCTCATAATATATAAATTTCCTTCCACACTTTCGCGCTTCCTGTAATTCAGTATCACGGGCGCCTACCTGCATATATTTAAGGAAATCGAAACATTCCACCTCTTGCCTACTTCATCCACTGGAGATACTTTAAAATTTTCAAACGTAATCCTGCGATGGATATTTTATACCTTCTACTTTATATCGATGTAGATTTTTAATTAAAAACCTCATTATTCTGCGGCTTACCTTCATAGGTGTACTGACGTTTGTTATTAATTAAGTAGGTACGGTATACGCTTCTTAGTAATAGGTTGGAGTATATGGCCCATTGTATAGTAATGAGTAATGTGAAATAAGTACATTGAATTGCATGGCTAAGTTTGGTTTCTGTTTAAATTAATTTGTGGCTGCAATTCTTGTAATAATGGCTTCTATAAATTTACCATTGTTATATTAACTACCGGCAATAATAACTCCTAAACAAAGAATTTGTTTTCTAAATACGAGATGGCATACAATATTATAACGGCTTACAGATAATAAACCCAAATCTTTGTTTACCTAACCACATTGCGGCAATAAATAATATTTACTTCAGCAGAATTATCAGACCAATGGCCACGAAAAACCAATTTCCCTCAGTTCCCTAATAACTCTCGCTTGACAAAATATTTTCCTTCACCAGTAACTATTGTCGCCCTCCGCTTAAGACAATCGTTAGGCGAAATACAAATACTTTGGTGTCCAAATTTCAACGTTCGAGCGTAATATCAATAGGATCGCGTGGCAATTTATATTTTCGTTGAGGGATCCCCTCACTAAAAGATCAATTTCGCGCTTGGACAAGTTTAATGTAAACTTAAGTGCCTAGGGGAGACACTGCCAAATGAAAGGCGGCCCGGTTGCGCTAACAAATGTCTCTATGTTATTGAATTTTTCGCCTTGAATCAGGGGAATGCTGGGCGTAAATTACGTCCTGCGTTTATAACTGTTTTCTCGTGTAATGGCTGTAAAGAAATGCAATGCTAGCCTTATTGCTACTAAAACTGCAGCTAATATAATGTGCTATATGAAATCGGCCACGATTTAATGAACTTTCCGCAAAAAGTGAGTCATAAACCCACAGAATATTTTGAATTCACTGAAAAATAAGATGATATTTTATAACTAAATCTTTTAATTTTTCAGATGAGAGAGCAGAGACACTTTATACAATGTAATCAAACCTCTTCGCAAGTCATATTTCAAGGTCTTGTGAAAAATATAGTAAATCTGAATACTGAATGATGCGAGCTACCCCAACCTAAAAATCTTTGAACATTTTTACATAAAAATGGCGGTAAATCACAAATTGTCGTATTTCCAGACATGGCATTTTGCGGAGAGATGCCTACGGTCGTAAACTCCCACTTGTCTGTAGACGATGAAACGGAAAACTTTGATCGAAAACCGCACGTTGCAAGAAACCTTGTAGCAAGAGAAAATGTTCTCGCTAGGGGAACTTTCATGGATTTTATCGAATATGCTGCAAGCAGCACACTCTAAGCCAAACAAGTTCGGAACACTTGGCGTGTTTGATCTGAGATACTCGTGAGATGGATTCTGATTGATTTTATCCAGTCATGTTTGTGTTAAGAAAAAGTTGCGATCGTCATACCGATATGTTGCCGATGTTCGCGAACTACGTAACGATGTGTGTACAGTCGTCAGCGCCACAGCTACCAACTCATTAAATGAAAGGAAAGTTTGTATGGGTAACACGTATGTTCTACATTTGTATATCTAACTACTTTGTTCGGACCTCTGTCTTAATCTAACAAGGGAATAGAGGGAACTTGGAAAACTAGATTGTAACTTTACTAGAAGTTAGCATTCAGTTTATAAGTCGAAATACGTCTTATTGACTTTTGAATAAATACTACTAAGTTGAAGAAACTTTCACCAAGCTATGCAAGGAAAATACTAACTCAACAGACATAATAATTCGTACCTCTTACCACTGTGTCTAAAATATTTAATAATTAATTTAATGTAAGGCAACATACATACATACAACACCAAGAGGATCGAACCAAATTAATAAACCTATAAGCAAATGTCTCACAATAGGCAGCAGGACGAGCACCGATTAAGATAAAACTAATTAATGGCAAAAACGTCAAACCGAACAGTAACATTTATCTGTGGACAAATAGCCCAAACAGCAGGTGTAGACCCTAATAGAAAGCCATTTGTTTACCGTCGGCAAACTTCACCTCGTAACCCTAAAATCTAATTGGATTTAATTCCATTAGCAAAGGTCCAAACGGGACCCCTTAATTGTGCTGACCGATGCCGGTTTATTATATAGCCTGGACCTCGCCAGTGAACGTGCGTCATTTCATTATGGAAAACATTTGCAAACACGAACATTGGCTGGTATTAGGCATGCTGTAAATTGTAATGTGCGCGCACCTTTATATCTGCACGTGTATCGTATTAATAAGATCCGTGTATTTCAGATTACGTTGAGATAATATTTTGGGCTCTTACAACAAATGGGAAAACATGAACCTTGTCATAACAACAAATGTACTCGTATGTTGATGTTGATTATATGGTAAGAAGTCAATTAAGCATAATTATTTATGTTTCAGATATCGCAGATTAATTGGATTGCGAAGTTAAATTGCTCTTTATTTAGCGTATAAACAGTATTATTAGGTTAGGCTAAAAATCGCTATTTATCATTATAACTACAATAAAGTATCGTAACTTTGCAGCAATGTTTATAATCGTAAAAGTAAATATCCTAGACTATAGTTTTGCCAATAACCTAGGCAATTCTCTGGTCTCGTCCAACACCCGTAGGAATTCGATAAAGCTACTTCAATGACTACATACAAATTATTTCTTACTCCAATTTGTTTCTATAATCTACACAAGTATTACCAAGCCGAATAGTTTGTTTGCTTGCTTGAACGCACTAATATCAGGAACCGGTCCTATCTGAAAATATCTTTCAGTGATGATAGATATCCCATGTCCCATTCATCAGGCTATTTTTTATCTGAGTACGCAGAGTAGTTACCACGGGACGCGGGTGTTAACTCTGGCAAAAACTAGTTAGAAATGTAGACATTTAACAAGATATTTAACTAATAATAATTGCCTCTCCAATAAATGTGTTAGAATTGAATGTTGGTTATTCAACTTCAGTCGAAACAAATAAATAGTTCACATTGTGAGCCTAATATAGAAACGGGCTGAACATTAATTAACATTGCCAATAGGACTTACACCCTTCTAATGACTCTCAATTTTAGATACAACGTAGGTTTGTAATAGGAGAGGAAGCGAGAAACAAATGCATGATGTTAAAAAAACGCATCCAAATTGGTTCATCCGTTTAAGAGGTACAGTGCCTCAGAAAAACACATATAGACAACCAGCCAGACATAGCGGTCAAACTTATAACGCCGCTTTTTTTGCGTCGAGATTTGAAAATTGTGTAAAAATAAAAATTAAATCTCCATAATAATATCCACTGTTCTACTCCAAGTGTTCAGTTCTCGCCAAACTTTTTGTCGTTGCAAAACATTGCAGGAATCGCCCTGCAGAAACCATAGGTATCAACGGATTGGATGGAGGTGCAGAAGAGATATGCGATACTTGAGCGTACTTGTGCCCGGAATTAAGATGCAAACCGCGTGCCATTGAATTTTGCAAGGACTAGAAAAATATTTGACTCCTGAAAAATCAAACCAACATATCATATGCAAAAACGCTGAATCTTATCAATAACACCACCATCCATTCTAAGAGGCTTAAACTCCATTACTTGGAACCTAAACATTGAGCGTTAAATATGCAAACCACACTTGACCTGTATTTCAATGAACCTATCGAACCTCACTCAACGGCAACGATATTAATTGTAAGCTATTTACAAGAGATTTGATCGATCTTCATGCAGGTATTGATTTGTATTGTTTAAAAGCGCTTTTACAATAGGAGATTTTATGTTCTTCATGCGGTAACGCTTGAGTCATACGGGCGGTATCGTGCATACAGAAGTGACAAATAACAAATGACAACTATGGTTAAAATGATGGCACTGCGAGAGGTTTTTTGCAAGAGTACGCGCATCAAAATCCGCTAGTGTAAAAGTGCTGTAAATCATCGAAGCCAGCTGTATAATTCGCTCCACTTCAGAGAAAACTAAAGCGATATTAGTATCTTAGACAATATCCATTTAATATTTAAGAAAAAAAAATCTAGCAGTATTGTGCATTTTTTCCTTCAATGTGATTCCAAGACCGCAAAACGAGTTTAGGTTTTTGTGTAAAGTGACGACTATGAATGCAATTTAAAAGATATGTAAGTATATATTACTATGTCTGTATCTAATCTATATCCTGTATAATCATGCTAGATTAACTGTTGTGATTAAAGATTATATTACATCATACACAGTATACCTGAAGGATATGAAACGGTCACTTTAGAATTAAAATTAAAAGAATCCAAATACTTGGACTTTCTATCTATATAACCCAGTTTTACGTTATTTTGATTATCTTGATAGTCGCTAATCTTTCATTAATATTTCCCAGCTGCCTATCAATTTTAATCTACAAATAACTTTATTGGCATTTCAACATGGTCGCTCGGAGCTCGCGTGCAAAAAATGATGGCATTAATTAGTCACGGTGTCTAAAATACTTATAGTCTGTGATAAAAACTGTGATAGATCTGTTTATAGTGGCATTTTAGATGAAAATAAAGAACAGTGAAAATGTCCTCGACAACGTTCACTTATGAAGAAAATAATATAGTTAAAACTATTCTATCAGGATGCAATGTGTTGGTAAACTTTCTTATGGGAGCTATAGTGGCGCTGCCTATCCTCTTTGCAGTAGTCAAGGATTTCAATGAGCCTTCAGCACCAGCGGATATCATTATGCTTCATATTCTTCTATGCGTACCTGGGGTAAGTTTTTCTTAAGCAAAACCTGACTGCCTATGTTAAGAAAGGTGTAAGATGATGCAATACTTTCCGTAAGCTGAAGAACATCTTGTTAGAATTGTACACGGTTGCCAAAAGATAGTTCATGAAGACGAAAATAGTATAAGAAGGAGAAAACTCGAATAGTATTCACGTGGAAAATGAGTTAGGTAACCACTAAGCATTTGTGCTGTTCTTGAAACTTGACATGAATTAGACTCTTGTTACTATCACAACTCTCATGATTACACCGCCATTTCAAAGATTTAACATTTTTACGGAACCCAAAACCTAAAAAAAGTAGGCATCCTGAAAATGTCGTAAATATTCAAAAGGATTAGTTACGTCAAAATGTCGATAGCAAGAGTCGGTCAAAGTCGATAGTGGAAAAACAACACATCACACTTGCACGTTCACGTCCGTTGTGTCATTGCCGTTTCCAGCAATTATATCAACGTTAAATACCTTTAAAAATGTATGAAACTTATCAAGCTTATCTTGGTATGTCGAGATAAAATGATGAACTCATTATGGCGAGCTGCCTATCGCTTGTTTGATAATATGATTACGTGGCGATTTTCTGTTGCTTAAACCAATATTTACGATTAACCTTATCAATATGGGTAATTCCTACCTACAAACTAGGCTATGGTAAGTTAAAATATGATGACCACAAAATAACAGCTAAAAACAGTCTTTTTTTACAAATATTGAAGACTGCATTGATCATTCATATAGTATGTATTCTGTGCTGAATGACTATGACATAAGATAACATTTATAACATGATTTAAACGTACAAGTTGCATAATTTTACACCCCGTTCCTGTACTAAAGTCACACGACATACTGGCAGTGAAACTGATTATTATTTATTCTATTTTCAGTATCAGCTGTTGATGTCTCATTCATTCCTCAGTCTATGCCCTTACAACTCATGGTCCTCAACACTGAAAAAAACTAACCAAAGACGAGCGCATTGGATCCTGCAGCTATTGGCCTCTGGAATGGCAATATCTGGCAGTATTATTATTATGATTTATAAGGACACCAATTTTAAGTTGGAGTCTTTCTTAATGAGTAGGTGTAAAATATCACCAGGCACCCGGTATGGAACCTACCTCATCAACTGTCTACCTATTGACAAAAGTGCTTGAAAATGCTTAATTAGGTAGAAAGATACGGTAAATGCTTTTGTCGCTTTGTCATATGGATTAGTAAAAGCAGAGCATTTTCTAGATAAATTCTCATGAAAATATGTAGGTAGCTGATAATCCATGTCATATATAATTATAAGTAATATGTATATCGTCATTTCTAGACGTTATACATACAAGAATAACAATTTAAGTATTCTAAGAACTGATAAAGTTCAATGATAAATATTAGACGATTGTGAGTTCATAAAGTTGATAAAACTATTATCTAATATGTAGTTACTGGATTTACAAGATCAATATCCAGGAAATTGCTTTTGATTATAATCCTTCTATCATTTAATCATCTGAAACTTATTATCAAAAAAAAACAAAACCGACTTCACAAAAAAACACTGAAAGGGATAAAAAAATAAAACTTTTCACATGGCTCTAGAAGTCGGTGTCTGCAGGTCTGTTGAATGTGTTTATTTTGCCACCGACTTCTAGAGCCATGTGAAAAGTTTTATTTTTTTATCCCTTTCAGTGTTTTTTTGTGAAGTCGGTTTTGTTTTTTTTGTAAAAAGTTTTTTTA
>NWSH02000535.1:7252362-7274374 GCA_002382865.2 Heliothis virescens
ATAATTATATCCCTAGGGATATAACTATATTACGGATTTATCTACCTTACTGCGACATATATATAATAGATAGAAGATAGATATAGATTCGTAACGTATTATTTCATATTACAAGTATAACTGTTACAAGATTACGATACTTGTCTGTTATTTTTAGCACAGCACTACAAATATAAAGCGATGACATGACATGAAACATGAAATGACATAACCTTGTAATAGCGCAGTATAGATTTAGAAAAATATTGTTTACCAAATTATTTGATACTCAGTTTGGCACAAAATTATAACATCCATTGATTATTGATATAATAATGTTGTTTGAATGCTCATTAATTTTTAAAACGGTAAACAATCAGCAAAAATATTTTTTTATCGTAACTGCAACGCCATTACAACGTTACGTCGTCAGTTCAATCGCGATGTGTCAGAAACGCATTCTCTGAGCGGCCGAACTTTAGTAACCTTTTTATACCTATTTATAGGTACGTTCATTATAGTGCTTTTATTTTAGCATGAGTTCCCTGGCAGTTCATATCTGATAGTTAGAGTGATGCAACCTAACGAAACTTAATCGATTATTTTATAAAATCGAATCGGTTGACAAAGAAAATGGAATCGGAATTTTAAATTTTTCATATGGCCACTACCCTACATCGATTTTTTTTTCGATTCAGTAACTTGTGTCAATCTCTATTGACGCAAGTCACATTCCGTTCCGTGTATCTGTCATTTTCGACATTCTTTAAACTCATATTTTTTTACATCGATTATTTAATTTATTAGCCATTAATATTTATTTAGTTCATTTAAAATATAATAAAAATATCGTTTACTGGGTAATTAACAAAGATACAATATTTTAAAATAACTTTATTTTGTTGGTTTGTTGTTATAGCTTTATAGCAGTTTGCGTGTGATGGAAAAATTTGAACTGTCAGGGAACTCATCATAACGGAAAAATGGTACAGATTCTACTTACTGTAAGAAAAATATTATCAATACCTGTTTTTTAAAAGAGTTTCCATGGAGTTTTTAGCCGGTTCTTCTCCATGAGACCCATTTCTTTGAACCGTGCGACTAGCTTGACGTTTTGTAAGAGCTTTTATAGGCCTATTTGAAATACAAAAAAATGAGTTTGAGTTACAAATAATATCTAAAACAGCATATAGCGGAAGCAAGTGTAACTGATCCAACAATATTGTCCTTGTTGTGAATTGCGATGCTACAAGAGATAGATGATTAATAATGATAATAATTATCTAATTATCTCTGACGTATATAGACGTGACTGCAGTCATGTTTCGTAATAAATTGATACTGCATCTACTATAAAATGATAGCTACTATTTGATTACCTACATTATTTTATTATCATCAAGATTGCAACCGAATTATAAACCCAAGTTATATTTCCGTATAATCACACTTGAGGAAACTTGCACAAGTATATATGTAATTCTGTCTGTTCATTATTGGTATTGCTTTTGTTGTAACCAAAATCTATACTAATACTATAAGCTGAAGAGTGTTTGTTTGTTTCAACGAGCTTATCTATGGAATTTCAGTGTTAAGTTTGGTGAAGACAGACCATTTATCAAGGAAGGCATAATAGGAAATATTTTTTTCAAAAATCTGAAAAGTTAGTTGTTAATCATACCGCTTGATCTCTGAAGATAATGAAATCAACATGCACCAACAAAATGCATTCAACGTGATGATCAACTAATAACAAGATTAGGTCGATTAAGTAATCATTTCATAGGTACTTACTTATAAGTGAAGTGAAGGGATTGTAGTTTAAATTTAGATTTACCAAATCAATATTTAGGCATTTGTAATATTTTTCCACTATAAAAATCAAAGCTGAAATTATGTTGAAATTTTAATTAAAGTAGTTTTCTATGAAAAGAAACTATTTATTTAGGTTAGTGTTGGTTAATTAACTTGAAACATATTATCAGGTTATCGATGATATAACCAAGTAGATATTCAACTAAAGCCAAATCGTTCTAGTAAGTTCCATTAAATTGACTGAAACGAAATGAAAAGCATGATGTTTTTGGGCGTAGCCGGAATTGGGCTGATTGTAAATAGATTAATAAAATACTCGATATCTATATGATAATTTAAAATTTCATATCATATTATTGTATTAGTTGTAAGTTTATCTAAATTGTTTAAGGTCGTTTAGATATTAAATAGAGTTGATAATTTTAATCCCACACATTCAAAAAATGTAAAAAAATGTTTTTTCCAAATAATCATTCAAATCTGGCAAATAATGATGATGACTATGGATTTTCCTACTTTTCGTGAAGTTAATCTTATAGGTACCTACTATGAAAAATTTAAGTAAACAAATCATGTAATGAGGGGGTTCCTTATTATATAATTTGGTTAGTTACATTTTTTCAAACAAAAATAAATAGTGGAATTCCCAGAGCTTCAAATTGGGTAAAACCCAGGATTTTTGTCACTGCGGATAAAAGTAGAAAAGAAAGTTGAATGTATAGCTAATAATATAGAAGAAAGATTTACCTATGAAAAACTTTGCTCTTAATTTGTTGTTGTATTTGTTACTTGTCATATCGTTACTTCTTCTCACTCGAACGAGTGAAACAATTTTGGTAAAATATGACCTGCATATAGCTTGGCACCTTATAACATCGTATTGACATATAAGCTACTCTTTATTCTCGTGTTCCTGTTGCGAAAGAATTTTTCGGTATATCTTAGTAACAAAATAAGAGTCTTTCGTCCTGAACTGTAAACAAACCCCTTATCAGATAATGCTTCAAATCACACTATCCTACCGATGTATAAAATAAGAAAAAACTTATACGAAAATACAAAAACGCAAAGAAAAGCATAGGTAAGTTTTCAAAGTAATGGCATCAGTACTAGGTAATACGCCACCTCAATAAGTAACTAAAAATTGATTTTTTTTTCGTATTTTTTTTTGTAACCTAAAATGTTAAAATTTTTTTAATATAGTTGATTTCTGCAGTTTCACCACATTTCCCGATTAAACAACAGCACACTTGGGCCAATAGTACCTTTCCTAAAAAATAATTTTAAACAAACAAACAAACTCTTCAGTTTTTAACCATAAGTATCTATAAACTTACGAGATGAAGCATGATTGTGTGATCTTCGAAATAAAATAACTCCTGATAATTAGCACCTCCGACTACTTATTTTTTATATTATTCAAGTTTGGGTTAAAAATTTATCAATACGAAAATGCTGTGAATGTCCCTAGAAATTGTCTAGCAATACTTACTTATTTTTATATCGTAAAAATTAATATGTCCTTACATCACACGTTGTAAAAGCCAATTGCTGTATGAGAAATGAGAAATAAACACACCAGTGTAAACAACGATAGGTACACAATTTCTACGAGTAACGTGAAATCTTATCAGTCGATCGAATTTAGTGACAAGTTATCTCTACGCATCGCTTATACGCAATACTAATAAAACTCAACGGTTTTATGTACGTTCATCATTTTTTTTCATCAAAGTGGTTATAATTTCAGGAATTGAAAATAAATCTCATTTTCAAATCAATGTGATTAATTCCCGGGAGTGGTTCTTACTTAATATTTATGCCAAATTTTGAAATAAATTAAGTGAAAAAATTAACACGCAAAGTCTAATCAAATTGTTAGTCTCTGATAAAATAATCAGTATATTATTTGATGCCGTTATTTCAACTGGCGCCGTCATTCACAGTCTGAAGTTCAGGGTGTCAACAGACCCTAAAGCTTTTAATATATTTTTTAAATAAATAATTCTGTGAATCATGGACACCGAAAACGGAGCACAGCCGAAACATTCAGCGCCTTTGGATAAAAATGAATACCGCTTGAAGACATTCCAGATTTCTTTAAATCTATTTGCTCAATTATTAATAGGAATAGTAGTTGGTGTGATAATACTCTTCGCGTTCAGAAATGGATTGCCATTAAACAAAACAAGTTTACATGCTTTGCTTTGTGTAGTTGGGGTAAGTTTACAATACTTATTTAATTTATTCTCAAATTAATGGTAATAGAATTTGTTGTTTATTCTATCGACATAAGTACCTAAATTATATTGTTAAAAGTTTTTCAATTTGGGAAATTAAAATCTCAATGTAAGAAAACCAATAAAGCTATATTCCCTAAAAATATAAAACATACCCTATAGAAGTTCGTTTCTAATTAGTCGCCTTAGGTAAATTGCCACATTGTCTTGTCCGTGCTTTGACTTGAAAGTTTCAGTATTTTAACAATAACTTTTTTATACAGTACCAACTGTTGATGGCACATGCCATCCTCAGCCTGTCTCCTCACAACAGCTGGTCTGCCCATCTGAAAATGGTTGACAAAAGACGAGCGCACTGGATCCTTCAATGTATGGGATCGGGCTTGGCTATCGCTGGAAGTTTCATCAAGATTTCCGACAAAACAGCTCACTGGGATACTTATCATGGACAATTTGGTAAGTTGCAGCAAACGTGTCTATCGATTAATGAATAGTTTGAAAAAAACGTTTACATTACTGAAATAAAATTATTGAAGTTCCTACATATTTATAACAAACTTTTATAAAATCGTAAAATTAAATTTTAAAATTTAACGTACTTATGTTTTTAAATTGTAATAACAAAACTTAATTTTCATGCCGTAGTTATAGTTTATGTGAATAATAAATGTTTACGCTATCAATCCTTAGGTTATCTAACACGAGGCAAAATTGAACTCTTGAGGACCTTTCATCTTGGAAAATCCATAGTCATTTTTTTTCATGAAAATAATCTATTTACAATAGTCTTTGCCTGCAGTAATCTTTCTGCCCCAATACCGCATTAGTTCCACTAATTAGTGTAAATAAAACAATATTGTAAACTAATATTACCAATTATTTTCCACAGCATTGGTAGCCCTCGTGTTCTCAGTGGTTAGTTTGGTCAACGGGCTGTCATCCCTCTACTCCTACGAGCTCCGCAAATTCATTCCTGCGAAGTTATCCAAAATCACTCACATTTGCTTCGGGATCGTCGGCTTTGCAGCGTCTGCCATCAGTCTCTGCTACGGCATGGACAAAGGCTTATTCAGGAACTGGACGACTGACGCCTTGGCATCTACCTTAATCGCATTCGTTGCAACCCTTACTGCTATCATCATCATCGCTCCACTGATCACCTTCTACTCGAAATTCAAGAGGAACTAACTGCAATCGAATATCAAGGATTTGTGATATCTTTGCACCTGAGCTAATGATGACTGGATACGATAAACTGTATTTATAAGGACCGCCTACATGTAATATTTTTTATTCAAATGAGTAGGTTCTTATAAAATGTACTTAAGACGACAATGACATTAATGTTAGTTTAATTATTAAATAAAATGTTTAAGTGACCTCATAGAATGTATTCCTAAAAAAGCATATTTTTACAGTATAAAATGAAAGATATTGTTAATTTTAAGGTTTACTTTTATAAGAATATACCAATGGTAATTATTATTTTCTTGTATCATTTTACCCTTTTTTTAGCCGTTCACTTATCGCAATAGAATCGCAATGGAATCGCTATGGGAACTGCTATCCTCACTTCCTAACCAATATGTTTATGAATTAAGTGTTTGAGATAAAATATGGGTCACCGGTATGAGCGACCCTGCGGAGCCGGCCAGCCTCAGCCGCGGTGGCAAGTGTTACAACCACCTGCTCCTCAACTCGCGGGCCGCCTCGCCCCTCCGCGCCTACGCGATTTTGAATTACACTCTAGGGGTAGGGCAGACAAGACTACGTGGAGTCGGATTTACAGCGATTCGTTTTTGCCATTAAAGGCTAGTTTATGACAAACTTTTTATTACAGAAAGCCTTCTTTTTATACATTTCCTAATACGATATAGGAATTATATACAATTCCTAGGAAATGTATACATCTCCCAGGATATGTATCTATTAAATAATTTTTAAAACAATATTTTATACATTTCCTAAATAGCTTCGGTATTGTATACATTTCCTAGGAGTTGTATGCAATTCCTAGATTTTATACATTTCCGTTAACATATGCAATAAAACGATAATGACATTTAAATAAGTTAACTCGCGAGTACCATGTGACATTATCACATTCTATGCACAGATAATACCCTAGGTAAATGGTGAGGCACGCTACTGAGGTTTATCACCAAAATTTGATAAGATATCAAAGACCTATCCTCACCGTGTAATGCATATTTTTTTCATTTATTCCCTTGTCGTGGCAATGACAATCGATTTTTTTATCTATCCACGTCAAAAACATTGTCTGATAACTAATTAGAAGTAAACATGTTTATTAATTATTTTCTGATCAACCTTTCTCAAGTTAGTTAATGTTAGCAATTCTGGGTCATTTTCATTGGAAAAAAAGTTCAGTCCTGTATTCCAAATAGATTTTAAGCGCAAAGACAAGAAAATCCTTCGGCATTAGTTAACCTGAAGTTATCTTTCTCTAAACTTTACTGATGAAGGTTGTATCGCAGAAATTTTGTGCCAAAAATATGACAGAGCAAAACAGTGTTTTTGGACAGCAGGAAGGAGCGTTCTCGAAGCTAAGGTTTATTAATTTTATCATTGGCAGTGAGTCAGTCATTTACAAAATCGACATATTTCTATTGTGGAATCATTGATAAAAAATTGTGACTGGTTTAGAAGGCGCGAATTCCTAGAAACGTCGAGAATGTACAGATGTTACTGTCTCTGAAGCACTTCCCACCGGACCGGCTTTGACACTGTGCCTTATATCAGTGGCCACCTATTCTTAATTATTTGTATTCTTAACGTCCCTGTACTGGGCAAAGGCCTCTTCTCACACAGAAAAAAATGGATATTAAATACCATGCCTGCTGAAAGCGGGTTGGTGATTTCAAACTTTACAGTCAGAATGCCTTCACCTTTAATCAGTTATTGGTGCCAAAGATACGCTTAGAAGCTTAAAAAGTTGGAATATTGGAACGTGCATGACCTGGAACCTGGCCCTAACACTCATATTGTGTGGTTGGCTTTACCCAGGCCACCACGACTACAAAAAACAATCAATTGAGTTCTACTATAAATATGCTATCAGCTTTATCACAAGACGTGATGACGTGATTAAGCCATCAAATAAAGTTATATTTCTAGTTTGGGAAGAAGATAATTAATTATAGCAGAAAGAACGGAATATGCAACAAACTTACCCCAGATACGTTCATTATGTACATATGATACATTTATATTCACGACCAGATTTTTTACCGTATGAAAAAGTTTGAAAAAAAAAATACCACTAGTAAACGGTGCGTCAAATATACATCGAGCGACTAGATTTTAAAAAGGAAATTTAAAAATTGTGCTTTGTATGGACAGACCATTTTTTTGCATCCACGATTCTTCACAAATTATAATATGATAAAAATTTAACTGTGCCTATTCTCATCGTAATGAGTTTTAGACTTCAAATGAAGCTACCAGTCAGAATAACGGAACGAAATAACCTAACCACTTACTGATTATTTTATCTGAAAGGAAGGTCTGTGATAAAGTCATAAAGATTTTCATTTCATATTATCTATTATGACTGACATATAGATTTGTACTTATATTGTTTAAGATATATCATTTATTTCCAGTAGTTCCGATTTCAGTAACAGAGTGAAGCCCAGAGCGAGAATACAGCTACTTTACTTTATTATTTATTTCTGTAACATGGATTCCGAAAACGGAATATCAACCAGATCTGGACCAAAACCCTTTGATAAAAATGAGTATCGTTTAAAAACATTCCAGGTGTCTTTAAATCTTCTTACTCATATATTAATAGGTATAATAGTGGGTGTGGCTTTAACATTCGCGTGCAGAGGAGGTTTGCCATTGAACACAACATCATTACACATAGTGTTATGTGTGATTGGGGTGAGTACATCGAATAGTGTCAAAAAAGTGGATGTGTATTAAGTATTTATAAATGCAACGACCAACAACAGTATATATGCGGTAACCTTAAGACATGCAGACATACAGTGTTAAATACTTTTGAAATCTTTATGAATTCAAGTTCATGAAGAAAACAACCCCAGAATAAACGTGCAAAAATATTCCATTAATTCACATTGAATTTGTGAATAGCCCAAAATGTATAAAGTTCAAAAATCAGTGTCTAAAATACAACTTTTTTTATTTAGTACCAACTCTTGATGGCACAAGCCATTCTGAGCCTGGCTCCACACAACAGCTGGTCTGCACATCTGAAGATGATAGATAAAAGACGAGCGCACTGGATCCTACAGATTTTGGGCTCAGTATTGGCTATCGCTGGAAGTTTCATCAAAATTTTGGACAAAGCTGTTCACTGGAATACTCTCCATGGACAATTTGGTAAGTTGAGAAAATCATTTTATTTACTAGCTTCTTCCTGCGGTCTCCCGCTTTCCCGTGGGAACTACTGCGCATACTCGGATAAATGGGCTATCTAACACTGAAATATTTTTTCAAATCGGACCAGTAGTTCCTGAGATTGGCACGTTCAACCAAACAAACTCTTCAGCTTTATAATATTAGTATAGAAGTTTAGATTATTTACACCAACATTCTAGTTCTTATGCATCAAAAATATCAAGTTGATAAAATCATTGAGAAATATCATTTATTTTTTTACAAAACACTTCGTATAAGCATGGGTGAAAGTCCCTGAAACTATTTAAAAGTATGAATTGAATAAGAAAAATTTACTGTTGCATCATTCTATTTACTTCTTTTAAAAGTGAACGCTTACGCAAGTGATAATCTTAGTTTATCTAATATAGGTAAAAACAAACTCATACTCTTATCAGACTCTTTTCATCTGGGGAAACCACTATCGTCTTCTTATCAATGACAAAATGATCTTCAATACCCGACTTCCTTAACCTTAGTGTTAACCCCAAATCATAACCTGGATAAGTATCTATTGGAAACCCCCGGATTTCTCAAATTTTACTGAAGTGATACTACGGAAATCTTGAATCTTTACCTGTTGTGTATTCTCGCCAAACTTTTTGGTGTCATGGAACATTTCGCGAGTGTCTGGGCAATAACCAATTTTAGGTGTCAACGGATGGCAGAGGTGGGGCAGGGTTACTCGGAGTTTAGGTACATCAAGTTACCACAATCTGTCAAATTTCTGCAATAGATTTTCAACCTTATCACAATTACGGGAATAAGGGGAAGGTTCGATTGATAAAATTTGACAGATTCTGGTACCATGATCTGCTATTGTCTGTATCATGTGTATTACCTATAGCCAAGTAATATAAAGAACAACATATCTTAAACCTTTATTTTTCTTCTTTTTTCTAGCTCTGGTGGCCCTCGTATTCACAGTGGCCAGTTTGTTCAACGGGCTCACATCCCTCTATGCTTATGAATTCCGCAAGTTCATTCCCGCGAAGTTATCCAAACTAACTCACATCTGCTTTGGAGTCGTCGGCTTTGTTGCAGCTAGCATCAGCCTCTGCTATGGCATGGACAAGGTTTCTTTCAAAACCTGGACTGGTGAAGCTACTGGAAACACTTTAATAGCCTTCGTGGGAATCTTTACAGCCGTCATTATTATTGCACCAATGTTAAATTTCTTTTCGAAATTCAAAAGGAACTAGTTCTAATTGAGTATGAAGTGACAACTAAGCTTTCTTACATGGGTGCTAAGTATTTAGAAAAACCTTAGTCTTATAAATGTGTATAGTTAACGTCTTTAGAATATTTTTCTAATTTTAAATACACAGTAAATTAAAAATATACCTTAATTATTACTTATTCTGTCTCATTCCTTTAAACCTGTTACTGGTAAGCTAAAGCAAAAGATAAAATAATTAAACAAAAGAAGACTCACTCGTAGAAACTGCGGACACAATAAAAACTAAAAGCCATATCGTTAAATTCGATTGAGAACAGGTAGGTAAGCGATCACCACAGATAACTGGTCGGTGCGCTACCACCTATCTTTATGGCATCTAAACATATAAAGGAAACTCGGAGAAGAGTAATGGCCCTCGATACGCACATTCTAGAATAGAGTATTGTTGCCATTGCTAATGTTTGAGATGTACGACCATATCTTTTGATAAATGCGACACTACGAGCGGGTGTGCGGACCTTTGACCAGGAGCCCACTGCGACATTATTCGTATTCTATCGGCGGATTTGAGAGTAGCTAACCGTAGGACATGGCGTATGCCGATATTACATTGTCAAACGCTTCAAAAGACACGAACTAGATAAACGCTGGGAGCTTTTGAAAATTAAATTGTTAATAAATGAAATTCATAGAAAATTCACAATACTGGAAATTATGTGTACAAATACAAATATAATCTTATCGCTAGAGCGCAATTTATTCCGGATAACCTTTGGATGGAGTTAAACTGTAGTTGATTACGTGCAGTTTACGGGATTTTACATACAAGATTATACATACTACTAACTTCCGCTAGCGGTTTCACCCGCTTCCCGAGGGAACTATTTCCCGTACCCGCATAAAAAGTATGTTATCCCTGTGCCTATAAGCTTGAATGTTATTCTGATATATAAGCTATATTTCTGCCAAGTTTCATCAAAATCCATACACACACACATACATTCATCCTCACACAATTAGTAGGACTATGTACTTTATTTATAAATAAAATGCTGGCCAGATAACGATAAATATGTTGCTGATAGCAGAAAAGCCTTTCCTTTTATAGATGACCATCACTTACTTTCCTCCTGTGGTAGTTTCATTGTCATTCATTGGTGGTAATGAATTTCGAAGATAATATTTATTGAGAAAGTTCAAACTTCCCAAATTTAAAACAAAAATACGAAATGCTTAAGAAGAAAGATTTATAAATAACTCTATCCAAGTTACTTTATTCGTCTATGAGTCAAGTCCAATATTTTATAGTTCTATAAAGCAGAATGTTATATTCAAAGAAAATAATGAAACCATTTTGCTCAATCGAAATTTTCTATTGTATGTGAATATTCATCCTACGCAGATACAAAAGCGATTATAAATTATAATTTGTAAGGAAATCATAGCTATTATCTTCACAATATAGGCTACCTCTCTTATGTTTGAAATACGAACGTGAGTTTGTTCGTTTCTCTATATACAAAAACAGCTCAACCGATATGTTACTCAACACCTAAGTGATAAATTACATCATCTATACACAAAATAAAAAAAAAACTGGCTTTGTTCCTCTTCAGAATTTAAACATTTACTTGCTTTTATTTTAGCATAAGTATGATAACCTGCTCACTCAACCTACCCCAATCTGTCAAATTTTACCAATCGAACATTAACCTTCCGCTATCGTGATAAGGTTTAAGATCTATTGAAGTAACTTGACAGATTGTGGTAACATGATGTGCTCTCGTCTATACCTTGCAAATTCTTAACACTGCATTGCTGCCTCGTTTGGTCTAGTGATCACAAAGTGACTGACGTGCGACGTGCACGGGGTCTCTGGTCAGCTTTCCAGAAGGAAAACATTTTGTGGTTTTAAGGGACTTTCAGTAAGTATATTAAATCGTAGTAAAATGTGGGTGGATAAAGATTCTTTGGTTGGGTTTATAATAAAATAATATTATATGTCTAGTCTGAGCAATGTGGGCAATTTCGTATTGGTAGAGGTAGTAGTGTTAGCTAAATAAAATACGAGTTTAACAAATGAAACGAAACTTATCCAGATACAAAATTTTAATATAACAATATAAAAACAAACTTATCAAAACTTAAATTCTCTGTAAAAATTTTATAGATGAGGTAATAATAATTGATACTGAATAAAATATGACAAATACAAACAAAATTGAATAAACTGATCTACCGGCCCATATCCTGAATTCGTCCTTGTATATCCCAGAACCTAAGCATAACGAAGATGATATAAAGCATGGTATACCGAACGCCATGTGGGCTATATGCGCTCTAGGAACGTTCTGTAGTGCAAACGGACCACCTATAAGCGCCACAACCGTCAGAACTAGTGTCAACACTCCTGGAAATAGAAAGTAATATGTATAACAAATGACTTTTATTATATTTATTAGTCTCACTTGGATTTGTATGAATTCAAACACATCGCCGCAGCGTTGGCGGCGAGTCTGCGTGTCGCAGCTAGGGTAGCGGCGAACGGGTACCGTGTGTGAGAATTCATAAAAATTCATACAAGCTACGGCATAATGTGTAAACGGCCACAACTGTCTATTTTAATGTTATAAATCTAAAGAGTATGTTAATTTAAACGAGCGAATATAAAAAAAATGTTTATGAAAGAATATGTGTCGGCGATGAACCGATGAATGATCTATTGGTAACCAACCGATAAATATGCAATCATAATTCTAAACACGACAGAAGAGCTACCTAAACAATTCTTGTTCACTACAAACATTAATTTAGAACAACAGGCGAAACTGACCTGAAACTAACTAACCTACATTCAGATGAGCGTTTGAGCATGCCCCTGTATTGTCTCAATGACACATAGCCATACAGATTTGCACACAATACAGGGCCGATGATATATAGTGAGGTGAAAGCGGCGAATGGACAATCTTAATATGAGTAGTCACCTGTTACCCCGTGAAAAGACCTTATTTTTTCTCTATCACGTACAATTTCTATTGTGCCGAGTATTGAGCAAAATACTGCACATAATTGAAGAAATGAATGCACATATTTCCGATGTTTCCACCGCATTGGAGTTGACCACCCGTTCACATAACTCAGGGTCAGTATCGCTTCCGCAGTAAAAAAGTGATACTGAAAAATAATGTTATTTATACATTTTGGATTACGAACAGTAAAAATAATAAAAGCAACTCTATAAAAACTGCATTTACATAAACTTAAAGAAATAATCTATTTAAGAACTGGTCCTCAACTAATCAGGTTTGGTAGGAAGCCTACCATAATATAGACGTTAATTGAAGAAAAAAATGTTTTCTAAATAAAACCGCATGTACCGATGAACCACAATTTCACCCAAATCCGTTCAGTAATTTGAGTCGTAATTAGAATCAACAAGAATTTAATCATTAGCTTTTCCTTGTTATAAGACATATTGATAAGGAGACAAACTTACAGCTAAAGCAAATATTGCCGAGTGGTACTCTTCTTCGTGAATCGAATAAATACCTGTTGACATCACAACACCGCCTATGAGCAAATGGGTTAAGCCCATAGCTATGGCCATATAAACAGTTTTGAAATATTTTGCCCCAGTATGATCGATCACTCGGGCCTTTACACCCCATGCGAACCTTGCTCTACCTGCACCTACAGATTTTCTAGGTTTATATGTGTCGTCTGCCTCTGTATGTGTTTTCATTCTAACATGCGATTATTACGTAATCTTTACAAAAATCGGCATTATTTTATAACTTAATCTAGATATTGATTGCTGCTGACATTTTCTGTAATGACATTAATGAAATGACATTGAAAAATAACAAAAACTCTCTGCTCATAAGAGCATAAAGTTTAGTTGAAGGTCAAACTTTTATCTTTGCAATAGTGGCGTGAAATAGCATGGATCCCCCCCTTTTGTGGCTTAGTTCATACCTTTTATACTCTTAGACATGTCCACCTAAGCAGACATACATGGCTACAACAATTCTTAATCGAGCGTTTACTGATTGAACTTTCCATACGACCATCATCGGCCTGACCTTTCCCCAATTTTCTTGGGGTCTAAGTGGATGCAGTACCAGTACTTTATAGGGACTGCCTGACTGCTTGTTGCCAGAAAATACTATGTCGCAAACAGGGATAAAATTCCAATTCTACTCTAATTCGAATAAGCTGTAATAAAAACACTGGTAATTACTTTTCTCTTTGATGTAAAGGTTCCTGCCAGGAAATGAATGACTGTCTCTCTATATCTATACATATAATAAAATCGTAAACGAAGCTGTGTCTTTACATTGATTATTTTTTCGACAAAATGAGGAATATGCATTATTTGTATGCTACTGAGGCCGAAACGATCGTTTTCAGAAATTTTGTCTGTTCGCAATATTACCGATTTAAAAAAAAAATCCCTGTGGGAAGCTACACTATCCACGGATAACATAGGCAATATTTTATCCAGGTACTGCAAATGGTTCCCACGAGACACGAGTAAAACCGCGGTACTATGTAAAAATGAAATCTCAGAAACTAGAACACCTGCAGACTTGAAATTTGGCAGGTAGGTTCCTTGTAGGGTGTAAAAATGATTTTTTGAAATTACACCCCCTAAAAGGGTAAAAAGTGGTTTGGTATTTTGTATGAAAGTTCTATGATTATTGAAGTAAGAAACATGATCTTTAGCAGATAGGTTTTTATAGGGTGAACATTATCAAAGAACGGATTTTACGAAAATCTACTCCTAGGGGTGTAAAATGAGGGTTAGTAGTTTGTATTGAACTTCTATATTTTTGAAGTGTTTGTCTATTTGTTCGTACAGATTTTGATGATGGTAAGAGATACAATAATGGTACTGTAATAAAAATTGTTCAATGTCATGAGCATTTTCTGCTGAGATAATTGATCTAAAGGAACACCTGATGTGGAATTCCAAGAGCCTAGCTATATTATAACAGATATAGAAATGACGTTTGAGCAAAAGTGATTCAATCTGATGAGCATTCCTATTGACTTACAAAAAAATAAAGATCTGGAAGGTCTCGAATCGTCTCTCACATCCCGTTGTTTTCCAGAGAACGGGAAAACAATAAGAACGTTCTCGCTGACATAAGCAACAGGATCCGCGTACAAAGTCGCGGGCAGAAGCTAGTACATAATATAATCAAAGTTTTAATAGTGACTTTGTGTGCACAAGAACTAGAAGCCTTACATCAGATATAAGACATAAAAATTCTAACAACAGACTTACAGCAATAGTGTAAGTAATCGCATGCGAAGATGCAGCACGGTACGAATATGCCATAATGGACACAATAACAGCACCGAGGAGTGTATGTGTGAGTGCAATGCTCGCAGCGAACCATATCACCATACAGTAGGAGTCCCCACGAGTTTCGGCAGTAACCATTCTTTTTAACGTGCCAGTACTAGTGACTCTTGCTAAAGGCGTTTCGCTCTTTTTAGGCTTCTTTAATTTTGTCACTTCATCCTCAGGTATGTTCATGGTTCTTCAAGATATTTGTTTTAACTTATTCAATATTGAGTAACAAAATATATTATTATGTTTGACGTATGTGCATGTCATGAGATATGACACGTCGATCATTTATGGTAGCAGATGATTATTTTTTAATAAAAGGGACATTTAATGAAAGGCATTACTTTATTGCTCTTATCGCTTTTCACTTAATTGTAAAATGTGCTAAGATTTAAAACTGCACCATCATATTAATGGAAGATTTAAAAAACTATCAATTTATCAGTATCATCTTGGATATCATCTCCGAATCACTTCTTTAGGGTGGGTGTAATTTGACCAAACTTTTTAAGCACCGCTTTACACGACTATAGGCCAAAGCTTTATAGAAAATAATGCAGTCGTATATTTAATCATAAGATTAAGGGAAAATTCCAGTGTCCAAATAGTTCAAGTAGTAACCCATGTTTTTAAAAAGATAATTTACCTAAGGAAGGTAAAAGCGTGTTAAAAGAACCTGCTGAAAGTGGCTGAATCTGCAGGTCAAATAGTTAGTCTCTTTACTGTGTGGCTATTTTCATGATTCCTACATTGTGCACAGGATAGCTGTAGTTAGAGAATACCATTTGCAAACGCCAACACATCAACCTACCTTAATCTGTCAAATTTCTTCAATAGATTTCCAACCTTATCGCAATAGTAGAAGGTTAAATGTTTGATTGATAAAATTTGACAGATGCGAGTAGGTTTTTTGAGAGAGTATTATTTTTTCGTCGTAGGACGTCTACTGCTGAACAAAGGAATCCTCTATTGATATTTTTTTGCCTTTGCTTCCAGGTTCTGCAGGATTATTGAATAAATTAGGAATGTCTATCTTAAGGCCCATTTACACATTGCGATTTCATTGCCCGTTGCTTGCCATTTTATTGCAGGAATATTTGACCAGCGACCATTTACCTATTGCACGATTANAATTTGGCAGGTAGGTTCCTTGTAGGGTGTAAAAATGATTTTTTGAAATTACACCCCCTAAAAGGGTAAAAAGTGGTTTGGTATTTTGTATGAAAGTTCTATGATTATTGAAGTAAGAAACATGATCTTTAGCAGATAGGTTTTTATAGGGTGAACATTATCAAAGAACGGATTTTACGAAAATCTACTCCTAGGGGTGTAAAATGAGGGTTAGTAGTTTGTATTGAACTTCTATATTTTTGAAGTGTTTGTCTATTTGTTCGTACAGATTTTGATGATGGTAAGAGATACAATAATGGTACTGTAATAAAAATTGTTCAATGTCATGAGCATTTTCTGCTGAGATAATTGATCTAAAGGAACACCTGATGTGGAATTCCAAGAGCCTAGCTATATTATAACAGATATAGAAATGACGTTTGAGCAAAAGTGATTCAATCTGATGAGCATTCCTATTGACTTACAAAAAAATAAAGATCTGGAAGGTCTCGAATCGTCTCTCACATCCCGTTGTTTTCCAGAGAACGGGAAAACAATAAGAACGTTCTCGCTGACATAAGCAACAGGATCCGCGTACAAAGTCGCGGGCAGAAGCTAGTACATAATATAATCAAAGTTTTAATAGTGACTTTGTGTGCACAAGAACTAGAAGCCTTACATCAGATATAAGACATAAAAATTCTAACAACAGACTTACAGCAATAGTGTAAGTAATCGCATGCGAAGATGCAGCACGGTACGAATATGCCATAATGGACACAATAACAGCACCGAGGAGTGTATGTGTGAGTGCAATGCTCGCAGCGAACCATATCACCATACAGTAGGAGTCCCCACGAGTTTCGGCAGTAACCATTCTTTTTAACGTGCCAGTACTAGTGACTCTTGCTAAAGGCGTTTCGCTCTTTTTAGGCTTCTTTAATTTTGTCACTTCATCCTCAGGTATGTTCATGGTTCTTCAAGATATTTGTTTTAACTTATTCAATATTGAGTAACAAAATATATTATTATGTTTGACGTATGTGCATGTCATGAGATATGACACGTCGATCATTTATGGTAGCAGATGATTATTTTTTAATAAAAGGGACATTTAATGAAAGGCATTACTTTATTGCTCTTATCGCTTTTCACTTAATTGTAAAATGTGCTAAGATTTAAAACTGCACCATCATATTAATGGAAGATTTAAAAAACTATCAATTTATCAGTATCATCTTGGATATCATCTCCGAATCACTTCTTTAGGGTGGGTGTAATTTGACCAAACTTTTTAAGCACCGCTTTACACGACTATAGGCCAAAGCTTTATAGAAAATAATGCAGTCGTATATTTAATCATAAGATTAAGGGAAAATTCCAGTGTCCAAATAGTTCAAGTAGTAACCCATGTTTTTAAAAAGATAATTTACCTAAGGAAGGTAAAAGCGTGTTAAAAGAACCTGCTGAAAGTGGCTGAATCTGCAGGTCAAATAGTTAGTCTCTTTACTGTGTGGCTATTTTCATGATTCCTACATTGTGCACAGGATAGCTGTAGTTAGAGAATACCATTTGCAAACGCCAACACATCAACCTACCTTAATCTGTCAAATTTCTTCAATAGATTTCCAACCTTATCGCAATAGTAGAAGGTTAAATGTTTGATTGATAAAATTTGACAGATGCGAGTAGGTTTTTTGAGAGAGTATTATTTTTTCGTCGTAGGACGTCTACTGCTGAACAAAGGAATCCTCTATTGATATTTTTTTGCCTTTGCTTCCAGGTTCTGCAGGATTATTGAATAAATTAGGAATGTCTATCTTAAGGCCCATTTACACATTGCGATTTCATTGCCCGTTGCTTGCCATTTTATTGCAGGAATATTTGACCAGCGACCATTTACCTATTGCACGATTAGTGCTAGTAACATCTTGCTGAAATAAAATGGCAAGCAACGCGCAATGAAATCGCAATGCAAACGGGCCTTTAATAGATAGGAGGTTGATGAAATGAAAATAAAAGTAGATACAGCTTAAATAAACAAAGTTTACTGTTCATACTTTTAAGTGCCATACGTGGTCCTCAACTTAGTGGACATCATAGCAGCTAGAGTATATAATACGGAAAACAAAATTAATATGAAATGCACATTTTTGATTGCTATCCATTTTATGAAGATTTTTTCCAGTAACCCCAGAATGAAGCATGCCGTGCAGAATATGAAACCAGATATTGCCAAGTACCGATGAGTTTCCTTAATGAACTGCCCATCGATGTTCTTTGGACCTATGAAATATATGATGAGCCCAACTAAACTGGCGAGTACTGCTAAGACTGTACCAATAAAGCCTGAAAAAAAATTGTTTACTTTATCAGGTCAGTAGTATCAGGTATCAGGGTGTAAAGGTGTCGATATGGTTAGACAGATGTTACTTTTGATATGAGCCTGGCATATAGAAGAGTCTGAAAAGAGAAAACATGCTGCGCCGACCATAAAAAATTTGGAATAATGAGGAAGGATTTGGCAGAAGGATATCAAGGTATAAAATATAGGATATACCGTAAAATCTTTCGCTCTTCAACTTCGCCCACCCAGGAAGGCAAAATTGATTTTAGACTGATTTATTTGATATTTCTTATTTAACATATTTGCATTCTTGTGTATAAAATCGTTATAATTAGTAAGTACCTGTAACTGCATGACAACTATATTTCATGTGTCCTAAGCTGAGAATGGTTCCAGCCAAGCCAGTGGAAACAGCAAATATTTCTAAAATGAAATGCTGATACGTTCTGTCATTCGGTGTCAGGTACATCGATCCGCCAAATAGAGGGCTGAACATCAGGATTCCAATAGGCATAAATAACTGAAACTATAATAATATTTTGAAATAACGAAAAGAATTAAAACAGGTGCCTGAACACGTAGATGCATCAAATTATAATCTAATAGACCTCTCAGTCTATTAAATCACAATTTGTCTAGATACGAAAACAATACAATATGATAAAATGTATGAGAACTTACTCCCATTGTACACAGAAACACGTGTAAATTCATGAATAGTGGCAATTGAAAGGTCAATGTAAAGAAAAATACTGTAAAAACATTAACTCCTATTAACATCATGATAAATGTAAACACAGCTGAACCCCAGATTTTACGTCGATAGTCAGCTGCCGATAATTCAACTAAAACTATTCTTACTGGTCCCACAAATTCGTGTGTAACGGGACCCTCTGCTTTTCCTTTATTACCTACACATTCGAGATCACACGCCCTATCAGCAACATCCATTGCAAATACTCTTTAATTTACATATAATACAACTATACTCATTTATAATAAATTATTCACATGTAACTTTACTTCAGTACAAATATTGCGACATTGTATTAAAATAACCATCAAAAAAGTTGTCAATACTGTGCAATGACAAACTGTCAACTTACACGTCAACTTACCTTTTACTTCACATTTCATGCCACGCATAATATTGAAAAAATCAAAGATTTAAAGTAATGCTTTTGGTTTTATTAGTTAAGATATAATATGTTATATTTTTTCATTTATTAATTTTCTGACATATCTTCAAAAAAAATGTTATCATATGTAGCTCGTGAGCTTGATGAGCCCTGATTTAAAAGATTATTTGTCAAACTATTTTAAGGGACAGTATAGGTATCTCCAAAGTTAAAATCTTACTGACGCATCCTGAACAATTAATATTTGAAGAGAATCCAATGTTTCGCGCAATGCCGGCCGGACGGGCCCACGGGACGTTTGAGAGTTTCCCGTTTGGTACAAACTTTTATGCAAAGTTCTAAACTACAATTTTCAACTTTATTCCAAAGTATCAGAGATTCTAGAATGTACGTAAACAAGTTTGTGTATCAGTAATTCAGTTATGGGAGCGTGAAAAAGCGGATCGCAAGCGTACACACATGGCGCGATCCCTTGTCGACGATGTCGCGCGGAAAGGCAAACTTCATTTCAAAATAAAAAAAAATGCCGTTTCAGCGTCCAAAACAAAAAAATATGTGATCGTAAAACTTTTCAATTTTACCTTTGTTTTGTTTAAAAAAACCCATCCGGCCCACAATATTAAACTTCGGTAGGCCTAAAAAATACAACATAAATTAATCACCACAATTTATTTGAGAGAATTCGCAGGTTTAAGTTCAGGCTTCTGCATGATGCTAGTAAATAGCCATGGTATTTCAGATTTCCATAAGTCCCGTTTAAATTGTTCAAGGAGTTAAACTAATTTCAGGTACACAAGTTTTATGTGTCTGACAATTATCATAGCAATAAAAGCTACGATATGCCTAAATTATTACGATGGCAGCACTACTTTAATTGTAATACAATATATCACATGCAATAAATACTTTTATGAAGTCACATACACCCTTATCTATACGACGGATTAATTTCAGAGATATATAAGTTAATTTTATTCATAAAACAACTGAAATCCGTACCTTATTGCAAAGGTAATCGGCATACGACTTGTGACCAGATTATTATCGTCCCAATTGACTGGGCAATTTTATTATCATGAATATATTTTACGGTGCATATATTGCCCGCGTCATCATGTCAATTTCTCCACGTAAAAAATACTATAAGTACGTATACTATACGTAATACTATACGTCAAAGGCCTTTGATTTTGTTTCACATGATTTGCTCCTGAAAAAATGTGAAAAGTTTGGAATACGTGGCAAAGCAAATGCATGGTTAAAAAGCTATCTTACAAATAGATCACAATTTGTTGAAATCACTGTAAATAAAACAAAACAAAGTGAAATGGTATATAAGTCTAGCTTAGGTCACAGTCGCACCGGTGTTCCCCAGGGCAGTATATTAGGCCCCCTACTGTTCCTACTATATATAAATGACTTAATTGACGTTACAAACTATCCTTGCATACTTTTCGCAGATGACGTGTCGGTCATAATCCCAAAAATAAATGAAAACTACAACATAGAAATAAATAACACAGTCAACAAAATTATAAAATGGATGGAGAGTAATAACTTAAAACCTAATATAGGAAAAACTAAATACATTCAATTTACCAACAAGAACTGGAATAAAATTAATTTAAAAATAACCTATGAAGACAAAGTAATTGAAAATACAGATAATATAACTTTCCTTGGCATAGTGATAGATGATAAATGTTCCTGGAGTAACCATATTAATAAAGTATGCGAAAAACTTGCTAAGTTTGCTTATGCTCTCTGGCGCCTATCCAATCTTACAACTAAGCAAGCCACGTTACAGGCTTATCATGCGTATGTTGGCTCAGTATTACGCTATGGAATATTGGTATGGGGCAACTCGGTGCATATCGAAAAGGTTTTAATATCCCAAAAACGATGTGTGCGTGCCATATGTAATGTCGACCCACTTACATCCTGTAAGCCATTATTTAAGAAACTTGGGATTTTAACAGTAACTTGTGTTTATATTGAAGAAATCTGTAAATTTACCAAATCTCACTCTGAGTTGTTTGAAAAAGTGGGAGATAGCTGGAATTTTAAAACTAGATTTCCAAACAAATTAACTCTTCCAAAAATGAGAACGGAACTGTACAAGCGAAGTTGTTTTCCCATGTGCATTCAAATTTATAATAAACTTCCTGTCAAAATTCGGGAACTACCAATGATTCGGTTCAAAAGGGCATTACGCAGATGGCTAATTGATAATCCCTTCTATTCCATTAAAGAATTCCTACAGTATAAGTTCCCGAAATAATTGTATATTTAAGATAAAATGTATTTTGCATGTCATTATATTATGACTGAATACTGAACTGATTGACATTTTGTAACACCTTGTATATAACTGTATTCATTAGCAAATAAATCCTTTGACTTTGACTTTGA
>NWSH02000535.1:7298075-7315027 GCA_002382865.2 Heliothis virescens
TAATTATAAATAACATAATCCTCATCTAGGTAATCACATTACCAAAGAGTCATTCTAATTAGGTAAAACGTTAGAGAGATCCATTGGATGAAGTAACTAGCTACTTAGGTAACTAAACAGAAACAATATTAAACATTACAATTAAAACATGCTTGAGATCAATCAACTTAATTATTATAAACATTATCATATTCAAATTTGCAAAAGTTCAATCATTGGAATATAATAATAACATTTACCATTTATGTAACAATTCAGAAGAGATCAATCATCTTAGGTACAAAATTAAATCAAGATTCGATAAAGATCAATATTATTTAGTCATTTTTGCAGCTATAATCTTGATTCGCCCACATTTGTTACAATAATGCTAATTTGCCTCTCTATCTTGCATTTCTGCGATAGCTGCAGCTAATGTTTCCTCGGTCGAAGTATTTACACGTGGTTGGACGCCAGTCTTAAGCTTATATATTCGGGGCATTTTCAATCTGAAACATAAAATAAACATTAAAATATAGCAAGGGATATATGCCCTTAGGGCCACATATCCCAAAATTTTTCGGGGCCCATATCCAGACTCGCAGGGATAGATGCCCTCTACAAAAGTAAAACAAATACCATTAGTTAATCATTAAAATGCAACTGACAACAATTTACACATCCTACTACTTATTTAGAAGTTAAAATAAAACAAACTTACCTGTTACATCCAAAGTTATAGAGGAACGAAAATCACTCGCGAAGTAAAATCACGCCTGCTTATCTAGTCGCCGCCATTTCTGTAACTACGCACAACCGCACGAGCTTAGCTTTTTGGCCGACCGATGTGTGGGGGGAGTGCGTTCATATCATAAGACAATATCACACCAGTGCATTTTAGTATTCACGCAATCGTTTCGAGGCGTCTATCCCGCTTGGGCGTATATCCCGGACTTACCCTAGTTACAGAATAACCGATAAGGCTAAAACTGCTATTGCCATACAATTTTCATTGAATTTTCATACGAGTGACACACAATTGTAGTTAAGGAATCACCGCCCAGAATGTCAATTCGCTCTAAAGGCTAACATGTAACGTTGTAATCAGTTAAAGTAAAAATGTAGGGAAATGTCTGCCAGAAAACTTAAAATTACCTATTTTACATTATATATTTTTTTTAAATCTGGTAAGGAAATACATTTTACAAATAAACTCTACTTGGAGTATAATATTTTAGTGCACAGAAATTGAGATTATTTAATTGCTCCTTAATAAATATTGTCCCTGTCAAAATATTTTCCCACTGAAAGCATCATCTACTTTCATACAGGTACTGCATACATATACACACATATTTATTCACATAAGCAATTAAAAAAAATATTGAAAACCTAAAATGCTTACATAAATTGCTAGTATCAAAATCGGTGACATCAGCTAAATCACACGATACGTGCAATATAGCGATTCAATTGAATACCCAGTCTAAAATGTTGCTACCGAACAAAATTCTGACATAACTATGTTTCATATTATTTGTGTAATACCGAATAGAGATGACATTGCGACAACTAACCGGAAAATGCGGCATTGTTTCACTGTAGTTTCACGAGAAATAGAATTTATGTGAAAATTAAAATCTGATAGACCATGTTGCGGGCTTAAATTTTTATCTGCAACCAAATCGTGAAATCAGCACATACCATATCACCGGATAAAAACAGTATTTACGTAAAAATCCATTTCGGAATAACCTAATTGATATTTTTAATTTCATGAACCTTAATAACTGCCTTGATTTTTTTATCTTATCCAAGAATGCAGTCAACAAATCTTAAGAGTTAGGTAGATGACACAACATAGATTTTCATAATATAATTCAATTTAGGGTGAACGTCACAATAGTCGGCTAATGCGCTTTGAAGATTAGCGCTAGAAGCCTGCATCGCGAGTAACCGCGAAAACCCAGCTATAGACACATTTATATTATAGTATACAGTATTATACCTTGTTTATTCTATGATATTAAATGACTGTACATATTGTTATATTTTTTAAACATAATTTTCATCAATACAATATTGCAACTCCCTCAATGGTTGTAGGTATACTGTTTTTAGTTAAAAATAATAATCTTTCTGTATTAAATTATTTACATAACTTAAACTGTAGATGTATCTACAAAACCGTATTTAAATGATTTGAGAAAAAAATACATTTCTAATAGAGACGACTATTTAACTCCAATTCCACGCAATCCATTACCCTTTGCATCACCCCAGGGAACTCCAGATTTGCTACCCACACCATTATACAAAAAGGGCACGTAAACTGAGATATTCAACCCATCAATACAGGTAAAGTCCATTACGAGTATTACAAACAGCAATGAAATAGTCCTGCTATCCCCCAGTGGACGTAACCGAGATAATACATTACTTTTTATACGCCAAGCTGTAATTAGCAGCTGTTTAATAATCCTTTTAGCGTTTTATCGCAAACATTTTACGAGCAAATGGAAATGGACCGCCATATTAACTTTTACATATTATATGTGTGTACATAGAACTGTATTTTGTATAAACTTCGGTTTACATTTAAGCTGATTGATAAAATGACAAAATATTTATATAGCATTCGTTTATCGACACGCTAACGATCAATCAGAGCTTACAGGCTTACCATCATCATCTGCCTAGCCTTTTCCCAACTATGTTGGGGTCGGTTTCCAGTCTAACCGGATGCAGCTGAGAACCAGTGTTTTACATGGAGCGACTGCCTGTCTGACCTCCACAACCCAGTTACCCTTAAGCTTACATTAAGCTAAACAAAACAACCCAGTTACCCTTAAGCTTAATGTAAGCTTAAGGGTAACTGGGTTGTTTTGTTTTATTTTGTATTTAATTTAATTATGTATTTAATATTAATTACATTATATTAAGCTTACAGGCTTACCAATTACATAATAATAACTACCACATAGCTTCCATATCAGGAAATTATATCTCCTATATAATATCTCTATATTACCCCACCAGATATTAATGTACAAACGTGGTGATTCCAGAATATATATTTTTGAAAATTAATCCATGGCTATACTTTTACAGCAGCATAGTTATTACACGAACTTCTCGCCAGCTTATAGATTAAAATGATAAGCGTAGGTTGTGCACAAAGGTGCTACATACGTCAGCTGTGTGGTCAATTTGTCTGGCAGCATATTGTGTTCATCTTCGAGTACAGCACACGGATTGTCCTCCTACGTAAATGCAGTTATAGGGCTACGCTTACGTAGCATCGACGCGTAGGTTGCACCTCCTACAAGCGTGCAAGTGTGACGTCATCGTACCACGTGGAGTGATTGTTTGAAAAGGAAAGTCACAAATTGTTGTAAAAAAAAGTGATGCTAACAATTCGAACTGGTTGCTAACCAAAGTTACATTGATTTGGCTTCCCCTTTGACTTTTTACCCAACAAACCAATAAAAAAGCAAAGATACTCTTAACTTGGAAACCTAATTCAAAGTTCGAATCCCATTTCACCGACAGTTGATAGAACTATCCGTTGACATCAGAGACTTAGTTCCGACCCTAGGGATATCACGGGGTTGACCAAACTAGCAAACATTTTTTGTATATCTAGTAAAACTTTTAACTTCAGCTATAACTCCATGGACGTCTATTACTTTCTCCTATTGAGCCGTGGCGATAACTTTTTAACCCCAGTTGACGTGGGGTGAATAACTCGCGTTGACAGTTGTAAGGGGTTCGTGGAAACTTTCCTCCCCTAACGCTTATTGACCTCTTACCCTACGAGAAAATGCATTCTCCAACTCCCGGCCAAATATAAAGCCGTATCCTTGACAGGGAGATGGAAATTCCAATGGAAATCGACAAAATAGCATTTGCGTTATAATATTTTGGTTAGGGGAATCGAAAGGCATAAATCATTTTATCTATTTTACGATAGCGTGCTATCCAATTTTTTTATTCTAATGTGCCCTATTTCTATGCTGATCTCTGGATATTTTGCAATAAAATTCGTTTTTAAATCATATTTAAGATGGAGATGTCGCTGGCAAATTGCCACTTATAAACCCCAAAAACTTCCACTCGCAAACCCAAACTTTAGAGCTCGTACAACATTTTATTTAATATTTATAGAGTACATGGTAAACTCCTTTGAATTTATTGTAAAGAGAAAAAAATAAAGTGAAGATAAGAGCGCATATACGTTGCCTGTAATGTCACGCAGCGCGGTCACATTAAAATGTATGCCACGGTTTGTGTAATGGGGAGCTTACAGGTCGGGATAGCGGGTGTACAAATTACACACCGGTGCAACAGTGAGTGAATGTGGGCTCTTGACCCATTTCCATGTCACATCTAGTCGGTCTAAATTACAACCGTCACAAGCTTCCACCTAAATGCTAGTGAAAAGCGAACTTTAGAAATTTTGGTGCTAATTTCTCATGAATTGGGATGCAGTTTCATTAAAGCTCACAGTTTTCAACATGGTATTCGTTTGGTATACGCCATACCGTTGGAAGCAAAGGTTTCTCTTGAATAGTAGGTATAGACTGTTTGTTGATTTAGATTTAGTTTATTTTCGAAATTCTAGCGCTTCTAGGGATTGTATCAACGATGTTAGTATGCATATTTGCATTTGCAGCGGTTTCCTACAATTTAGATATTTATTTATATGTTACTGACACTTATAGTTTCCCCTACAGGGGTCGGATGCCCTATCCATTAGGAATCCCACGTAAGCCTCACTTGACTCAGGCAAGATAGTTTAGGTACACTTTAACACTAGAAATACGATATTTCCCTTACTAAACCTATCTAAATATCCGAGACGTAAAAGACGAAGTCTGATGTATAATCATTATAATTATGTGATATCATGTAATCTTATCACCAATTAATCAGCTTAAGATCACGATAACGTCATAAGAGTAATAAAATCTGTGTTGTTACCCATACATTATATCATTTAGATTTAATGATATGATTAAGATTTCCATATCTTTTGAACTAGTACATTGATAACAACCTTTTGATTTTTGTTTCGGATAAACCGGAATTCTTAAGAAGAAAACGGGAGAACTTACATATTTCACGAAACTCAACATGTAGATACGTGTTGTGTAGAAAATTTTAATCTGTTTATCTGCTACAATATGTTGGTACATAATATGCGGCGTCGCAGGCGTGCATACGTGCTGCAACTTGTTATTTCTAATATCGGACGAGAACTGGCGCAGCTAGCTCATTTCATTTGTATTCCACAATGTNTTAAGCTTACATTAAGCTAAACAAAACAACCCAGTTACCCTTAAGCTTAATGTAAGCTTAAGGGTAACTGGGTTGTTTTGTTTTATTTTGTATTTAATTTAATTATGTATTTAATATTAATTACATTATATTAAGCTTACAGGCTTACCAATTACATAATAATAACTACCACATAGCTTCCATATCAGGAAATTATATCTCCTATATAATATCTCTATATTACCCCACCAGATATTAATGTACAAACGTGGTGATTCCAGAATATATATTTTTGAAAATTAATCCATGGCTATACTTTTACAGCAGCATAGTTATTACACGAACTTCTCGCCAGCTTATAGATTAAAATGATAAGCGTAGGTTGTGCACAAAGGTGCTACATACGTCAGCTGTGTGGTCAATTTGTCTGGCAGCATATTGTGTTCATCTTCGAGTACAGCACACGGATTGTCCTCCTACGTAAATGCAGTTATAGGGCTACGCTTACGTAGCATCGACGCGTAGGTTGCACCTCCTACAAGCGTGCAAGTGTGACGTCATCGTACCACGTGGAGTGATTGTTTGAAAAGGAAAGTCACAAATTGTTGTAAAAAAAAGTGATGCTAACAATTCGAACTGGTTGCTAACCAAAGTTACATTGATTTGGCTTCCCCTTTGACTTTTTACCCAACAAACCAATAAAAAAGCAAAGATACTCTTAACTTGGAAACCTAATTCAAAGTTCGAATCCCATTTCACCGACAGTTGATAGAACTATCCGTTGACATCAGAGACTTAGTTCCGACCCTAGGGATATCACGGGGTTGACCAAACTAGCAAACATTTTTTGTATATCTAGTAAAACTTTTAACTTCAGCTATAACTCCATGGACGTCTATTACTTTCTCCTATTGAGCCGTGGCGATAACTTTTTAACCCCAGTTGACGTGGGGTGAATAACTCGCGTTGACAGTTGTAAGGGGTTCGTGGAAACTTTCCTCCCCTAACGCTTATTGACCTCTTACCCTACGAGAAAATGCATTCTCCAACTCCCGGCCAAATATAAAGCCGTATCCTTGACAGGGAGATGGAAATTCCAATGGAAATCGACAAAATAGCATTTGCGTTATAATATTTTGGTTAGGGGAATCGAAAGGCATAAATCATTTTATCTATTTTACGATAGCGTGCTATCCAATTTTTTTATTCTAATGTGCCCTATTTCTATGCTGATCTCTGGATATTTTGCAATAAAATTCGTTTTTAAATCATATTTAAGATGGAGATGTCGCTGGCAAATTGCCACTTATAAACCCCAAAAACTTCCACTCGCAAACCCAAACTTTAGAGCTCGTACAACATTTTATTTAATATTTATAGAGTACATGGTAAACTCCTTTGAATTTATTGTAAAGAGAAAAAAATAAAGTGAAGATAAGAGCGCATATACGTTGCCTGTAATGTCACGCAGCGCGGTCACATTAAAATGTATGCCACGGTTTGTGTAATGGGGAGCTTACAGGTCGGGATAGCGGGTGTACAAATTACACACCGGTGCAACAGTGAGTGAATGTGGGCTCTTGACCCATTTCCATGTCACATCTAGTCGGTCTAAATTACAACCGTCACAAGCTTCCACCTAAATGCTAGTGAAAAGCGAACTTTAGAAATTTTGGTGCTAATTTCTCATGAATTGGGATGCAGTTTCATTAAAGCTCACAGTTTTCAACATGGTATTCGTTTGGTATACGCCATACCGTTGGAAGCAAAGGTTTCTCTTGAATAGTAGGTATAGACTGTTTGTTGATTTAGATTTAGTTTATTTTCGAAATTCTAGCGCTTCTAGGGATTGTATCAACGATGTTAGTATGCATATTTGCATTTGCAGCGGTTTCCTACAATTTAGATATTTATTTATATGTTACTGACACTTATAGTTTCCCCTACAGGGGTCGGATGCCCTATCCATTAGGAATCCCACGTAAGCCTCACTTGACTCAGGCAAGATAGTTTAGGTACACTTTAACACTAGAAATACGATATTTCCCTTACTAAACCTATCTAAATATCCGAGACGTAAAAGACGAAGTCTGATGTATAATCATTATAATTATGTGATATCATGTAATCTTATCACCAATTAATCAGCTTAAGATCACGATAACGTCATAAGAGTAATAAAATCTGTGTTGTTACCCATACATTATATCATTTAGATTTAATGATATGATTAAGATTTCCATATCTTTTGAACTAGTACATTGATAACAACCTTTTGATTTTTGTTTCGGATAAACCGGAATTCTTAAGAAGAAAACGGGAGAACTTACATATTTCACGAAACTCAACATGTAGATACGTGTTGTGTAGAAAATTTTAATCTGTTTATCTGCTACAATATGTTGGTACATAATATGCGGCGTCGCAGGCGTGCATACGTGCTGCAACTTGTTATTTCTAATATCGGACGAGAACTGGCGCAGCTAGCTCATTTCATTTGTATTCCACAATGTGGGGCACATTTCGTACAAACATTGGTAACCTCTGAATTGAATTCTTAATACTGTTTCCTTGGTTTTATTGTGGTATTCAGCCTGTAGAGGTTTTCTACGCTCTGAACATTCAAGATTACAAATAAATTAAATAAGATTAGAGATTGAATAGATGGACTACCTTATTGGTTAAGTGATTACAGCATGCACAAAGCATTGACTTTGATCCTCTAGTCGTGACATTTTAAGTAACAATCCGATACATGCCTCTCGAACCCATTTTGTTAATGCTTTAAATAAAACTGTTCTGGTTTTGTATAAAACTTATAAAGATATGTTATTCTTTACTATTTCCTATTATCTTAGATATGTCGATTAACTTATTGAAAAAAAATAAACATGGTCATTTCATCTAATAAGCTGTAGTCGCCTTCGAAGGTATCCAGTTTTTCAAACATAACTAACGTATGTACCAGTCATCATTGGGTGTAATGGCTACCAGATACAAGATGTATGACATTGTATCCTGTACAGCATAATCTGAAAAGTGATCTCAGATATAATGTGTTCAAAGCTAAAACTTAATGCAAACCAACACGGAACCAGCTTTATCTAATCGTGTTGCTACTGTAGATATTACACAGTGTTTTGTTGGAAAACAGAGGGTCCGCATTCTGTGCTCGTTACCTCAGTGACATGTGTCAGCTGACTCCAGTTTATACTGACTCGCTATTACAGCCGCAAACTAGTTGGACTGTCGCAGAAGATGGTCTGTGAACTCTAATAATACGAGCTGAGTGAGTCTTTAAAGATTTATGTGACGTCAGCTCATCGATACGCCAGTGCTCTTGTAGCTAACAAAGGTATGCGAAACTTGTAATGTTAGAGACTTTTTTGTGCGACTGTACTTGTAAGTTTGTTTGAAGTTTTCTGTTTTAAAATTTTCGTGGATGGTCTTTAGGTTTAAGACTCAACAAGGAGTGAAGTGAGCATTTTAATTATTTTTATTTATAAAACAAAGGCAAAATCTTTTTAGACAAAAAGTTGCCGGATATTCATAACAAAGCCTCATTTCGTAAAACAAACAGCACCTAGCACCAATTTCTCGGTAGTCCAACGAACAGCTGTGATTCCGCTCTATCTCGCAAATAAGACGAGGGCATGTCAGTTGACACAGCTCAGTGTTAACTGTCAACACGGCTCACCTACTACGCAAACAAGACAACTAGTTTAGGCACCCGATGACAGTACAAGACGCAGAACCCCTGACGACTCATTCGATCCGCCTAACAGACGATTATGGCCTGGTCATTCCACATAATCGCTTTGGACATAGCGTTTCTCTGCTGATATTTGAATTTATTCAGAATGTGTAACATATTTTTGGAGCTTGCAGTCTGGTCACGTGGCTGAATCTAGGCGTATATTTGCTGTCGAGACGCTTTCGTATGTTAAAAACGGAAAATATTTTATTGTAGGTTTAGGTAAAATGTTATTTGCACTTACACAGTAACTAGGTTGGGTACATAAAAAAATTAAGTAGTACCTAAACCATACCTGTGTGCAATAAGGCCATCTATACAAGGAATTTCAGATTAGTAGGAGAATAACAAAAATCTCAACCGCAATACATAACTGGAATGCAACGTAAATGCCACACAGAGCAATCCTAAAGGGATATTGCATGCAGTAATTAGCTCGCATTGCAGCCTGATTGGTAACCGCAGTACGACACAGCTGTCAATGCTCCTAATTTGACATCAAACACGAAAGTAATTGGGGAAACCAAGACCACACAGCATATTGCCACACAATTATTAACGTAAGATAGTTGCATTTTAGCACATGTTTTTGAAATACATACAAAAAATGTCTAACTACCTAAATATCAACCAGATTTTCACATTTTAACACAAGAAGTGATTTCAATAAAACTACATCAATAAAAAATGAAAAATATTTCTGAACTAAACGAACACCGTAAAGAAGCAGACGTCGTATCTTTTTACTTTACGAACCCATTCAGTATCCGCGATGCAGACACAATATTTAAACAATTTCCTTGCATCACAAAGGACAGTAAAACTGTTAATATTCACAACACTTGCGTTTGTAGATAAAATTAATAGTTTATGGCTTCTAACTGGCCAGGCTCCGGTTCCACTTGTTCTGAACAAAATGGAAACTTACGATGCTTAAAAGCACCTTAGCTAGAAACAAAGAAGTAACATAACTTCTACGTCGCCCACCGCGCCAGGAACTTGTGAGTAAAAGTTAAAAATTATAGTGCCTACTTAGTCTAATATAAACCCTACAAGAAACTTAAGACTTTTACTTAACTTCGTTTTCTTAGAATCTTGGTGCTCTAATATGCTTAACAAGAATATTACAGAATTTTAATATCGTGAAGGTTTTATCTCTACTTATAGATAAAAAGTTATGGATTTAAATAAAATCATTAATAAGATATCTCCTAATACCCAAGATTAAGCTGAGATTTATTATCTACTAGCTGTTTCCTGTAGTTCCTCTTGCATCCCGAGCGAACTACTTCCCGCTCCCGGACAAAATTTTGTGAATTGGTATTATCCTATCTAAAGCCCTAGACTATCTGTGTACTCATTTAAATCGGTTTAATAAGAATTTTGGCGTAAAAGACTGAATGTTGGCGTTATTGTACAAGTTGGCTCAATCAAATAAATCTTTTCTTGATATTCTTGTTTAAAATCCTAGCAGGGTTTCAAAATCCTGCTTTACTTTCAATCCTTCCACAGGCATGCTGACGTTACATGGTTGAGTATCTTATGAATTCGTGAACATTGTGACTACCAACACAAGCACTATACATTCATACACATCTGAAATAACCACAGCAAATGACAGTAGGTTACATAGTTTGTTTCAAGCTACAATAAGCTAACAATATAAATCGTAACTCTATACCACACGGTGTTACCAGAGCCACCAGATTATGTTAGGAAATCCTATAAGCCCAAAAGTATTTTAAAATCGAGATTGGGTATTTAAATACCTGTGTATGTTAACATTTATTTTGATTTTAACCAATGAGTTTTCAAGAAAGAACTATCGAAAATATGAAACGATTTTTTAACTCAGCCCTAAATAATTATATTTTAGTAAAACACGTTCTATATCTTAAATTCCTACCACTCCAAAAGTCTAATTCTATGCCATTGCGAATGGCAACACCGCACCGGTGTGACCAGCGGAGCGTCTCAAACTAACGCATCGTACCCAGCGAGTTTATGCGACAGAGGCGCTGTTTATTTGCCTGTGTTGCCATACTGAATTTACACGATGCACTCATGAATGGCCGGCTGCGGACTGACTAGCTATTCTTTCAGTTAAATTTAGTGTTTTCAGATGATTGAGTAACGACCGAATGAGTTTATTGTTATGGGAAATTGTATGAAATATTCTGATGGCATTTGCAGTTTTTGGTTATAACAAATGCTATTTTTTTATCATCGTCGTTATGTGATTCGACGAATTTCGAGTTCCTAGGCTCTTAGCTGGGAAACAGTCCAATAATCAATACTGAAACTGAAAACATACGCACGTCGGTTGAAAACCAAGATATACATATTTATAATATTGCACGGTCTTAACACGGACAATACCTACTAACTTTATTATGCAAGCTAAGAATCTTTCTCCACCATAATACGTCACCCGTGAAAATAATGAATAAAACAAATGAAAATGTCAATTTATTAAGCTGAAAATAAAAGACAATCGAAGAACGAACGGTCATATTGGAGAAACGCCAAAGGAATTGACAGTTCTTGTCGACAATAAGTAATCAGATAACATTTACGATATTAAAAAAGTTCTTTTATTTCCTTGTTACATTTTCTAGCTGACTTGGCAGCGGAAGAGGATCACCCATAGTTTTCCCCATTACATTCAATTTCAGGTCATTTCGGACTTCATTAAGTCCAAAAATTCTTCTAACTTAGATCACACACAATTTAGCAATTAGCAATTTATAATTGTACAATTTAGCTCTTTCAGTCAACAATGTTTTATCAGTTTTGATAAAGCACTTCTGAAACTAGTTTTATTTTTATATTTCTACTACAGACTAAATAGAAAGTTTACAACTTCATTTCCAATCGTTTTTATTTTCATGAAAATACTTACCTAATTGTCAATTTAACATTTATAATATTTTTAACCATGCCTAATAGTCACTATTTTTCTCCAAGCTCTTAAGAAAAGTAAATATACGTATTTCAAGTCAGCCTAACTGCTAAACTAGAAACAGCTCACTTGAAAGACTTTGAGAGGAAACACCTTCAGTGGTTAATACTAAAACGCTTTCGTAAATAACAACTCGTTTCCCGCTGTACGTGATGCACTGAATAGAACACACAAATGCCACACTTTTTAATTTTAAAAAGCTCTCCAACTGATTGGTCCGTAACAACTGTTACTTTGCAAAGTAAACTTGGGTTTTATCTTGAGAGATAAATCTTTGGGTCATTCGCTTTAGCTGAGTACACTGAAGAAACAACAACAGATTTTATGTGTAAGAGAAAAAATGTACCAAGCTTTTATCTCCACGATAGATGAATAAGTTTCAGCAATATATTATTTGATGTGCTTGTCTGAATGCCTCAATTTTTCAAAATGAAAGATATTTTTAACTGAAATACTCTTTTGCAGAAAAGAAAATGAATGACGATATTGCGATAACAGCAAAACCTTCAAATCCGAAACATACAGTCTGAGCCATTACGACGACCCTTCGAAGGGACGTCGCCATGATCGTTAATATTTTATATTGAGATTTTTGAATAAATAGCTTCGCGCACGTCCGCTCATTTGGACAGCAAGCCGGCAAGGTATATCAGTAAACATTATATTTTGGTCGTAAAACATAACAAGCTTATAAAACCGCTACATAATCGCGAGGGGTCCCGATGAGCGTCCCAAAGGAACCATTCTGTGTGGCTCGCCCCGAAAATTACTCGGCCAACGTAATTTTGAGCTTTTTCCTTTTGTTATTCTTTAAGGCCTCCCGAGATTTGCGACGTTATGATCTCATTTTGAGTTATGAGAAAAAACTCTTAGTTGGTCCCGCTTCGCGAAATCATTGTCCATAGGATTAGCTGCTTACTGGGAATTGAGGGTATTTTATGAGGAAGATTTCTTTTGTTTTGTGCTACAATTTCCTTGTTTGGACATATTTTAATTATTCAACAAATTGAATTATGGTTTTATATAAGCAGCTTCAAAAATATTCTGTAGCAAAAGACTAACAAATAATCTCTCGAAATATTTTAGTAGCTGGCATTTAGGTGCTTGTTAGAAATGGTAACATATTTTCGCTATTATTGATAAGTAAATAATACATTAGGTATATTACAACGTAAAAGTTTCTTGGCGGCTACTTGAACATATCTATTGGGAGTCATAAAGAACTATTTCCCTTTTATTACAAACGTGTCCCGAAGTTAGTGGTAACTTGGACTGCCTTTCTTATTACCAAAGAAAATAAAACCAGAACTTAGTGCGGAAGTTTCGCCAGTCATTCTTGCACCGCATCTCTGAACGATACCTCTGGGTCGCATTTTCTCCAGGTTTTATCTATCTTACCTATTTGCTTTATTTGTATTGGTGAGAGTGAGTTTGTTACTTTCACTTCTACAATAAGCAGAAAAATATTCTGGCTTATTCAAATAAACGTAGTTTATATCACACTCATTTTAATTGACGGGCTTTATCGATATTCCCGAAAAGGATAAAAAAAATCGTTTATTTATTGTGTGTCAAATATTGAACTAATATAAAAAACAAACAGTGGATGATCAAAATGAAACTGCTGTTATGTGACGTCAAATATTCCGGGAAAGCGACAAATTTAAACGGTTCGTTACTACACAGGGTTTGTGTGGCAAACCGGGTCACAGCAATTTTTAAATTCATAGATTTAAAAGAGAATCCGGTTCGATTCACACATTTGTTATCGCTCCAATTTGGTGGGACGTTTCGCTACGGCGCGTGTACACTGTCCCTCCGCATCCGCGCTGTGGATGAAAGCGGCAAATCTGTTGTAACATCGGCTTAACAGCTTGAACTTGACGTGTGGCGCAAGTTACGACCTAAGTTTAAGTGTGTGTTTTAAAGTAACGACCTCACTTGAGAGCTTGTTTTAAGGTTTACTGAAGAATTAAGACGTTTGGTGGCTTAATAATATTTTTGGGGAGTTTGAACATCTTGAGTTGAAAATTACACACATGGACAGTCGTAGAGCCTAGTTATAGAATGAAATATTTGAAACTACTATTAAACTACAATTAAGGAACGTTAACAATGATTTATTCACGGATTGGTAAAAAAATTACATGTTCGACGTTTCCATCAAATAATATAAAACACAACTCAGATAGGTACATAGTTTTAATTTCCTCCTTAAAATTACTTTGAAGAAATAATAATATGTTAGGAAAAGGCAAATAATTGTGTTATTAACAATTTTACACATAATTATAAATATTCTGTTCACTATTTTCCGGTTTCAGTTGCAATTGAATTTGATCCATAGAAGGTCCCAAAAAGAAGAGGCCAAAGATATTCCTTGTCTTTGGCCTCTTCTCAAGCATCTCATATTCCAATATTCTGAAATGGACTCCAGAGTGTGTGTTTATCAAATTCACATCGTAAGAGCGGGTGCTCTTAACTTGGGCCACACGAACTGGATAAAAGCACTCAGCACTAGCAAGCAAACCCGCGCGTCCACTAAAATTGCAGTGTGCACCAACAACAAAACTTTGGTAGCATCTCAGTGACAACTAAACTATATCCTAATACGAAACGACATAAAACATAACTCGACGTATACATCGCTGCTCATGTTGGTATGCTGTGTGAATGTTTCATGCAGTATGTGCTATTTTATACCCGCATAATGATTATAATTTGAATGTCATTCTAACTCAGAACAATAATTTAGAGACTATAAATATCGATAAAAATACGACTGATCACGATCAAAGTTCTTTGTGAAGGTCAATGATCTTTAAGAACTTTGTCCTGTTTTAATCGATGCTATCAAAATATTGGAACCATGGAAATACCAATAGGTGTCTACAAATATTTTAATATCGAAATTGATAACGCAACCACAGAAATATGCTAATGATAGTTGATAAAACATTCTCACAACTCATGCCTATGATACTTCACAGAACTGTAAAAGCAACAAGTTTTGCAAACACTTGGTAAATTGAACTTGAAGATATAGATAAACGAAATGTATTTCAACCTATTTATTGACAAGGAAATGGTAGGTCTTATCTTTACGTACAGGTCCCAAGAGACAAATTAAGGAAACCCGAGTTATTCACGCCATTAAATAACTAGTTTCCTCTCAGTTGTTCCTTGTTCAAGATACGAACAATCTATAGGGCTCAGGTGCTCGATCGATTTGAGTTGGACAACACAAGTCAATGATTGGAAATGTAGAATACCACTGCCCACACGACTGACTTGGCTAAACTGTGCTTGCTTAATCAAAATTACAATAGGGGTACTCGTCTTCTAAATGGGATTTACAAAACCAGCTTTCCTTGTAATTTGATCGTATTTCACACCCCAACACACATTCGAGATTCATTTCAAATAAATGTCCTCATTGATACGAAGCTAATTTTGTTTTACTGCACTTACAAAGTCGATCGAATATCACCTCGTTCTAAACTTTTCTATATAACATGAAGGAATCTCAAAGTTTTTGATCGGAGGAGGTAATTCGGTATGATTGGGATCTATACAATTTCACAGTGAGTGAACGCAAATTTCTTTTAAAATTTCTTTGTAACCGTTCCTCGGTCCAGACTTTTATAGTCGTCTAGTGTCGCCGGGGCTGCCAACACGGCCCGTTATCTTCGGATTTGTGAGGAAACGAGACATAAAGCCCGCCTGAACGGAGCTCGAAATAAGGATTTTGGTGACACACACAGATTCCTTGTATAGATTGCGTATCAATGGAAACGTCCGCATCTTGAGAGAATAAAGTTTTCGAACAGATTGTGGCCGATTTTATTAACAACGTCCGGGTCCTCTGAAAGATGGAAAAGGCTTTATTTTTAAATTCTTTAAGCGCATGTGTGAGATTTTTACCACAATTTATTTTTCAAATCCTTGAGTTCTATACACCATCATCATCTGCCTAGCCTTTTCCCAACTATTTTGGGGTCGGCTTCCAGTCTAACCGAATGCAGCTGAGAACCAGTGTTTTACATGGAGCGACTGCCGATACCCATTGGTAATACTGGTTGTCAGACTTTTTGGCTTCTGACTACGACGTGACGATTGCCAAAGATGGTCAAATGACAGCCGGGACCCACCAATTTATCGTGCCGTCCAAAACACGGAAGAACTCGTTATCATAAGATGGTCACCCATGGGATATGGGTGAGACACAAATGACACTATAACTATTTCTAGATTGATTAGTTTCTTCTATATCATGCAACTGATTTGTAACGTGATGAGTAATCACCCAGTTACTTTTGTGCAATTGTGATAGTTAAGTGTTAAGTGGAACATGAGTCTGTCTTACTTAACCACAACTTAAAGTTCAGTTACTTAGACAACAAAGCTGTCTAGTGATGTTATGTCACTTACAATAATGATAGTGATGTAACTTGTATAGATATAGAGTAGAATATAATTGGGTTATTGTGACTGGACTGCAATTACGTTTTTATAATTAAGTTTTATTTGATTGATTTAATCAAAATTATATGAAAGAATTTCTTATATAAATGACTACGTTACCTAATTATTATTGAATACTAGTTAAAAAAATACTTTGGAAAAAGAAAAATTTTGAAATTGTTTTTCTTTGTTTGTTTATGTTTGCTCATAGTTTAGCCTGGGAGGTCAAGGTAACACTACGACGGCCACGGTCACCAGAACGTGGTTGTTTTGATTCGCAATAAAATTATAATATTTATGTTAACAATATAATACGACGCTTGTAGGCACAGGCATAAGGTCCTTATTTAACTAGAGGATTTTTCTATGGTTTGTATTATAGGTGCTCGTACCCACGAATTTAATAGCAAACTTAAAGATCGCATAGGGCTATTAAAATTCTACCAATAATGTTCAAGGTCATTTATAACGATGTACTGTTAGTGATAACGTTTTTAAATAACATAAAAAAAA
>NWSH02000535.1:7316776-7375750 GCA_002382865.2 Heliothis virescens
CGTAACGACTGTCAAAGATGTTCAAATGACAGCCGGGACCCACTGTTTATCGTGCCTTCCGAAACACGGAAGAACTCGTTATGAAAAGATTAACCTTATGATCGATCGATCCGCGGGGCTTTGACTTAGCCACGAGCTCTTGCCTTCTATACACTACATAAAATTATCACAAAAAAACTACTACTATTTACCCCTAACTAAAGTGGCTTTTAGATATTGTGATGTTTCGCAGGTAAGCAGAATTGCAGCCTCTAAATCAAAATATGTAAGCCTTTAGCGAAAACATATTAAGCAATAAAATTCGGCAGAGCAGACTTTTTGTTCCTACGAAACATCAAAACTATGCCCAAAACTGGGCGTACAATAATAAATAAAAAGAAACATCAGATTTTGTTTGTGATCATATATTTTATTGTCTCCAAAAATCTTAACGATTGGACCCTTAAGGAGCTCCAAGAATAACAAGAGTTGGACGATGAAGATTTGATATGAATTTAAGATGAACTTAGCTTTGTCGAACAAAGGAATTAAATATTAATAAAATATCTCACATGCATGCTTGATATTGACAAAAAATACACCCAAAGGTGTGAGATGCTTCATTATGATTTATAAGTTATATTTTATGTATTAATTCATGTCCTGTCTGTCTTCGTTTATTTTAAAGAAAATTATTTATTTGCGAGTTGGGAATTCTTATAAAAAGTTAAATTTAAACTTTTTGAAAATACGACTAACAAAAATAAAGATCATGCAATTCATATTCGTAGTTTAACATAATTTTCTTTGACGGGTTGATAACAAAGTCTGAATAGGAGTTCATGACATTTGCAAATTAGCATAGGAACACTCACTACAAAATCCTTTGGTTTGGAGACAATAATGACGACTCAAATTCGCCATTCGGAAGCGCTACCTCACAATTCTCGCATGAATATGGAATAACATCGGCGCTAAGTTAATATGTATGAATGTAACTTGTTAACTCGCACCAGCCCCGCCAGATGGCATCGAGTCCCCCAAATGTCCCACCTCACTCCACTTTATAATTCAAAGATTTGCTCGCGACGAATAAAGAGGCGCCTTCGCTAAATTATTCATGCTTAGACACTCTGCGTGCACTTGTTTGCAAGAGTTTTAATGTTTCTTACCAACATTTTTACAGTAGACACTGCGACTGGGAACTGCATTTCGGTGAACTTTGCGGCGACTTCAAATTTAATACTGGTTGATAAACTTTTGTATAAGACCAGTTCGCAGCCGGCGCGTCGGGAGTTGGAGAATGTAATTTGGCCAATTACTGGCTAAATGGTATTTCTCGAAGTATTTGTAAGATGACTATAAAAAACGAATATCAAATAAACAGCTACATATTCTAGAACACAATCAAGTACTCGTAATTTATTGACAACAATACTTTCCTCCTGTTACGCGACAATATGTTAGTGCTCAATATCGAATCGGTCCCGTGTAGGCGTCGTTTACCAAAAAAGGAGCGATGTTACATCGTCGAACGATAAATCAGATGCCTATTGTTGGAGGAAAGTCGCAAATCGTAAGCAAAGCCGCGTCTGAATATTGTAAGACCGCTCTTTTGGAGTTGCCCTTCAATAAAATCTCACAAATAAAACCGTATTTAGGGATGAATCTTGTTCGGATCGTTCATTATTTGATTATTGGGTTATGGTGGGACAGAGGCAATGTGGAATACTTTTTTTCAGAATATGTTGTCATATAACAAATATGGTTATTTTTTTTCCACTTCCCAAAAAGTAAAAGGTTATCGATTCGTATGTTTGTATATTTCCTTGAACTTTATTATTTAAATTTATGCTTTAACTTTATACACCAGTGTCAAATAGTCCAGACAAATCACAATCACGTTTTCAGACGGTTACTCAGCAAATTCAGTGAATGTAAAATGCAAGGAAACAGGGCGCCAATACAAAATGCTGTGACTACTTCAATTGGGGAGATTGTGAGCGCATTGGATTCTCAGCACCCCGACACCTAATATCGAAACCAGTAGAATGTTGATTTTATCTGCTAAGAACTTCTTTTTTTCTTTGGATTCAATATTGTGACAATTTTTTTTGTATCACCAAAAAACGCGATGCATGATAAGTTTAATCATAAAAAGAAATAAACCTAATTTTGTTTTTTCATATCAGTAAGTAATGTTTAATGGTGTAGGTACATACCTGCATACTCACTTAGACCATGTGAAAATTCTTGTATAGTGGTATGCTTATTTCTCTACTGTTTGCCCTCAGTCTGCGGAAATATAAGAAAAGTTTCCAGCGAATATGGCGTTCATCATAACCTAACTGAGGTCATGTTTTATTTTTTTTACTGTTCATTGCGTGCATTATTTTACTCCCAAAATATTAAAGGAATACAGTTTTCTTCCGGAAAATCTGTAAAACAACTGTATAGACAAAAAAGAATTTCAGAAATCGGTCTACGCGTCTCTGGGTAATCGTTGAACACACAAAAAAATCCGACGAATTGAGAACCTCCTCCTTTTTTGAAATCGGTTAAATATAGTCAAAGACCAAGGTCTTTCCCACGTTCTTATAACACCTCGAAAGAGATAACAGCAAACAAAACAATGGCATATCGTGGATATCGCAGCATTTAGTAATAGTTTCACGAGATCGGGTCCCGATGGCGTGGAGTGCAGTGCAATGTGCCTTCTTGTCTGATGCTATTCGCAGCCGAGTGCTGTCAAATTGTAACACCACAGTTTTATTTATTACGTGTACGTATTTCCTCGCCTTCCTTGTGTCGGTTGGACGTATTGGAAAATTTGTAGAACATTTTCTTTATTTTTTAGTTATAAGAGAGTAAAAACCGTTTTTTTTTCGAATTTTGAATTGCGGCATCCCCTTGATACATGTGTTTCAAAGAGATATAAAGAAGTTAATCTGAGTTATATTCGGAAATTGCGTCTGCATCATTCAACGAAAGCAAGAAAAGATGAAACGTACAACGGTACAAAGCAATGTAGCATCCATAATTCTGTAATGATATTTGCACCAAAGCGGAATTGTAGCAGATTGCTTATTTATTACATTTACTTACGTTCCGTTCACACTTCCATACGAATATTATCAGAACCAAGATTTTCACAGCTTGACTTTTATTTGAAGATTGGACTTATTATGTAATATTGTAGAGGTGGAATACTTGGATCTAAGTAGGTTCATTAAATATAACTTTTTTGCGTAAACATGTTAGATATTTAATTCATATTACTGTCTCGTAAATTCCCATTACCGTGCCCAAATTCCATTACATTCAGTCAAATTCAATTTTCGAATGCCTCTCATTTTAAAGCATCCTTCAGGAAAGCCTCAGAGCAACGTGGCGTCATCTCATAAAGGTCAGTTCACACTCGCAGGCCGGGCACGGCGCCTCGCGCAACTTCGTGAATAAATTCGAGCAATTCCCAACCTGCCTTTTACGAGCTGAATGAAGTATGAACTCCGTACGTGCAGAGCTTCTCTTTACTACGCAGAAAATAAAAAAATCTAATGAACCCAACTTTATTGCTGTTAATAAAACGTAACGAAAGTAGTTCGCGCCGACGCCACTAAAGGTTACACCTCATAGTTGCTCGATTTGTTACAAAATTGGCCTTTCTACTGCCAGGGAGATAACGAGCCAGTTTATGCTTCGTCCTGGTCACTTTCTTTTAGTGCTCATGAAAGATCATACTCTGCGATCGTAAAGTTTACCTACTGAGTACACCCAGAATATTACATGTGTGCAAAATAAAGTTACACGCGTCTTTTCTCAAGCCTTACACGAGAGCCTCCCTAAATAAATTATTGTTGTGATAAAATCTTTTTCCCGCGAACATTTTCTTCTAAAATTCTATGATTTACGACTTGGGGCTTTGTTGTATAAAACTCGTTCGATATTCTTGAAAAGAATATAACATATTAATAAAGTGCTCTATAGAAATACATTTAAAGTACCTATATCTGTTTACAAACTAACAGTACGTTGATATCGCTTTTTATTATTCTCATTTTTTTTCCGTTTGATATCATAAAAATCTCGACAGCGCAGACTACGATAATGAGAAAACCATATTAAAATTTTGAAATGAGAAGCATTCCCTCATTGCAATAAGAAAAACAAATGAAAAAAGAACTTGAAACAATCAACGAAAGCCAGCCAGCAGCCGACTGATACAAACTTAAACATGGCACACACGCCAGACTTCGCTTATTAATTCCGCTCACGTACGGCTCCGGATTATATTTACTCATTAACTAAATCGTTGGACTGATCGTTTTAATTTTTGTCTTCCCATTTAATTTCGTCGTGTTTTGCTATCTGGATAAGCCGTTTTAATCTGGTCCTGGTCGTTTAATTTATTATAACTTGTGTCGGAAAGTATTGGTATAAAGTACCGGAGATAAAAGTGCAATTAATTCGCTATGTGTTATCTTTCATAAGATAATTATCGTAAGTAGAAATTAAGTGGGCTGTTTAATCGTGGGTTGCTGTTTTACTACTTTTTCATTTAGGTACAAGCATCCAAGATTCTATTGATATAACAAAATAAATATGAGATTAGCTTTCTAACACCTACGACAGTCACATTTTTGGCAATGTCCATAAATCGGTGAACAGGGAAGAAAACTCGTTGTCAACATGCTGTATCGCTTACATAAATCAACAACAACATTAACATCCTGTATCGTTCTTTGTTTTGTGAAAACACGCCATTTATTTCGCTTTACCTTGCCAAAGTCTATTTTTAAAGCAACGTTGTTCAAAACGATCCTTTGAAAAACAATTTCCGTTGGCCCGGCTGTGTCCGGGCACGTTGTACAAGGAACAAGATAGATAGCCATATAAATCTCCCATGTGTCTAATTGACGGGTACGAAGTGAGGCCACCCCGTCCCGGCCAGACTTGTAGAACTGATTCACTTACCTCATTTGGAAAAAGTGTTGTAAGTAATGTTACAGTCTCTGTTTTCACCTTAACTATCTACGAGTAGCTCAGACGCGGAAAGTTTCAACGTTCCTCCGTGAAATTGCAAGATTAGTGCGGTCAACTTGGAAGGTGAGGTTCAGCCGGTTGAAGACGTGGCTTTGGCTTTCTTAGGTGCTCTAGTCAGTCCTGCTTTAGTTAAATGTTGAGGATATAAAGAAATTACAATTATACCTTTGGAAATTGTTTCATATAGACGTATCCAAGATTGTGGACATTTGACATGTGGAAATTTTATGTATTGGCAAATAATTTTAAGCCCAGGGACTCAGAGAGTTTATTAAGGTTTTAGCAAAACTTTTAAATACCTTATCGAAGAAATTGTGTACCATATGATATAAGGCCTAGAACACGTAGGTATTAAAAAAATAACATACGATCATTATTGAACATGATTAATGAAACTTTTTTTCTTCCAATAACACCGTGTAGAAGCTCTTAGCTCGAGTGCACATTAAATATTCTCGGATAAGTTTATGTGGCTACTCCAAAAATCCTTCGTAAGAAAGTTATTTATTTGTACGTTCACCTCACTTAACCTTGTTGCTTAAATCACCACGCTAGTTAATGAGATGGCTCTTATTTAGTGCGTCCTCGCTAAGAAATATCGTGCAATACAACTTTACTTAATTGTATTGCTGCTTTCCAAGTACAATGAGATACCTTACGTATACATTATCTTAACCGACTAATAATAAAGTATTTTACTAACCAATTATTTTACTTACCTACCTAGACTTAAGTAGCCATGCGTACAATTAATTGTCGCTGATTGCAAATCCCATCAGTAATTTTTCTGAGGCAATGTATTACGGTGGGAGCTTAAATGAGAGAGCTTGCCATTTAATCATCGTAAAAGGGACATAAATCCCAATTACACGGCTTATTATTTCGAAAAAGGCTCAGAAAGTCGCGATGTGACGGAGTCCGAGGCAGGACAATACGGTACCGCTGAAATATTAGCTCGGGGACCAATGCGATGCCGAACGAACATCTAGTCAGCCTTAGCAACAATTTACTACTAAGACTATGTCGTTTTATTTCAGACATTGTCCATCATTCATTGAAGACCAAATAGTAAAGTTTTCCTTATTAAGATCTTCCTCAGTTTAGCTGTGGTTCACGTTATTGATTTTCAACTTTATTGTCATGTATAATAATGTTTACTGTATTCTTGAACAAATAGTGATCTCCTTGGTTGTTACGTCTCAACATTCGATGGCAAACACTCAATATCACCCTGCGGGTACTTAAAGATGGCCCTCCAAAAAAAAACTATCCGAATAAAATGTTTGAGGTCCAAGAAACCGCACTGATTGCACAAAGGGGTCCCGCGGGACTGAATTATCGTCACGTACTTCTACCACCCCACTTCGTTAGTTCGCTTGATGACGTGTGCCGAAACATCCCCCTATACATTTGCAATTCTATTCACAAACCGTTACCATCATCATGCATTTATTTGGTTTTACTTTTTTACCTGTGACTCATGAAAAATTACGTCGATAACCAACTAAACCAAAGGTGCTTTGAGGAAAATATCCTTTGTCTTCCAAATAGAATATATCTTACTATACTCTAAAAGATATCTAAGTATAACATGTCAACTAATAAAATATCCTTGTCCGCTTACACGTGGCATGTATCAGATAATTGAGCGATGTCGACGAAATGAAGCCAGTATTGAATCAGGCTTCGAGATCCGAGGCCCAGAGTGGTTACATTAGATTACAGTAAATGAATCGCAGTACAAATCATGTTTGACTGTGTATTGTTAAGTCAATCTGATGTGGAGCTGTGCAGATAGCTAAATTGAAAAGCTTGTCAAGAAATACCATTTTCTGGTCTATTAACTACCTTCTAAAAACTGGCCAAGTGCGAGTCTAATTCGCGCACGACGGGTTCCGTACCATTATATCGATAAAAATCACATTTGTTGTATGGAAGCCCCATAAGTATGTATAGCCCCATATTATTATTCTGGTTTTCAGATTTATTATATTAGCGACAACGATACTACATCATCTCTGAAAATTTCAACCGTCTAGCTGTCACGGTTCTTGACATACAGCCTAATGACAGACGGATGGATAGCAAAGTCTTAATAATAGGGTCCCGTTACCGTTTGAGCAAGGAACCCTAAAACTATCAGGATACATAGATATTGAAAACCATGTTAACCTACGCACGCTAATAAAACTGTGGTCCTTGTAACAAACTCTCCGGATATGACCAGGAAATTAAGCTCATTTCGAATCTACTTTTTTGTGAACCTCCTTTAATATCATCCAGGACTTACGCTCCTGTGAACCGATTTGTCAAGTTATTGTTCTTCGTAGTATCTTGAGAATGTACTTGCTTCCTTTGTAATATAGACAGTGAACTTTTTCTGGATAAGTAGACTTATCTGGATGTGATTAACACTATTGATCTATTCGTTTTTTTGTGTCATATAAATCCTCGTCTTCATCATACAAAAGCACAGTTTGTAAATTGTGAGTACCTAGGTGCTTTGTAGAATAACAGTTTACCATACGAGAGCCAAAATACCAATCGAGAAATAGGAATATTCCACTCATTTGGAATAAACCCTTACTTCCTCCTTATATTAATGTTGTTTAATTTTATTCCGCTAAGGAATTACTTAATCAATATCACATGAAGCCTTTTAATGAACTGAACATTTTCAAATGCCTATAATGACTTCTTTTAATTAACTCCCGCAATGCATAAACCGTTCGTTGCTAATTAAAACACAGCTATATTAATTAGAAACCCTTTTGGAAAATATAATTACTTATTTTAACAGCGTCGGCTGCCTAAATGTAATACAGGAAAGGCGTCTAAAGAAAATTCCCGCGGGATGGGAATAAAAAACACGCGGTTTACGTTAAAATAAATTATTATTCGCCTAATTAGGGAGTTTTTATTATGAAATGTTCATCGTAGCCTTTGTGGGGAACTACAATGCGCTGGGAATTGCATTTGATCATTTTCTGTGTTCTGTTATTAAGAAATGTATACAAAAGAGGACAATTGCAACGATAACGAATGAGAGGGGAGAGGAAGAAGCTTTGTGCAATCAGCGCGTTTTATTCGCTGTCGACGTGCCGGGGACTCTTCGCTGAGGGTAATTGTGATAACACGATGTCGTCGACTCTCCAAAAACGTGTCTGCAATCGCGATCATCATTTGCACGTTTGGAAATCTAAAAATCTTGGCACCTTTGCCAGATATCGCATAGAAACCAGATGAGAGAGACCTAACCTATCCCGCATGCATATGCATAGATTTTATCATCAGTTAATGTCGGCAGATCTGATGTTTAAATACACAAATTGTTAAACCACTATTTCATTAATCAATGTACTAGTTATTCGAATGGTGCAACTAATACTCACAATACACAAAATAACATTTGCAAAATTATTTACAGCTCCATAAAATACCCCTTTTGCTAATATAAAATCACTGTAAAACTGGATCTAAACGTGCATTCGGTGTGTTTTGGTGCCAAAGATAACACAAACAGGCTGGAACCGCACAAATACTATTGCTTCACGCATACTAATGTGTCCCAAATGGCTATCGGCTAGCCAATGTCCTGTATTATATCGATTCGATAAGTTTTACTTTAGTATCGATACTAAATTGGGGGATATACGGCTAGTTTGTGCGAGTTTATAGGCGATAAAGAAGTGTTTTGCATATTGTCGCGACTACTATTTCGCAAAGGAGGTTAATTGGTTAGAAACAGTAGACGTGTCTTGAATTAATTTACTTGTATATGGGACAGTCGTTCATTCCCTTTGTGTATGTAGTGCTAGGCTATTTATATAAAGTTTATTTCTGTCTTTAGCCAGCGGCGTCATTCCGAAGCCCAAATATTTGTTATTTACTTATCACCGAGTACCGAATAAGTTATGTAGGTAGTTCATAAGCATTACACCTAATACGTGATACATACTTTATGAAAATGGGTTTTAGCTGCTTGGTAGTCAAAATTCTGAAGTATCTATAAGTTTTCAGCCATCTTGCAAAAAGCTATTGCTGCAAAATAATAATCATTCAATTCAAAACAAAATGGAATGACAGGCAAATAATTATTTTAACCTGCAATAGTCGAGGAATGGAGTGAAGTAGTTAAAAACATCGTTAAGCACATTGTCGGAGGCGTTTAAGTCGGCTGAAGTGAAAGTTTTCACGTTACGAATACTTGAAAAGTCCATTACACGGTTGACGGCGTCGACGTCGACCTTACGACGCCAAGTTGTTTGTAATTACACAGACATAGCCCCGAGATTTCATTTAAACTTCGTGACAGCATCCGCCGTTGACAGCTCTTTCTGCAATTGTTAACTTCTTAGAAAAATATTATCATAGTCGGACGGTGCGCTACGGGCGCTCGGCCGCTTGAGCGCGGAGCACCTGACGCGATGCGGCTACTTTATAACAGCTATTTGCGGTAACCAAGACTTTGATTATGAAGAGTCTCTTTTGCAGTCCCCGGAGAAATATTTCTGTGCTTACTTTGAAAGATTTTCAGTCGGCAGTGCAGTTAACATATCTATTTCACGCGACTCTCATAATTATTCTATTTTTAAACTAATTTAACATTTTCCTAAACTAGTTCTTGATGCAGTAGCTTTCCATGGAAAAGTTTTGTACGCGAGCACTCCATTGTGTCGCACTAGCAACAAACTCAATAAACATTGGCACATTCGTTGTTCAGCGTCGGCAGCTCCGCGACAGTAAGCGGATTGGCGTGCCTACATAGTATGTAGTGAATTAATAAGTTAGTAGTTCATGCATATTAAGGCTGTAGACAACCGCGGCTCTCCATATTCATATACAGTTTCAAACCCAACTAAACACCTTGAGAACGTTTGAGCTGGGAAAATTTAAATGAAGCACCTCGATCGCTTGTATTTTGTAAAGCGATTGCGGTAAATACTAAAGGAGAAGCTACTTCATTCTGTATTTTATGAAGGTCTTCTATAGATAGTACATGTTTATTTACGCTATTTCCCGGCTAGATAACGTTTTACTGAAATACCAGCCAAATTAAGGTTTAATCAAGATCAGTTTTACAGGTAGAACGGCTTACCGAGACCCGCATTATCGAGAAAGCAAATAATTAAATATTTAATTTACACAGTAAAACACAGTCATTAAATACGTTAACGGGGAATTAACAACAGCAAGTGTAGTTTTATTTATGGCTACCATCTTTGTACTAAAGAATACCGAGCCTGACAATGTCTATTTCAGATTTTATGACTGGTACAAATACAATATCGAGTTTATAAATAACACATTTTCTCATCTCTATTGTAATAGGCATTCTATAAATTGTATTCCCACGTCGTAACTTCGCACAACCGCCGCGGTAACTTCCTCAACTATGAGGTATATTGTGTGTAGCAGGGATACTATAAGTACAAAGATGTAATAAACATCACATTCTCTGTGGGTTATACAAATATCGACGATCAAAGGAAACAGAAGTAGTGTTGAAAGGAGAAATTATTATGAAGGTGGGTGTGTGAATGTAAGTATCTGAGTAAGTAAACAATTTTATACATGTTTTCGGACCTTAGACACAGACACCAGCACATCAACTTGCCTCAATCTGTCAAATTTCTTCAATAGATTTTCAACCATAGGTATCACAATAGTGGAAGGTTAATGTTCAATTAGTAATATTTGAGTATGCACGCTATTAGCTAACCTCTTCTAATTTTAATTAACTTGTTAGTTTTTTCGTTTTCAAGTAAATTTCAGCCAATCATAGATTGAATAGTGAAACTATCTGCTGACTCCAATAGTGAATTTCCAGATATCCCAATTCAGAAATCATCCAAAAAATCTACGAATTCCTGCATATTTTTACCTGAAATGTAGATGGATCACTCAAAAATTGGTTCCAATTAAAATTCGTACGCTTTGAGTGGCGCACCCGCTCCGGCGGGCGCGGGCTACGAAAACAGCGTTATAACCAGCGAGCTAGCTGCAAACCTCTTCGCGAACCTACACTATGCTATTACTTCGCTTTACACCAATTTACCACACTGTGGTGATTTTGGGTTCATTGTTCTGTAAATACGTTAGAAGAGCGATTTCTAACTTTCATACTGTGTTGATTTGAGTGTCAATTAAAATAATCTATACTAATATTATAAAGCTGAAGAGTTTGTTTGTTTGTTTGTTTGAACGCGCTAATCTCAGGAACTACTGATCCGATTTGAAAAATTCTTTCAGTGTTAGATAGCCCATTTATCGAGGAAGGCTTTAGGCTATATAACATCACGCTGCAACTATTAGGAGCGAAGAAATAAGGGAAAATGTGGAAAAAACGGGAAAGATTATTCATCCTTGAGGGCTTTCGTTGCGTGCGCTGCGAAAACGGTTCAAGATACCAAAAATATATGTACGAAAGAATTATTCCTCTTGAAATGAGCTAAAAAAATGTCCGCGACAGTATATGTCTATCTTTTAAGATTAACTCTCTAGAACCGTTTTTATGGTAATCTTTGGTGGAAATGAATGCATTATTTGTTAAGAGTTGTATCAACGTAATAATATTAATCTTTATCCAAATAAATAATAAATAATGTTGTTGATTAAGAGTATTTAATCTATACTAATATTATAAAGCTGAAGAGTTTGTTTGTTTGTTTGTTTGAACGCGCTAATCTCAGGAACTACGGGTCCGATTTGAAAAATTCTTTCAGTGTTGGATAGCTCATTTATCGAGGAAGGCTATAGGTTTCTTTTTGTCCGGGTGCGTCGAGTAGTCTTCTATCTTCTTCTTCTTCTTCTATCCCCTTCTTCGTCTATATAAATAAAACTCAAAGTCCTGACTGATTCACTGACTCAACATCGCAGGGTCCAAACCCGTGAACCTATAAAGCTGATTTTTTTCACAGAGGTTCATCTTAAGACTCTGACGCGTGTTAAGAAAGGATTTTTTGAAATTCGTGTCCTAAGGGGTTGAAATAGGGTTGAAACTTTGTATGGCGAATGAATATTAATTACGAATTTAGACATGAAACTTGGTGAAGTTACTCCTTGAAATAAATAAGTAAACACGTGTTTCACATTTTTTTCCAACATTCCTCCCCTAAGGGGGTAAATAGGGGTTTAGTAATTGGTATAGAAGGCTTATGATTTTTGAAGAAAGTGACATGAAATTTTGAAGATAGGTCTCTCTTAGGGAGTAGACATCGCATCGCATTTTACGAAAATATACTCCTAGGGGAGTATAACGGGGGTTGGTAGTTTGTATGAAAGTCCTGTTTTTGGTGTGTTTACCTGATGCAGAACCGCAACAGACGAGCTAAACTATAAGAGATACAAGAATGGTTCCATTGTAAAAAATTATCCACGTGATTAAATTTTTCTGCTGAGATATTTAATTTGAAGATCTAGAACACCTTATGTGGAACTTAAAGAGCCCAGCTATACTATAACACGTGTAGGAATGATGTCTTAGCAAAAGTTGTTTAAACTGGTGGGTTGACTTACAAAAATGAAAGTTCTGAATCACCTCGCATATTCAGTCGCTACCGGGCTCTTAGAATACGACATCAGATGCTTCAGATCTTTGATTTTGACGACCCCATTGTCGCTGGCATAAGCGACATGATCCGCGTACGAAGTCGCGGGCAGAAGCTAGTGTACAGTATATACAGCCTCTCTTTCTATGACAAATAGCTAAAAGACAATACACCGTGTTCCTGAGGATATATTATTAATTTTGAATAATACTTCTATAGCTCTTGTTAAACATATCGTACAAAGGAAGTAGTAGTTCAAATAGCATAGTTTTAAAGTTATTTGTAATTTAAGTTTAACCAATTTAATTATGTTGTGCTGTGAGAAAGAGTCTTTTTGTGAGAAAAAGTGTATGCGAACATGTGAACCAAAGTTTCAAATGCGACGTTGCCAGCTCAGGTAAATAGTAATTCATATTAGATAAATTTCATTCAAGCATTTAGTTTGTAAATATATATTTTTTTAAAGAAATTGGAATTCGGAAAAGTGTCCATAGTAAAAAATGGTCTGAATAACATGACGAAGTTAATGTATAACCTCAGGAACACGGTGTATAATAAAGCTGATGTGAGAAAGAAACGTAGTTTAACGTTGAGTACGTATCCGAGCGAAGGACATTTCAAGATAGCTTGTTTCACTTCACATTGAAATTCTAGAATTAATCGTATATCCAGCTAAGGAATTGGCGTACAGCCAATCTACAGCATTATTTAAATAAAAAGAAAATACCTAAGGCGCTGTGCTTCTTGTATTTGCTCCAATCTCAACATCTGACAAAATAACAAGGCTTCGTAATATTCTGACAACAGGCAAACGAAAATAATCCGACAAACAACATTATTATTGTTCGTAAATATATTGTTGATTGTGTGTTACTATGTAGGACTGACTTCCACAGATATCCTAATAAACAAAATATAAATAACACGACATTTTCCTCCTGATACGTTATTTACATTGAGAAAGTATTAAGTATCTACTCGAATTACTCGAAGAAAATATTTCAGCTTCTGACTTTACTTCATAATTTATGAATAACGGTTCTTAATTCTTTCCTAAAGTTCGGAATTCAAATAACCATCATTATAATGATTTATGAAATCGCGTCCTAATTAGGACAGTCGACGTCTCTCAACTGCGCTCTACGGGGACTTGGGTAATGGACGAACAGAGGATGGGGTCATCCATTTGACGTCGCAACTTAATCGGAATCTGCGGAAACGTTTTGGACTGAAAGCGATTGATGTTAACTGCATAAATTTTGTAGATATTCTGATGGACTTTCAACAATCTATCGATCTCAAAAAGAAAATCTTGAAGCGAAAATTATTTTCACTCAGGTTACCTAACTAAAACAAATAGAAGATTCATGTGTAATCTTTCAATTCTATCTTAAAACCTACAAACCCGAATGCATTCATTAAAGCCTGAAATATTCATGCTCCTTCAGTGTAAGGATGAGTAGATAATCGATCTCAATACTAGGCTTGCAATAGCAGCTTTAGAAGCACTTTGAGCTACCTGAGCACTATCTGCAATACATATATACTTGTAGCTAGATATGTGTATATCTAGGTACATTAATATTGCTTCGAGACCAATAAGGCTGTTTACAAACGCGCTTTGTACTTTGTGGCTGGCTTGCAAACAAGCCTGTCCCATTATTGCACCATTGTGTGCCATCCAGTGTCTGGAAATTTTGCAATTAATATGGGCTTGTAACCACGCTACCGTATAGCTGATTAAATTCATGACATACCTACCTATGACAATGTAGTGACGTCGGTCAGATTGATTAATATTATTTCCATGAGAATATTATAGGTAGGATGTATTTATGTGGAAACATACATGATATCTACCTTTATAAAAAGGTGAATACTATTTGCAAAAAAAAACTAACAAGTCTTGTTGCTTTACAGGTCGTAGTTTAAGAATGACGAGGATTCGATTTCTGATTAGGAAAAATGTTATCTGGGGATTCTTAATTCAGGATTTGTCTTCTTTACTAATTGACACCGACTTGCTTTCAATACTTTGGAGAGAAAAAATAATATGCAATTAATTTAGCATTATGAGCGGTAATCGTCTGATAAATCAATCAAATGTTTGCAATAAGGTACGTAAGTAATTAAAATATAAATACTTACCTATATTATTTATACAATGTTTGAGCAGAGTAGTGGAGAATTTGATTGGTTGAGTGAGACCGCGGCCGCGCGGGCACGCCGAACTTTCTTAATTAGCTCGTTATTGTGCAGTGCACGAAACAACGCGCTACCTATAGCTCCAACCCGTCCACACTACCTAAACAGCACCAAGTTATTATTTATTGTATTTCACTTGTTATTGTTCGGCTGCAGTAAATTATGTAAACCCACAGCAACTTCGTTATTAGTGAGACTACTGTGTGAAAATGTTTCAGATAAATAGAGCTTCAACTATTTCCTAGCGTGTATGGGATTAAAGAATTTATAGTAGGTAACAAAATCTTTACTATACACAAAATAAGGTTAACAATTCGTTCTCTTGTTTAATGTTAATTAAAGCCAAGGTTTCCGATACCACAATCTAAAGCCTCTTGATACGAAACGTAGATACAAAAGAACTAAACATAACACACCTACATTAGAGAGAAGGCTTGGAACCCATTCGGTTAATAAGGAAACCCTTTGCAGTAGAAAAGGTCGAATTAATTATGTAGACCGTATCGAAAGGATGGGCCGCAGAATCAATGTCAGGCTTTTTCAGACATACCCATATTTGTCCCCGGCTACCATCACACAATGCTCTTTAATCTGATCATTAATGACATGGCTCTCACCACCCCACGCCTTATTAAGGGCCGCACTTTTATTTTTATAGTTCTCTAGCAAAAAAATCGCCTTCATGCAAGTCAATGGTGGTGACAACGGTATTAAATCCTCATTAATTTGAAGTCATACGCTATTCCGGAGCAGAAATTGTTCGATTTGGTTTATAAGTATACTTACTCTGCGTGCACAGACCACACATTGCATCACATTGATTTAATAAGTTATTCTAGATATAAAGTAGGTACAGTAATGTTTATTTCGCTAACTGCTGCAATAAACCTTACTAACGATAAAAAAGAATGAAAATTGCGTAGACCGATTGTGTTACCTCTTAAAAAGTTGTAATCCACTAATCAGACGGATTAGTAGATTATAACATGTTTACATATTTAGACTTTATTGGGACACAAAACTATTATCGTAGTAAAGACCTTTTCATTTTGTGGAAGCTCGCGCTTTTGTCCATAAAATTATATTGGGTAACTATTTAAATGGTTATCTGAGCCTTTACTACGTAATGACCAAAGAAATGTAGATAAAGCGAGATAAATGAGGCACTTGCACACTGCCTCCAACTCCAGTCCTCGCACAAAAACAAGCTTAGCTCATGGATGGACGCTGCCAACTACTACAATATAAAGAATTAAAGGCCTTATTTATAAGACTACATATAGGGTCATTATTACACAGTCTTGCACATCACCACAACAAAAATTAATCAGTAGGCAAAGCACTTGCCCGGCTACGCACCGCAGCCTAGGCCACAAAAACGCTCCATTAAAACGATAAGTTTTTCAATGAGGGATTTAGCAAAAGCTTTTTTCATCCACTCCGTTCACCCATAAACGAACGCTGTCAGCCATCGCCATTGAAATCGGTCTCCTTTAATTTTGAAGCCAATAAATTTTGTAATCCGCCAACTGAATTTATATCGGCCATTTAATGTCAATAAAAGAGAAGACGGCAGCTCGCGCTTTTTGCCGGGCCCGCCAAATGTCACCGAGCTCATTTTACATACAAAGGTGATGTGTCAATGATTATAGTTAGGTAAGTCCGGGCCGAGTTGCGAGGTCCTTGCATTCCATTACAAGAATAACCAAAGAATTTATTAAAATATACTTATACCAACCTAGGTACCTACTACACTGCACTGTCATATGCTTCTTCAACCTATAAAGATTAAACGAGTCTAAAGACCTATTCCTTGTTTGACATTATAGCATAGAATACCTACCCACTATTTAATAAATACGGTGTCTCTGTGTAAATATTGGAAACCAATTTTCACTAAGAAACATATCCGCACACCAATCACATCAGCGAGACTGAACGTCAATATTTGCACATTAATACAAAGCGTATTGTAATTACATCCCGATCACACACCTACCTATGTAGGCACGTATCGCCATCTCGTTTAATTACGTCTAAGTACATAATACGCGGATATCTAGCCATATGAGACATCACTCAGGTTCCATTAAACCGTCGATGGTAGATTGAGACCTCGGTTGCGTATGACAGTATACTTGTTCAAGTCTAATCGCTTGACGAGGGAGTCATGTCGACACGCACGCAAATTGCTCCGCTTGTTTACGACACTGTACCTACCTAACTCAATTTGCGTATTGTAGTGAACAACACTACCTACTTAATCGCTCCGATAGAGGGTGGTAGAGCACTGAACGTGCTTTGTCTTGTTGTATAGATATAACGGGATTGGGGTAATGAATGGCAAATCGGAATCGAACGCCGATCCAATATGCACCTGATTATGACTTGGAAAACGTTTTCTTTTTTACTCTAACAATGCTCCTGTTTGCAGCTGCAGTTTGTGTTGAGCATTTAGATGCGATTTTTACAAAATAATGGAAGAGACGTTGAAAGTATCTTGAGAATAATCATCTTTTTTGAATGGAAACGCCAAATGGCATTTCCATTGAGCAAATGGTAGAGCCGTGCCGCTTTGTCGTCAGCCATTCGCTCCGGATTGAAAGGGCTGGATTCGATATCGTATGGAGCAGCTAACTGCCGATCGTAGCGACGAATGAATACCTACACCCGATACAAAGAACTGATCGGAATATTGAAGCTTACTCGAGTAGCGAGTCAATAGTATCGGTACAAAATACGAAATTCTCATTTGGATCTTGCGTAACAGCTTTGAAAAAGCTCTCTAACAATATTATGTTTGCACGAAGATAACATCTGGTAGATTCTGTTAAGACCTTAAAAAATGTAGGTAAACGGGCCTTCTTTATAGAATAACATTTTGAACATGTCGATATCTTTTTAAACTTGCCAAAGGCTGTCAATTAAGACATTTTCATGCTACGAAAAGCCAATATTAGAACCAATGGTATAAAAATTGCGAAGTGATTATTTAGATTTTTTTTTACCACCTTTTCTAAATCATGTTGGTAAAGTCGCGTATAAAGTGCGATGGATGCTTCAGGCCAGTAGCGCGGCGCCTAGCTCTGTTCCAAGCAAAGGACGAATATGAATGCTATGCAGAAAGTTATGTCAAATGTTTTTGGGGGCTTTGCGATCTTCACAAAAGCAATGAGAATATTGTTCCCACACCAGGCATTAAAGGTGAGCCTAGAATTATTTACGTAGGTAGATATGCTATCTAGCTGCTTGCAAACTATTAGGATAAACTGTTGCAGAGGACTGTAAGGACCTGTAATATACCTACACCTAAGAATTTCCAAGAGCAACTAGCTACTTTCGTTACGGATTCGTAGGTTCTACTTCAGTCAGGTTGCTGCAGCTCGTATAACAACGTAATATGCTGGGTTCAGTTCCCGGTCAGATACTACCATATCATTGCGTTTTCCAGTTATAGGCTACGAATTTATTTCACACACCATTCTCCTGTTGTAATCTATCAAAAACTAGGCAACAATAATGTAATGTAATTCACATCTGAGAAATAAAATGTTACTGTACTTCCTAGCCATATCGACTTTCACACAATAATACAATAATTTAGTATACATACAAATATTTGTTGCAGTAGTAACAGACCAACCAAGAGCACAGGAGCTGCCATATAAGAATCCTATATTGACGCAAGACATTGCCATAAAAACATGAAGAGGGACTAAATTCTACAAATATCAGAACAACAACATTGTAAAAATTGAATATCTTTTATTTACATCATAATAAAAAATCACTGTGTTATACTGCTCTGGTTTTCATTAAGTACTTGTCGTACATTCATATTTATTCTTGATTCTTTGATGTAGTCCCGAAATCTGTGCCACTTATTGTCAATATTTTCTTTCATACTTGATTTGATATCTTCTGATTGTGAAATGTACTTAAAGCTGATATCCTCACTTTCTGGTATAATCATTTCTATATTTGTATTTATTTCTGTATCTAATACTTCCCACGGTGAATCTGTGGTAGGTAAGATTTTTGGTACAGCATGATAGCAGAGGCGGGCCTCTTCTGACATCACCACTACATCACCGCTGTTAATAAGGAGTGCTGAAGGTTCTATGGACTTGTCTCTGCCTCCTAATAGAAATATTGCTGACTGACCGAAACTGAAACAATAAGTAATAGCTTATGTAATAAGAAAGAAATAGTGGATAAAAGGCCTATGTCACGCTGATATTTGATATTGATAAATTGACTGTGATAGTAAAAACGTCTTCTAACACGAACAGGTTATGCTGAAGTTATATTATGTATGTACGGCATATTATGGTTCTTTGTAGCCTACAGAGGCTGAAGTGCTTTATCCAAAAAGGTCAGTTAGAAAAATAATTTAATTTGGATTAATACAACTAATGACATACCTGAAGGAAAATAATGGTGCTTTCAAATTAACTTCTGAATGGTCAGTGTGGGCAGAGAGTGTGGAGTTCATGTGGTAATAATTTACAATGGCCGCCTCAGCCTTGAAGTCTGAATAACCCAGATATTTTGCCAACACATCTGATAATTCTGCCAAATCCTCAGGAAACTTTGACTTGTTACTCTCAGTGTACACCTGGAAGGTTATTAAGAAGATTATTTAGTTTGTTTTAGTATCTCAAAACAATTCAAATCAATATTGCATATTGTATAGGTACAGCAATTGCTGGAGAGTTTTTGTCCCACTTCTTCTCCGAAAAAACACATAGGAAGTAGTGAAGTTTTTAGTAGTCTTTTGTAAATAATAGCTTTTTGCTATTCAAAAAGTGCTGCTCTGCAACCAAGTTTGAATAAAAGATTTTGAGTTTTAAGCAAAGGTAATAATATTAACATTTTACTTTAGTATCCCAGTTGTGATGATAACACAGTGTTGTCCACCTAAGTTTCTTTTGTAACTGTTTTTCACACTCTCCATTCCTAAAACATTCTCTCCACCAATCTTCCAAAATAATTTCTATATCAATGTTCAGTTTATTAGGTTTCTTAGGATAATCTTCTAGACATTTTCTGATCCAATATCTTTGTCCTAAGGCCGTGAATGGATTTCTGATAAAAAGCAAACCTGGATGCTTTTTCAAAGTAAACACACGCCATTCTTTCAAGTTCTTTAAACCCAGCAGTTCAGCCCTTGGATCTTCAATAACAGTATTTGCAGTGATATTCGTCACCTGGAATTTAATATGAGATATCATAATCGTGTATGAATCATTATCTGATTGCAAAACTTAGAAAATAAGGGCACCTGATCAGGTGAACTTTTGTCCACCGTAATGACATCTTCCAGAGACGGTTTAGGCTTATTAGACTTATAATATTTAAATGTCTTCATAAACCTATCTTCTGTGATAGGTAAAGATGTTTTTTCATCCATTTTTTCGTAAAATCACAATACAACCACATCACATGTTTATTGTTTTGATTTCTTTACAAATTGACATTGACAGTTTAACCAATTAATGACAATTGACAGGCCAAGGAAAACCGTAGGAAACGCAGGGAAAACTCTCCAACATGGATTTATAATATTTAGAAAAGTCACGTTAGACCTTGATTTAACTAAATAATCATCTTCTCTTGGTGAGGGTACCCTGCATACATCGTGCATATCAAAGGAAGTTGAATGAAAGAAAGTTTGGGATGAAACATTTTTTTGATCATCAACACCATCACTCACCCACACACGACTGACGTTGACATTGACATTTCTAAATTCAAATTGACAAAAAACACTGAACAAAACATTGGTTCCCAATTGAGTTCATTATTTATTTGAAAATAAAATATTTAAAGGAGTACTAATAAATAAAACATGAGTGACATAACTATAGAACAACCGATAGACGCTATCAAGGTAACAAAAACCTTGATTTCAATTCATTTTTTGGTTATTTTACTTACCTGGTTCTGGTTACCTACATGGTGTTGAAATATTGTTTAAATCTAATTAAAATAAGATAATAGACTACCTTCAGATGACCATCGTACCTAAATCACTTGTTGTTTATTTCAGAATGTTGAAGATGGTAAAGCAAAATTGAAGAAATGGCTAAACATGAACTTTAGAATAGAGATGACCGATGGTAGGGTTCTAATTGGAGTGTTCTTATGCACTGATAGAGATGCCAATGTTATATTAGGTAAGATAATTACGCTAACATGCACTATATGCATCAGAATCATTGAATTTTAATTTATAGAAAAATCGAAAAAAGTGTTGTGTGATTGACTTTTATTTCATGATACCGCCAGTGGTTTCACCCGCGTTCCGTGGAAACTATTCCGCGTACCAGCATGAAAAGTAACCTATAGCCTTCCTCGATAAATAAGCTGTCCAGCACTGAAATGTTTTTTCAAAACAAATCAGTAGTTCCTGATATTAGCATGTTCAAACAAACTGCAGCACCTAAGCAAACTATGAAGGATGCTCGAAATAATTTTAATGTTTTCTTATATTTCAGGGGCTTGTTCAGAATACCTCAAAAGTAGTGATGGTGAAACAGAAGAACCAAGAGTACTTGGTCTAGTAATGGTTCCTGGCCGTCACATAGTCTCCATTCAGTTAGACGACACTACACCACCACAAATGTACTGTTATGATGAGTGATTCCTCACCACTCTCCTTGGTTTTGTTATCAAATACCCCTTTTTGTTAATAACCCTCATTAGTTTGACTTTGTACATGATATTTATACTGAATACTGACACTAATTAAGTTAGAAATAAAACAATTGATTTTAATAAGATAGGCAATGATTTATTTATGTATTACTCAGTATTTAAGTTGTCAATCATTTGTCTGAGTACATCGGGTTCAAAGTAAATATTTTTGGAATTATTTGCAAATGGATTGTATTCATCAATGATTTGGTTTGTTTGTAAATTTATTATTTCTAATAATTCTTCTAAAAGTTTTTTGACTGATATTTCTGATCCACCAAATATTTTACATAAAAATTGGCTATTTAAAATATTTCTTAAACAAATATATGGTTGTACAACTGTTTCATTATTACTTAATCTATGATAAAAGTGTACACTTATGTTTCTTACATCCTCATCTTCATCTTGCAAAAGCATTATTGCACATTTAGTTGAACTAACTTTAATTAAATCGGGCAACTGGTTAAATTCATTTGCCAATTCATTGTTAGCTTTTGCTGCTATACACCTCATATCGACATCTGAATTTTCAAAGTTACTTAACTTTTGAATAATTTTCATCAAACTCAACTTATTATCATTGTGGATACTAGAAATGTTCCTTGCCAATAATGGAATGATGTATCTTAAAATGTATATTGACTCTTTTTCACATATATTTTTCAGGAGCTCCTCTGCATCTAAGTAACCAGATAAATCAGTTTGCAGTGATATTTCATACAATATGTTCCAAGTAATACAGCTGCAATATTTGTTTTCAAACAATAGCAAAACTTCAGCCATCTTCAATAGAACTTCCTGTTCTGCATGTTTTGTTTTAATTCCCAAGAATATAAATTCAATATACTTTTCATAATGACTTTGTTTTAAAATAATTTTCAACAGTACTAATATTTCATCCCATGAACATGCATTTATATACTTTTTTAGCCTAGCTTCAGCCCACAGATTAACACCTGGCAAGTGTGGATTATCATTCAGCTCAAGTATAGTATTTTCAATGTCTTCAAAATTAAAACTGTTTACAAAAATATCTTCATATAGTTTTTTGCAAAGATATGAGTGGTTTCTTTTACAAAATATTGCTTTGTACTTGTTTCTCAACCTTTCAAAGTGCTCTGCATATTCCTCATTTGGTGAATAATGTTTATGGCAAAGGTTTATCAAAATTAGACTGCCATGTAAATAATTTTCAAACAAACAAGTATGGTTCAATAAAACATTGTGTATGTCCTCAAAATCATGAATGTTAAATATACATTTGGCTGTCAATCGTCTGACTGTATGTAAAGGGCTATTGAGGAGCAAAACTAAATGATTCAATAATTCATCATCACTTGCCTTCTTCTCTGCTGTATCATAAGAAAAGGTGTATCTTTTTGCACTGTTTGCTAATAAGTTCAGAATAGGTACTAAGTTTGAGTGGTACTGCACTGTATCAGCTCCATCATTTAATTTCAACTGTAGCATGATGTATTTCCATAGCTTTGGTGAATGTGTTCGCAGCTCATCACACGCTACTGTTGCTGTTGTTTGTTCATCACTGCCTGAAGCTTTCTTCTCACCTATTTGTTTTGGAATTAAGGCCCCATACAACTGCAGAGCTGCATTTCTGAAAATATTTGAAGAACCCATGGTAAGTACGATAATATTAGTTAAATCCAAATTAATCATTTAAAATCTGGATAATTCACCTGATTTGCCAATGTGGACTAGTAAGGTTAGCAAAAGCAAGTTCAGCCAATTTAGCGAAATAAAACATCATGTCTGAAGCTAAACTGCTGTCTGTTACAATTCTCGTCATAAAATGAATATAGATTGCTTTGGGCAAGTCTATCTGATTCTCGTCATTTTTCTTTGGGGTGTCCCTTGTGGCGTTACAGACTTCTAACAGTGTGTTTATGAAGTAATGGAATAAAGGCTGAAAAAAACATAAAATATTATTTTGTAGAATGTAGACAAAATTTAAATACATGCCTTGCAGAGATGGGTCAAATTATTGTCTTTTATATAACTTATCTGTAAGCTATATGACGGAATTTAAAGTAATTAACTTACTTTTCCCTTCTTCATATCACTTGAAACTATTCTGTGTACCATAATAGAAAGACCTGCACCCCTTCTCGTAATTGACGCCATCTTATTTGTCTCTGATATCAAATCATTGAGTTTACATTTGAGTAACTTGTTGGGTACTTCTGAAGCTTCATTTTCTTCAGGTAAAGACGTCAAATATTGAATGGCTTTTCCTGAAAGTCCAGAATTATTGACTCTTCATGTGATGCAAATGATGGTATCAAAATAAAATATTGAAATATTATTTACCAAGGGAAGCTCCTGCTGCTTCAATGGCTCCTTTATGCCGAGAAGTCTCCAAAACATGAGTTATAATGTTCAAGCACTTCTCACACATACTTGCATCATTTTCGTTAAGCTGCACCAAAATGGATGCCAAGTCTGATGATGCCTATAATCAAAATAAAGATGTATACAAAAGGCCCATGCCAAAGAGAAATCCAAAGACATTTTTAAGAATATTACCTTTACATTCAACCAAAGAGAGTTCAATACAATCTGGTGGTAACCAGATATTTTTGTGTGATCACTATCATCACCAATGCTAAGACCTGAATTACCAATTATATTTTCTACCATCTCATTAATTTTTGAAAAATCTGAACTTGTTGAACTTTCTTCCTCCCATGCAAATTGATTGGATATATTTCCCAAAACATTCACAAATTCCAGCATATTATTTTGAATGTTGATTTTATAGGAATGCATAATACAAGTCTCTATTACGACAAGCAGAATATTCATAAAAGAGTGTAACTGTTTTCCTGTTTCAATAGATTTCATGATGTTAGTCTTGGCATTATGTTCAGAAATTAACTGATTAAATGCAAAATAAAATATGTCTTCTACACTCTTGTACACTGCTATGGAATGTTTATCTCTTATTATTAGATAAGTTATTAATTTAAACATGCTCTGGCCACAACTTATTTCATAAAAGAACTTGCTCTTCATGCTGCTTAGAGCGCCATCTACTAAATGCTGCATAATGTTTGGTTTTCGTAATTCTTCAGAGAAGTGGTTTTGCAGAAGCCTTATTGTATTTTCTCTGACATCATCAGTAGGAGATTTTAGTAAGCTTACTAGCTTTAGAACAAACTCATCAGTGGATAGAACCCAATATCCTTCTTTCTTCACATACTCAATCAAAGTTATGTTTGCCTGTCTAGTTTGCCCTTTCTTCTTATTTGGAATTTCACTGAAACAACCTATTATAGCATTGCATAATTTCACGCACGTTATATTCCTTTGGTAATTGCCATTCAAGTTCATTGAGTCAATGATGAAATTCTGCATTTTTTTACAAAATTCTAGCAAAGCTTCCATATTTTCTTCTTGAACCATTACATTTAAAAATATAGAATGCAATTGTGTTAAGAAATTGTTAAGACTGTTTAGCATGCTTAATCGCAATACAGTGCAATCAGAATTCACATTGTTATTTATAAAGTTCAATATTAAGTCATACTCTAGCTGACTTGGAACTATCTTCTTCTGTGAGACGCAGACAATATCAAATGCTAACATTCTTATGTAGTAATTGCAGTGCTCTATTCCATTCAACACAGTCTTTTCTATGTAGCCAAAATTTCCAGAGGAACTCCAATCTTTTTCAAGGAGACCAAGTTTATTAGCCTGTTTTATTATACACAACTGACTGCACAGATTTTGCTCTGAAGCACTATACTCTTTTAATTCATCAAGAAGTATTTGAGGTACTGTTGGAAACTTCTTCATAGTTATAAGACACCAGAAGTTATGAAAGTTCTCAATTGCTTTGCTGCAAGATCCATTCAACATTTTAATAACAGGCTCTAGAAATATTTGACACCATTGTGTTTCAAAGTTGGTTTGTTTGAGTAGTGCATAGTACATATCGGCCCCAGCAGAAACTAAACCTGGTTTATGTAGACTGTATATTAGACCATCAACCCAAAGATTATCATGTACCAACGATAACAAGTTTTTATTCCTGTGTTCAATAATTTCTGAAAGCATTAAATACTTTGCTTTGTTCCAATAGAAGCCATTGACTTCCTTAAGCACAGCGTCATACATTTCATCATCTAGAGTCGACAGCAGAATCTGAAATATGGACCTGTTCAGATCTCTAATACCAGTCACTGGATTTTCCCAATTATGGTTGACAAAGTTGAGCAATTTTATTTGCATTTCCTTATTGAAGATGCAATCTTGAAACACTGTGCCTTGAACTTTTTTGTATAATTTCATTGTTTTGAAAGATATGAATGTATACTGCGAGTACTCATATCCCATTAGCAGTAATAACTCATAAATTGAGTTCAAGACAGATGCAATTTGGGGAATGTTGTCATAAGTTTTCTGTGTAAGGAAAGTTGATTGGTAAATTCCATACATCAATGACACCACATTACAAGTTTTGGGGGACTTTTCTGTGTTATCTCTTTTTATGGATAATTCCTGGTTAATCATTTGAAGAAGTTCTGTTAAATAGATATCTTGTTTGCCTGTAAGTGGTAAAACTGTGAAGAAGCATGTGGCACATAGTAACTGGTCATCAAATACTTTAAATCCAGTTTGCAAATGGGTCCACAATATTTGTGATACATTATTCCAGAAGTCTTGACTGGTATTGACATTTTGTTTGGACAATTTTAACACCTCCTGAAAATAAGTTAAACATTATTCCTTCTCTTATCAGATTTTTCTGTGTTACAGTAAGGGAAGCATGATATAATACCTGTACAGAAGTTATCTTTAGTTCATATGTAGAAACACTAATCTCTCCTAGAACTTTATCATATCTTTCCATTGTGTATTTCAGGCCCTGTAAAAAAATATATTAGGTGTTACATAATTGTAAGGAAACAAAAACATTCAAAATAAAATGATCATAACTTTACCTAAGATGTGAGTGTTAAATAAAATTCTTCATAGAAAAAGAACGAAAATAAAAGACATAAGAATTCAATAAACATAATTTACTACATAATCTATATTTACAATAACATTCAAGGAATAAAAACACTATTGATCTTTAATGGGTTCATATCCCTCTTTCTGTATTTTCTCTTTATAAACGTTAAAGTCTCTCTTTCTATCAAAATGTGAGACCCACTGCGTAGGGCAGGACTTTTCGAACACTTTCCTTAATTCCAAGCATGCCTTAGGTTTTTCTGAATTGTCTTTAACATTTTCCTTATCTAGGCATTCCCAGTAACGATCTCTGGAGTCCCAACATGTTTTCCGCTGCTGTCTATCGGGAAATGACATTTTTCACTGTTTTTCAACACCTATAATGTAAATTTAATACTATAAATTCGTGCCGATACTTGAAATCAATAATTTTGTTATGATGAAATGAATTCAAGGAAACTCACGCAAGAACACTCCAGAAATGATTACTCGAAATAATATCTGTAATAATTGTTATTTACCACGATTTTTATTTGATGATATTAGAATTATCTCAGTTTCGTTTTATATCAATCAGCCACCATAACCTAAAATTTGCTTGAAATTTGACACTGACAGTAAAATCACGTTGACAGATGGAAACAAAATTTACATTCCTTTTCACGCGTTAAGTAATTGCAGCGCACGCCATAGCACACACTTGGGAAAGGGCTGATCTCAAGGCGCCTTTGTATGAAAAACTAGTTATTTTCTGCATCAGTACCAGTGCAGTGTCACGTTTGTAAAATGCACTGAGGTGCACTGTCACTCATGGTAGGCATATAGTTTAAGAACAACTTTTGTGTAGGCTAATTTCATCCAAATTAGCCTACACAAAAGACACATTTAAGAGAAAATAAAACGATTAGTTTCACCGAAATCAATTTATTTCTTCAATTAAATTCTGAATATTTTGTAATTTATTTATTGTAAAGAAATGGAAATGAGTGGTCGAACATTTGGATCGCAAATGTTCTATTAGTTGCTTAATTAATTCGGTACAAGGTTTATTCATCTTCTCTTTGTCATTGACAGCTTCTAGTAAGTCATCAGATACCTTTATTCTGCACATTTTTATAAAACCTTCTAGCTGTTTAAGCGTTTCGAATGGAAATACTCCAGGAATAATAGGGACAGTGATTCCCATTTTCGTGAAACGATCCTTAAATGATTTGAATGCTTCTACATCGAAGAATGCTTGCGTCAAAATAAAGTCTGCCCCAATGTCAATCTTATCTTTAATTTCCAATATTTTTTGTTCAAGACAGCCGGGAAAGCCAGCAATCCCAATACAAAAATATTTTCCAGTTTTCTCCCTTATAAATTTTATCATTTCTGAAGTGCTTTTGAAGTCTGAATTGTCAGGGTCGAATCCCTCTGAAAGAACAATAGATAGGTGTTAATACAAAATATGATAACATTGATAAGTAGGCCTTTTCTGCTTTACACAAACAATACCTAGACAGTTACCTACTTGAGTTCCTACTGAACCCAGTCCAGTTTCACTTCATATGAGTAGGTACGAATTGAACTTATCAGGTTTTGCGATCATTAAAGTCGCTTTTCCAAATAGCTACTTAATTTCTTGAAGATGGTTTAAACCTCATAAATTCATGTAAGTACAAAACACTTACCTCCCAAAACTATGAATAAATTGCATATATTGTTTTCTTGAAGGAATGTAAGAACTTCAGTCAAATATTGAGACCTCATCCTATCACAGGATAAGTGCATCAGAACTTGTTTTTGTTTACTTCTCAAAAGGCTGGCCGTTTTGATAGGATCTATACTCAAGTCTCTACATTGGTGAGATTTTGCATGCCAAGTCACCGAGTAAAATAAAGGATCCACCTTCAAGTTATCAATATCTTCTTCGGAAACATCAGGAGTAACCTCAAACGAGTAGCTGAAGTTCCCTTTATTCTTGATCAGTTCGGTGACCTTGATTCCTTCCATTCTAACTCTGTAGTTTGCAGGTAAATAATAAAATTTTAAATGAATAACAACAACTGCGGACTAAAATATTATGTCACTTGAATTATTTTTTTCCCCAATCTACGACTGTCCAGTTATCGCCAAGGTCCACTTTTGATTATTAACCTCTTTGGTATATCTGGTGGGTCACGATTGTTTAAAAATAACTTGAAAAACAAAAGAAATGAACTCAAACACCACACAAACACTGCACAGAGAACGATAATGGAAAGTGTCTGCGCTGGGTGCGTCTACACGGTATGCGATAAGATGAAGGGAAGTAATATAAATTGTAGCTGCCGATACGTGACTTGATAACAATTGCACCAATTAGTATAAGCTTATTGATTGTACCTAATTATACTTACATACCTAAATTTTGTAGCTATGTAATAGTTTGAGTGTGTTTCAAGTTTCAAGGATTCAGTCACTTTCAAACTAATTCAGAAAGATAGAAATTAACAGGATATATTCGGGAGTAAATAAAACACAGCACCATTAATTATGTATTGTATTATGACTGCTCTATACATTGATTAACAATCAGCCATTTATTTTATCACAACCCAAAAGGTACAATCAACAAAAAAAACTGTAAATAGGTAACGTCACTACAAAAAGTTCAAATGAAGCTGTTAAGCCGTAACATGTCGTGTAATACTCATACAATAAACATATTGCTGTCACCTACGTCTTCTACATTCTCCATTATATAAAATTGTCTACTTATCTAATGACCTAAGATTAATTTATTAATTGCGAATAACATGAAGTCTGCTCGATAATGTCAGAATATAATACAAGTGGCAATATTCTAATTGTGTAAAAGCCTCCAAACACCTATTCTACTATCCTCTACATAGTAATGACTTATTGAAAACTAGTTCCAATGTAATAATAAGATAATTCTTACGTATGTAAGTTATTGTTACGGTTCTGTAAAGCTTCATAATGACCAGTGTGGCGCTGATCATAAATGGTAATTTTGATGGCGATTTGATTATTTTTATCTACTTAGTAGATAATAAATGGACAATGATACCTAACAACAATTAAATGCGTTGATAAAATGCTTCGCTACAATGCACGTACAATGTTTGGGACATCGAGACTATTCTTTTTATAGCCACAATTTGGACACGTATCGTGACTTTTAAAAACTACAATACGTATCTACCTTATGATTCCATATGAAACATTGCAGATTTTTTAAATGTCAATTTCTGTGAAAACAGTGCATTCCTGTTTTAACTACGCTAGTTTTAATCGTGCTGTGACGTTAACTAACAAACTGTGATATGTCCTAACTTTAATCGTCACAAACACATTTCACTGATATCAATAAATCTGTAATGCAACGTGATCCTAAAATAAAACCGTCTTGTGTTTCAAAATAACAAAAAAATCTTCGACTTTCGGATGGTATCGTGTGACAATACATTGTTCTGAATTGACACTGAATTCAGTCTTGTATTCGAAGTTAATTAGAGGTAGTTTATTTACAAGGAATATTGTTATCTAATACAAGATCGACATTTGGAAAATTATACAGTCAAATAAATTAAAAATATCAATAATTTTCCTACGTTAAGAGCAGGTTAATAGATCTTACACATTTGATTAATTATGACACTTTAATTTACGAGTTTGTGCCGTAAAATGGTGTCACAATCCACTGCTCATAGTTTCCTATATTGAACCTTTATTATGGCGCATAAATATACCTACCTAGAATTGGCTATTAGATAAATCGTCTAGCAATAAAGATAGGAAACCTACATCATACCAGTGTTTAATATCATCAGTTTTTTCTAGAATTAGAAATGAAACTGGTGACAGTTTGTTTAAGTTTACTACGACATACACAACTAGGTAACTACTAAGTAAGATTAAGAAGTCATGAAGTCAGAAAATTACCAGCTAATTTTGGACTTTCTCCGTCCTTTCGCCATAGTATATTATGTAGTATCAGTAGTTAGGACAAAAGGTGGACATACCTACTTCAAGTGATGTTTTAGTATTATAATGTAATCCTGGCTATGTGTCTCCTTTATTTGCAAAGATTGGGTCTAAAAAGCCCCTTACGAAGTAGGTTAGCCGGCCCACACAGATTCGTATCTAATAATTCGCTTCCGTAATTTAACCGCAAGTCAAGATATGCATATCGTGGACACGGCTCACGTTTAGGGCCGGCGCCCATTGCGGCACGTAGCAAGAGATACTTCAGCATCCCTAAGGATGCCGATGACGTACATACATAAGCAAACCGCATCGTTCTTTCTATTCAGAGCCACTTTTCATTCGGGCAACATAGGAACTACGGTTTCACAGCCAAATAGCCAAAGATCCTAAGAAAATGACATTACATTGTGGTGGCCTGCGTTAGTTCACCTGTACCTACGCTACTTTCTATAGATCACGTGGTGGGTCTGAAACAACTGAAGGCGTTCTTAGCATCCCGAGGCCAATGGTTCCTATGAATGCCAAAGACTGTGGACATGGCACGCCACAGCATACCCCGATATTTGTTTTGCACTTGCGAAAGTAGTATTTTTGCCGTGCCGTCAATAGGCCCCGGCCTTAGAGTATGTTTAAATTCGAATGCATTAAATACACCTAAGAGATACAAAAGTAAATTCATTTGAAAAATAGAGTGCAGGTTGATACCTACATGCATTTTTAATTTTATTGTCCAAGCAATCATAACGAGAAGTCAAGAAGAATATCATAATTCATAAGAGATTTTCAAAGTTGCTTAGAAAATAAAAACGCATCCACGTAACAACTTAACCTATGGATATTGTCGCGTTATTTATCACTAAATTAATTTAATATTTATTGGAATTGTTTCCAATTTATTGGCTAACATAGTGCATGTATAGGTACTAACAATAATAAATGTTTGTGTACTACAACGATCGCGTTATATTACACTAAATAATGGTAGTGTTGTCAAGCGCATCGGATAACAGTTGTATTGTGTCGTTGATGAGGACAAACCCAGTGGGTTTTGTTGGTATAAGTTTTTGTTTGCTACCGCGGTACGCCCCGCCTGTGGTATTACCTGGAAAATCCTTTTGCTAATTAAACATAGACTTTAATTAGCTCAAGGTAATGTTACTACATCGATATCCCATTTTTCATTACGATTTTCCAAACCTTCTCCTACACCAGTCTAGAATCTAGATAATAATCATAGCAACATTTAAAAAAGAAAGTTCATATCAACGACACAATCCAACCATCATTATAATAGTAACAACGTTTACGACAAGGTCCTAAACTTTACAACTAAATGGACTCCATTTGTTCCGTGAGCTCCAAAATGGGGCTCTCGCTGAGAGGTAGCATTGCTGTCGGCGGCAAGCTGTGGCCTTGCCAGTTGGACTGGAAATAAACATTACGAATTATAAATTGGAAGAAGTTCCATCAAATTACCAAAAAATATGATGATGATGATAGCGTCCTAGCCGTTTGCCGGCCACGGCGGCTGTTCTCATATAAGGATATCAGCCAGCTGCGCAGGATATACTATAGTGCACAAGCATTTGCGCAGACACAGGTGCACTCCCTATTCCCTCACTCTCATAACCCGATGGGACGGCAATTCCGACACGACCGGAGAGAGATCAGCCACAGGACCGACATTAACGTGCTAGGTACATCATGGCGAGATTTCACTAAAAATGTGCGCCCACAAAGGTTGCAGTTTTGAAATTGTGGCAAGTAATATGTTAGACCGAGTAGACCACATTTGTGCCACACACCTTTACAGTTTTAGTAGAAAATCGTTTGGTGTAAGGTTTGAAAGAGTTCTATTCCTTCTAACTACTCACCTTTTTGATCTGGGTTATACTGTTTTCGCCAATTTCAATAGGTAAGTTACATATAAGTCGCTGTTACATATGTGTCGCTAAGAACAAGTTGGGAGTTGGCTCTTTTTACGATGATAATTTTATTGCCACTGAGTACACTATCAGCACCTGACATGTTTTTCTGTAAATTATATTTAAATCGTTATCGCTCATAACGATTAAGGTAAGTAGGTTTTGACCCACTAGCTTTTTGGTACGACACAAAAAGTAAATGTATTTCATACAAGCGGAAATAAATAAAATGCATCTAATGCAAACGTGCACAGCAAATGTGTCGACTACAAAAAAGCTACTAGCCAAAAATAATAAGGTGTCAAAATAAAACTATTATTATAAATTTACAGTAACTTGTATTTAAATAAAACTTGCCTCTAAGTAAAGCTATCACATCTTACATAAATTATTTCATAATAAGCAAATAATAACAAAAACTATACAGACTTTCACAAAGAAAAAGTACAGACTCATACGTTTTACTTATAATATCTATAATAAATAGATACNTTAGGGCCGGCGCCCATTGCGGCACGTAGCAAGAGATACTTCAGCATCCCTAAGGATGCCGATGACGTACATACATAAGCAAACCGCATCGTTCTTTCTATTCAGAGCCACTTTTCATTCGGGCAACATAGGAACTACGGTTTCACAGCCAAATAGCCAAAGATCCTAAGAAAATGACATTACATTGTGGTGGCCTGCGTTAGTTCACCTGTACCTACGCTACTTTCTATAGATCACGTGGTGGGTCTGAAACAACTGAAGGCGTTCTTAGCATCCCGAGGCCAATGGTTCCTATGAATGCCAAAGACTGTGGACATGGCACGCCACAGCATACCCCGATATTTGTTTTGCACTTGCGAAAGTAGTATTTTTGCCGTGCCGTCAATAGGCCCCGGCCTTAGAGTATGTTTAAATTCGAATGCATTAAATACACCTAAGAGATACAAAAGTAAATTCATTTGAAAAATAGAGTGCAGGTTGATACCTACATGCATTTTTAATTTTATTGTCCAAGCAATCATAACGAGAAGTCAAGAAGAATATCATAATTCATAAGAGATTTTCAAAGTTGCTTAGAAAATAAAAACGCATCCACGTAACAACTTAACCTATGGATATTGTCGCGTTATTTATCACTAAATTAATTTAATATTTATTGGAATTGTTTCCAATTTATTGGCTAACATAGTGCATGTATAGGTACTAACAATAATAAATGTTTGTGTACTACAACGATCGCGTTATATTACACTAAATAATGGTAGTGTTGTCAAGCGCATCGGATAACAGTTGTATTGTGTCGTTGATGAGGACAAACCCAGTGGGTTTTGTTGGTATAAGTTTTTGTTTGCTACCGCGGTACGCCCCGCCTGTGGTATTACCTGGAAAATCCTTTTGCTAATTAAACATAGACTTTAATTAGCTCAAGGTAATGTTACTACATCGATATCCCATTTTTCATTACGATTTTCCAAACCTTCTCCTACACCAGTCTAGAATCTAGATAATAATCATAGCAACATTTAAAAAAGAAAGTTCATATCAACGACACAATCCAACCATCATTATAATAGTAACAACGTTTACGACAAGGTCCTAAACTTTACAACTAAATGGACTCCATTTGTTCCGTGAGCTCCAAAATGGGGCTCTCGCTGAGAGGTAGCATTGCTGTCGGCGGCAAGCTGTGGCCTTGCCAGTTGGACTGGAAATAAACATTACGAATTATAAATTGGAAGAAGTTCCATCAAATTACCAAAAAATATGATGATGATGATAGCGTCCTAGCCGTTTGCCGGCCACGGCGGCTGTTCTCATATAAGGATATCAGCCAGCTGCGCAGGATATACTATAGTGCACAAGCATTTGCGCAGACACAGGTGCACTCCCTATTCCCTCACTCTCATAACCCGATGGGACGGAAAATCCGACACGACCGGAGAGAGATCAGCCACAGGACCGACATTAACGTGCTAGGTACATCATGGCGAGATTTCACTAAAAATGTGCGCCCACAAAGGTTGCAGTTTTGAAATTGTGGCAAGTAATATGTTAGACCGAGTAGACCACATTTGTGCCACACACCTTTACAGTTTTAGTAGAAAATCGTTTGGTGTAAGGTTTGAAAGAGTTCTATTCCTTCTAACTACTCACCTTTTTGATCTGGGTTATACTGTTTTCGCCAATTTCAATAGGTAAGTTACATATAAGTCGCTGTTACATATGTGTCGCTAAGAACAAGTTGGGAGTTGGCTCTTTTTACGATGATAATTTTATTGCCACTGAGTACACTATCAGCACCTGACATGTTTTTCTGTAAATTATATTTAAATCGTTATCGCTCATAACGATTAAGGTAAGTAGGTTTTGACCCACTAGCTTTTTGGTACGACACAAAAAGTAAATGTATTTCATACAAGCGGAAATAAATAAAATGCATCTAATGCAAACGTGCACAGCAAATGTGTCGACTACAAAAAAGCTACTAGCCAAAAATAATAAGGTGTCAAAATAAAACTATTATTATAAATTTACAGTAACTTGTATTTAAATAAAACTTGCCTCTAAGTAAAGCTATCACATCTTACATAAATTATTTCATAATAAGCAAATAATAACAAAAACTATACAGACTTTCACAAAGAAAAAGTACAGACTCATACGTTTTACTTATAATATCTATAATAAATAGATACTTACATCTAATAAAAAGTAATGTACCATGGAGAAAATTAACGAACATAATGTAGGAACATTCTCACGTGATGTAGCACGAGTGGGCAAAATGCAAAACATCAGCTTCTAAATTAATACAATACTTGGCAAGTAAAAACGTAAAAATGGAATAGCTGGGTTATAGTAGAGGTACATACTTATACAATACAGTATAGTGATGATATTTACTTTACTCATAAAATGAACAACAGGAATGAATACTTTGTAACAAGGTCTTGTATATTTTTAATAAGTACCTTAATCGGATATTAAGTGCATCTATTGTATCGATACAATGCTTATTTTGCTAAGAATACATGACTATTTTATTGGTGTTTATCATATCTTTATTATAAAGGTACTATCGGCAGTTTGGATTATATGAATTGCAGTGAACCACTGATCTACTGGTGTAATATAATTTTAAGCACTAGTTATTGTCATGCACTCTAAATATACGCAATAAGTATATCTGTGAAATTACAAATTTCTACTGACTTACATTCTCACAGTACGATGCTTTACAAATATAAACCATAATGAGACCATTCTTTCATGTAACGTAAACACAGACATGGAAACCGAAGGTTTCATACACAGAAATCAGACTCGAGGCTGTGTTTACGCTATGCACTCTACAAAATCTACAGCACTACTCTTTACGTGGAGTACTACTAATTGATCTGTTGGAATACCTGGAAGCAGGGCTGAGGCTGGAACAGCGTGGCGTTCCACTGCGCCGGCCACAGCGGCGCGTCGGCCGGCGCATGCGCACTGGCCGCCTCGGCCTCCCCCTCGCGCGCCTCGCGCCGCCCCGCCAGCTCCGATATCTGGCACGCACTCTGCAGGCTCGACGGCAAGTTCGACCAAGTCTCGTTACCCAACCTTTCCTTATTCATAATGCTGATCTCCATTGATCCCTGATATGCGAACTTCGGCTCCTCTTGACTTTCGTCGGACTTGTGTTTTGGTGTTCGGTTCGGCCCCTCGACTAAAGCTTGAAAGGCGAGCAAATCTCTATTCTCCGTTTCCGTCAATGGCAAGGGCGGTAAGATTTGTTGTTGCTGAGCTATCTTGTAACTTTGCTGCCGTAGCATTTGTCGCCTGCTGAGGCCCACTTGCAGAGTGTGAATGCCCATCTCGTGAGAGGGGATGTTTGGTGGAGTCATTTGTTTCTGTAATAGCTGTCGCTTTTGTTGGAACAGTCTGTGTTGCATAAGCTGCTGCTGCAAAGGAGGTTTCACTTGTGAGGCAGCGTGTTGCAACTCGACTTGGTCCTGTAGTTGTGCTACCATTTTCGGGCTAGCTGGCATCGGTGGCGATGTGCTCGAGTAGTTAAACGTTTCGGGAAGGCTGATACGTTTAGGAGTTGGCGCTTTTGTATCTAAGTAATGTGGACTGAAACTCGCCGCGAACTGATTATGTTGAATTTGTCTCTGGGTCATTTCTTCTGCCGGTATCGTTGACTGGTACTGAGTTTTCAACTTTTGAGCCTCTTTTTGCACTAGGTGTAGTTCCAAAACCCCTTTAGCCTTACAGTTTTCATTCAACCGTTGGCTATTAAAAGCCAGACTATTCTTCTGTGATTCATTGGACTGCGCAGCTTGTTGTGCTACAAGGCCGTCACTTGCCCGACGACCTTCCCGAAAGTCAACCGGGCTCCGCGTGATTGCTCGAGGACAATTCTTATTATTGACTGATTGGTAGTTCAATGGATTGTGTCTCGCAATGAATCCCACGCCCGGAGTTTTATTGTTGTAAGACGATATGTAAACGCATGGGTGCATCGGGCTAGTGTTCACGAGTGAATTATTGTCGTAAGCCAATTTTTCTTCATTGGACGTACAGCTAGGAAGGCTACTAGCTAACTCACTGGAACAATCGGACAATTGGTAATCCAAGCTCTCAAATGTTGAAAAATTACTTTGTGACGAATCGCAACTCAGATTTTGACTTAGGCTTTTGTTGTTAAAAAATGTGACTACTCCACTACTAGAACTTGAGCTTGCGTAGGAGCTCAGTCTGTTTTGAACTCCGCTTGATGCGTTTGCGACGTCCTCCATATCTGTCTCGCAGCCTTCGTCGGTCGACGAAGAATACTGTTGTTGAAATTTTGTCGTTTCCGTCGTATTGCCGCTACCTTGAAGATTTTGGGAATAAGTTTGTCCCGTTGTATATCGGTTAAGAGAAAATTTGCTGTCTGGTCTGTATAGTCCGGTGGGAAATAAATCACCGGTGCCTGCAGTAGACATAGAAAAATTCCCATCAGCTGTGCTGGATATCGGGGGCAAAACGGAATTTTGTAAATACGCATAGGCAGGAAGATGATGATTCATGTAGTCTTTAAATGGAGGCGTACTCGTTTGTAGACGGTTGAGATCTTGTTGTTGCGCTTGTGACACAAGTCTTGTGGATTCAAGGGGCTTTGGTTGTTCTAACACACTGCTGAGTTTGGATTCACCAAGCTGTGACGGGATGGGGCTTGTGCTTAAGTTCACCGTTCCCTTTAAAGGTAAAGGTGACTGCTGTAGGGTATTCATAAGTTTAGCTGCTTCGGAACACATAGTGAAAGTTGTTGAGTTAGGTAACTTCATAGTATCAACATTGAAATTAGTTGCTGAGGCCGAATTTTGTAGAAAAGTCGCTATAGCGTTATGATCAGTCGCTGAGGAACTTCTCCCACCATCAATAGCACACTTTGAATCAAAACTAGACGAAGTAAGCAGTCTGGTACCGTCGATAGTACCTTTGCTAGTTTCAGGTCCCACAGTTGTAGACTGCTGCAATAGCCTTCGGCAGTCTTCGCTTGATTGTTTTAGTATGTTTTGTTGTTGTTCATAAGTTGAGGTGAGGAGCCTATGTGTGGGTATAGTGGGCTCGTTAACTTTAGCACCTAGCCTTTGGTTTGATTGAGTCACATCAATATTTCTCATAGACAATAGCCTAGTTGATTCTGATTCATGACTTCTGGAGATAGCATCAAGGTTGCTGACGAGAAAGCTCCGGTGCGTATCCGAGGGATCGGAGTTTCGCTGGAGCAGTCTTTGTTCAGTCATGTTGACGGCCGCGAGGGACAATAATCGCTGCGTTTCGGCAGACGACGAGTCCGCCGGTGCAGCGGATATTGTCGGTGTGGCTCTATTGTAATCCCTTGACTGAGAATCCCCAGCATGAAGTAATCTGTAATAAAGAAACATTATGATGTAGTTTTTTCTCATTCAGCCGATTGAAGTATACTCTATTTGAGAACAGATGTAAACATCGTTAATTGTATTTGTTACAATACAATATTATCCGTATATTACCTAGTGTGATGTTCTCGTCTGGCATCATGAGCTTCTTTGGCTAGTGCTTGGTCTGCTACGGAGGATGGTCGGCGTGATGGCCTAGTACGAGCTTCTACGGTTGAGACACTGGCCCCACTCGCCGCTCGGGCTCGCAGTCTCTCTAGTAGAAGCAGATATATCGCCGCATGGTGGTCATAGCTATTCGACCTGAGGCTCTGGAAATTGAAAGGCACAGTTTATAATACACAGCTTCCTATTGAAAAATATTTATTTTGAATACAAACAGTCCAGTGTTTTTTCTCTAAAATGACCTCATCTCGCAGTGAAGTGGCGGGCCGAAGCGACGGGTTAAACCCAACATAAACACGTGACTTGAAACCGTTAAAAACTAAATAACTATCATGTTTCTTACAAGACGTCATTTCACAATATTAAACTTGTTGTAAGTTTTTTTGTACGAATAGAGAATGGTACATTCGGTAAAAGCAGATTTCAAATACTCTCGTTTGTCTCTCTCCCCAGCTGATAAAATTCATAAAAAAGTATTTTGCCTACCTCTTTGGTTTTAATAGGGTCTATTCCTAAGCTCTGCATGAGCCTCAGCACTTGGTCATTCGGCTCATTATGCGCGGGTGCATGCGCGGGGCTCCGGGCAGGGTCTGCCGATACCACAGGTACAGCATAGGGTTCCGCTGCCATCCACCTGTGCTTCTTGATCTGCTCTATCGTATACCTCTTCATCGGCTCCAAGACGAGCATCTTGCGAATCAAGGACTCGCATTCTGAAAAGAGGATTGCATAACAGTGATCAATATTTTGTGCTGGGATCTCTAATTTGATCGAGAATGTATAACCCAGACCTAATAATGAAAAGCACATAAAAAATAGTCTATGATGCATTAATGAAGCAATAACTCTTCTATACGGCTTTTTTGTAAACTACGTATTAACGTTGAAAGATTATTCATAATCATAACCTTTGACGTTAGCCAAGTCTGGGTATTGTTTTATATTGCGTAGGTACGTCCATTAGTGCAATGTGTTTCTCATAAAACAATTGACGTGCGCTACAACTATACACACATTTTGTAGATATAGGTACTCGTAGAACAGTGACGTAGCACATAATCAGTTCAGTTCGCGTTAAGAGGTAACAAAACGTTTAGAGTGTTTGGCTCTTTGTCAATTACGTGCTGCAGAGTTCAAGTTTTTATCAGCAACGGTCATTAACCTGAATAACACCAATCAGAACACGGTGAGACGTAATGCGACGCAAGATAATGCTACGATTAAGATATCTTGTAGGGATTTAGTAAACAGGTTTTTTTTTGTTTGATTTTCGGCTATAAACTTTATTACTTCACAAGTCGTTATTCAACTGTCTGCTTATTTTGAATGTTTTAAAACGGGTCATGTAGAAATAATTGGAGTTCTATAGATCTCACTGGTACACAAACTTTTCAGACCTCGTTACCTATAAATTAATCGACTTTCTTTTGCCAGACTAAATTACGCCCACTAGGCGCTTTCATTAGCCAGCTTACAATAACGTCTGATCAAAGTCCTACAGTCAGTCCTCAGTGACGTCACAGTCGGAGTAGGTGAGCACGGCAAGGTGCTCGCAAAACGCCGAAAGGTCACAGGCCGGGTGACTTGGTAACGTGTATGACGTCATACCCCTGTAGCCGAGCAAATTCGGTCGTTGCGCCAAATGACGGTCACATCCGTTGCAAAATGTACGGAGCGTAGGAACCTCTAACACCTCTTTAGTATAGCCTCTTTAGGTAGGTGTCGAGGTAATTTTCAGTGTAATAGGAGACGAGAGATAACAATATTATGTGTTATATCCTTTTACTAACTCATCTTCATAAATAGCTGTCAGCCCGCTCTTTCGTATATATTTTAGCTTTTACCGTATGACATTGGAGCCTAAGAGTACAATGGACCAACTTAGGATGGATAAAAATTAACCTCTGAAAGTTTATACAGTGTCAATGTGTTATTGGATATATTTCATTCTGAATGCTATTCAAAAATGGTATCTTGTTCATAAACGATAAAAAGATCCATTACGATTTACATTGCACATACAAAGGCCGACCATAGAGAAGAAACTCCTACGGTGTTCGGGAACATTGTCCATGACCTTTCCAGTGTGAAAATTTCATTGAAAAGCTCTATATGGTGATTTAGCAATGAGTATATAAAATCTACGTAGGTCCATCGCTAATTCAGTTACAAAGGCTACGTTTGCGTCACACAGAGTAATGACATCAACTGTGGTATCAAAGTACATAAGCCGGATCACAGTGAGCCGATGACTGCGCTCACAGCTCACATAAATAATTATATTAAGGCTTAGAGTGGGTGTCCACGCTTTTTGTGAGAGCTACGAGAGGAAAAAGCCCACGATAGAGAATCATTAAAAAGCTCAGTCCAAAGGTTTAAGTGTCATACTTCAATCATCACGCTTGCTGCGGGTTTTCCCTAATAATAATTATACGGTAATACCTATTTATTTTAGAATAATGTGGATTATCCGCCTTTGTGGACTTTTCGAGACATTTCCGGCATGGTTCAGCCATCATAATAGGTTTAGTCAATGATATTTATCAGGGAATGGAGAATTTTCGGAGTTTCTAGTACCTATATAGAAATAAATACCCATAACCACAAGTACACAGTAATGCGAACGAAAATAGTATCATGAACCTCCGAAATAAAACTAAGTATTCGCTTTACAGATTATAACTTTTTTTACCTAATTATTATCTGTTTAATTTTCTAAGCTGTTCGATCTCTACTTATTGTTAGCTTCTCATCTGCATACGTGTGAACCTTATCAAATTCCTATGATAAAGTTGGATGTTTGCCCGCTTGTATAAAAAACTGAATGAAAAATGTATTTAGACAAAAATAAACCTAAATTATAGGCAAGATAATCTATTTAGAAAATTGTCGTCCTTTCCAAAACATTGGGGTCATGCGTCATTCCATCGAAAATACGCATAATTGCTTTCATGTGGCGAAGGAGAATGACGCTCGTTGAGATAAATAAATTCAATACCGAAAATAATCTTATGTAAATATTTCATTCGCAGTACTCCCCCTTCACTTAGCACTAACAAAACATAGTTTCAATTGGAGTGACGAATACGATTATAAATATTCATTTAACCGCACTTGCGGTTGAAAATAGCCAACGCGCGTCCAAAATCGCGCTAACAAAACACACCACGCTGAGAGTAATTCTGAAGATACTATTTTATTTACCTTCCTTCAGTGCTTTCTAAAATAAAGTCGATGATTGGTCGACTTTTTGCCAGGCGAATCTATTAATAATCGCTCGGACGCAAATATCGCGTGCTTGGCTTGACCATTGACGCAATCGGGTGAAAAATGTGCGGTTGTTATTTAATGAAACGGTGGAAAGTCGGTGGGCGGCCGGCAGCGGGCATCATGGTGCGCCATGAACTTGTGCCGCTCTTGTACGAGCGCTCGACGCCGTCACTCGGCTCGCTGGCATTGGCCCGCCGCTAATACCGCCAATTATTTTACAAGCCATAAAGTACATGTAAACATAGCCATAAGTCAGTTGACGTACATCCAACAATGTTCAATACAATAAAAATCTCGTCGAGCTCCAGCACTCAGACATCTCTGCGCCAAAATATATATTAGACACCTACATGTAGCTCATTGTTTGCTTTTCAATTAGCACCTCCGTCTGTAAGTGACGACTTACGTGTGACGTTTCTATAAAGCAAATAATTTCGTTTTACCTAATTCAACAAACATCTCCAGTCTTGTCAATGTAAATTAATTATAAGTTTATTAAGTGCGTAAACAAGTCATTAATTTACTTTAGAATCCTGAATTATCTTTTCAAAGAGCTCCGAGAGAAAACGTAGTCTGAACGTTCGCAACAAATGCAACGTGCAGCTCAATAATCATTATGGTTGATTCAAACTGTCCGGAACGAAGTGGTTACTGCGTTTTTAAATTAACTGCACAGCATGATGCATTTAATTTACGATAGGTTTTTATTTGTATTTTTAAGTGCACATGAAATGGTTTATTAGTTTGAGAAAATAGCTGATAGTTTTGAATAGAATCCCATTTGCATGAAATTCCAATATTTTGACGTTGTACAATGCTGACGCACGACAGAGGAGAACGCAGAACAAGCGTTCGCCTCTGAAAGAAAATACATTTTTCATAATGTCCCCCATTACTTATGACGACGAGAAGACAGGCCTGCGGATAATGTATTGTAGACTGCTTTATCCGGCTTTGTGCACACGTTCGTCTTTTTAGGGATTTTAATATTTTGTTATATATCGTTGTTCTGCTATCATTATCTTCACTAAACGATTAACCTTTGGAAGGAAAGGAATTATTTAATCTCGTCAGGTGACCGTTGTGTCGCAGTAAAGATTCCGTAAACAATCGCCTTGATAGGCTTGTTTTTAACTTTAACTGTTTTATAATTTCTGATCATGAACTCTTTTGAAATCCAAAATAGGTAATTTTGGAGTGTGCCGACTTTCAAATGAATGACAAATACTATGATAATGTTTTCAGTATTTTCGCTGAAGTGACTACATAGATAGGTTCTCAAGCTGAAGTCCGGAATAATCGATAAAAGATAGACGAAAAGACACGATAAAAACAAAAAAAAACAATAATTAACTGAAATTAAATAGCGTATAATTAAAACCGAAATGCGTGTATGTTTGTATGATACCTAACTAGCTGTTACATGCACATTGATTAGACGTTTCATAATCTCGATCCGCAATCTTAATGTGCACAATACAATGCACACTGGGTTAATACGAAACATGCAAGCGGGACCGTCTATGGCAATTAATTTCGCAACGGAAAGGAAATCGTCAACGTACATGAACATGTAGGGAAAAAGTAAATTATACGCACCTCAAATATACTCTATTTGAGGCGTTAATACCGACACGCAATGCTTTACTATTATAAAAAGTGAGACATTACTGCTTACTGCCAGTCGCGTGAGAAACGCTACCTATTGCGCTTGTCACATTCGGAATGTGATATTAAATGTCTTTTATTACTTTATCGTAATATAGACCGCTTTTAATAACGTATTTAGGTGGGCTGACTGACGTACACTGTGCACGGCATTCAAGTTATTAAAATATTTATTTGATTGAAGTACCACCTAGTTCTGATATTGACCGCATAACGCATGCATTATTTATATTGTAATGTGAATGGAAAGAGGTCTACAGAACCAATCCAAAAGAAGGCATCTGCTTAAATAAATTATATGTAATTAGGCAAAAAAAAAACCTAAAGGTGTGCCCTCTCTAAAGCCTTCGATGATGTTCTTCGAAATTCGCACCAGGCAGAATAAGAAAAACTGTATAAGCAGATAGATTTCAAAATGCAAAACAGCAATCTTCGGGTCGCAACAATACACTGACAAAAACAATTGAACCTAGACAATAACATTGTTGTTGAAAAACCTTTTAATAATCATATAACTGATTGACTAACAATCGATGATGAATGGCAAGTTGGGAACAAATTGAAACATCTCAACGTGTTTTGAGGAATGGCTCACGTGCAGCACACATCTGTCTAGTCCTCGATGTTTTGGGTAATAAGATGCCTACAATATAAACATGTTTTTCATGGAAAAGTTGAGAATGTTATTATTCCTATGCTCTCTAATTTTAATTCCTTCACTGACAAAGTACAAACTGAAAAGCGTTGATGATAACTTAATGTGTTAAGCTTTCCACCCCCTAAATTCGATTTAGAAAAAACATCGACAAGGTTCCCTATTCCTCGCTCCCTCCGTAATTTGTTTCACGTCTGCAGATCTGTTTAGTTACAAAAAAACTTTCTGTACAAACAAAATTTACGAGTCCTTCTTACACTTGCCTTGCGATACTAATCCACAGTCGCCCAATCCAACAAGTTTAGAATTGAGTTTTAAGAAACTTGTTTGGCTTCCTAGTTCCCTACTTAATTCAGGAAGGGTTTTCTCGAATTATCGAAACTCGTAAACTTCCGAAGACAAGACGAAATTTTCCACGACACGAACTTCTTATTACGAATCTGAATAATTCATGAAATAGCCTCGCTCGTTAACCAAATATAAAACACTCTTGTTTTTTGAATTAAAAGTTTAAAACAGAAGAGTATGGTCATTAAAATATGTAAGAGCGTAATCATTTTCTATGTCAAAAGTAAGGCTTAAAAAGCGACGATTAAAGCTAGAGATTACATCCCTCGAGCGACCTCAATCTTGCCATGGAAAAGGAAATAATCCGTTCGTTAGCGCTATGGCGTGGAGAAGGATGGGCAGCATTTTTTTAATTTGTTGAAATGGGCACGTTCGCTCCCTCTGGCGAAGTTACAAGCACTGTTCATGACGAGGACGCAGACAAGGTGCTCTGTGGGCGAGGGGCATAAAACGCCCGTAATAAGGGCCACAGCCGACTGACTACAACGGTCTAGAGGGCGTTTTCAACCGCACTCGTCCTCTGTAAGCACTCGACGGACTGGACTGATGAATTTACGAACTAAAAAGTTCGGAGACCAATTTAAAAACTTTGAATAGTTACCAAGACTAGAGATATACTTAAGGGCAATTGTCCACTCTGAAATCATACCGGTGCCGTTTTATAAATAATAATGAAATAGATATTATAAACAAATTAGGTTGTATATAAACAATGCTAAACATATCCACTTGATTGATGAATGCCCTTCAGTTTCCTAGTTTTTCTATTAACAATCGGTATCCGCGTCACGTAACATCCTCTTCCACTAGTAACATTAAAGGAACAAGACGGAATCCTTGAAAGTCTTAGAAATGTTTACTGAATAAAATAAAACTTGCCATTTTCAAGTGGAACATCGGAAACTATTATTTATTTATAGTGTGGAACAAAATGAACAGAGTTATTCCAAATTGTGTGAGCACTTCCAGTTATAATAAAAGAAAAATATTCTATCGCTTGAGTCATAAGTCATAAGCTTTTTATTTATTTAGGACTTAGATTGCCAAGTGCTGACCTTATTTGGCACAGACGATATAGGCAGACGAAATGATATTATACAATATTGTGACAATATTTCTTTCTTATTGGAAGAAACTCTGAATCCCAAACATAACAAGTCCTCAAGATGTTGTCTTAAACCCTAGTTACTACTTTGACCTACAACTGAGCAATAAACCCGTCAACCTTGAATCTAATATTAAATTCTGTAACTTAAGATTACTAATAGCTCAGAGAGTCGTAAAAGCAACATTTAAACAACAAAGGATTTCAGTGGACTTTTCAAGAATTTTAATAACTTCTCATTTGCTCCTTGTTTATTCAGAGTCATTAACATTCGTTGCGTCAAACCTTCAGCGGGAAACGTATCGACGTACCAGAGCTAACGTCAGCAGCCACTATTTCTGGATCCCGCCGGCCGTCATCAGCATCAAGGTGCTCAGTGAATTAACTAAAAAGGACATGCATAATGTGAAAGACGTTGCCCTTTTTAAGTACGTTATTAGGGGTGACTTTGATTCGTCATCTAGACAACATCTGAAGTTATAAAATAACATTTATTTGATAGCTAGAGCTTCTCTGTCCCGTGCACGTCAACTATGAAAACAATTTCAATTAAATTAAAAACGTTTGCATGGATTTTCTTCGTAATCTAATCTTATGTGCTTGCGTCAAAGCTTGTTTATCTTCTTTTGTTTAGTTTAAATACAAACAAAGTCACCTATTATGTACCTGCCTGAAGACGTAACAGGCGACCTACTCTCATATTATATTTTCACGACAAAGATGTTATCATCAATTTAACAGACGTATCTTAAGTGTAAATACTCAATAGTCAATATCTTCTCATTGACTATGTTTATTATTATTTTCTGCTAGAATGAAATATGTCTCGGTAAGTATTTTCAAAGGAAAGACCTGCATCAATAATGTCAGCTTCTTCAACAGATTTTTGTATGACTGCAAAAAATCTTCTATCTGAAGCAAAAAGCTTTTGCGAAAGAAAGCCATGTAATGAATATCAATACGTGTCACACTTTAGAGAGAATTTAGTTCAAAAGGAATCGTTTGAAACTTTCTTATCAGTGTAATTCATACGCTTGAATTACTCAACATAATAGAAAACCAATGCTCCCTGGTAATCGAATCTGAATTAATCTGTTGGCGTTGGCCCATTTCGGGAAAATTTAAATCACAATTTCATTTTGTACAAGAAATCTTACAAGTAGATCGTGCCACTTCGAAAGTTCTAATTTAATAAGGACCGAAATGGTTTTCATGTCAATCGTACTTCAGAAGTGGGTTGGCTGTAATATTGTTTCAACAAATCTATACTAATATTATAAAGCTGAAGAGTTTGTTTGTTTGTTTGTTTGTATGTTTGTTTGTTTGTTTGTTTGTTTGTTTGAACGCGCTAATCTCAGGAACTACTGGTCCGATTTGAAAAATTCTTTCAGTGTTAGATAGCCCATTTGTCGAGGAAGGCTATAGGCTACTTTTTATCCGGGTGCGCCGAGTAGTTCCCATGGAACGCGGGTGAAACCGCTGGCAGAAGCTAGTCTGTAAATAAAGATAAACGCGAGATATTCAAGTTATTTCAACAAGAATACGTGTCGGGCGGTCATAATTTATTGGTCGGTGTTCGCGGTCGGTCCACGGGATGCATGATTGAACATGCCGATGACGCAAGTGGACGGTGGCTTATCGATTTCATTATTTTTTAACCGACTTCAACAAAAAGGAGGAGGTTCTCAATTCGGCCGGTATATTTTTTTTTTTTTTTTTGCATTCAAGTTATTAAAATATTTATTTGATTGAAGTACCACCTAGTTCTGATATTGACCGCATAACGCATGCATTATTTATATTGTAATGTGAATGGAAAGAGGTCTACAGAACCAATCCAAAAGAAGGCATCTGCTTAAATAAATTATATGTAATTAGGCAAAAAAAAAACCTAAAGGTGTGCCCTCTCTAAAGCCTTCGATGATGTTCTTCGAAATTCGCACCAGGCAGAATAAGAAAAACTGTATAAGCAGATAGATTTCAAAATGCAAAACAGCAATCTTCGGGTCGCAACAATACACTGACAAAAACAATTGAACCTAGACAATAACATTGTTGTTGAAAAACCTTTTAATAATCATATAACTGATTGACTAACAATCGATGATGAATGGCAAGTTGGGAACAAATTGAAACATCTCAACGTGTTTTGAGGAATGGCTCACGTGCAGCACACATCTGTCTAGTCCTCGATGTTTTGGGTAATAAGATGCCTACAATATAAACATGTTTTTCATGGAAAAGTTGAGAATGTTATTATTCCTATGCTCTCTAATTTTAATTCCTTCACTGACAAAGTACAAACTGAAAAGCGTTGATGATAACTTAATGTGTTAAGCTTTCCACCCCCTAAATTCGATTTAGAAAAAACATCGACAAGGTTCCCTATTCCTCGCTCCCTCCGTAATTTGTTTCACGTCTGCAGATCTGTTTAGTTACAAAAAAACTTTCTGTACAAACAAAATTTACGAGTCCTTCTTACACTTGCCTTGCGATACTAATCCACAGTCGCCCAATCCAACAAGTTTAGAATTGAGTTTTAAGAAACTTGTTTGGCTTCCTAGTTCCCTACTTAATTCAGGAAGGGTTTTCTCGAATTATCGAAACTCGTAAACTTCCGAAGACAAGACGAAATTTTCCACGACACGAACTTCTTATTACGAATCTGAATAATTCATGAAATAGCCTCGCTCGTTAACCAAATATAAAACACTCTTGTTTTTTGAATTAAAAGTTTAAAACAGAAGAGTATGGTCATTAAAATATGTAAGAGCGTAATCATTTTCTATGTCAAAAGTAAGGCTTAAAAAGCGACGATTAAAGCTAGAGATTACATCCCTCGAGCGACCTCAATCTTGCCATGGAAAAGGAAATAATCCGTTCGTTAGCGCTATGGCGTGGAGAAGGATGGGCAGCATTTTTTTAATTTGTTGAAATGGGCACGTTCGCTCCCTCTGGCGAAGTTACAAGCACTGTTCATGACGAGGACGCAGACAAGGTGCTCTGTGGGCGAGGGGCATAAAACGCCCGTAATAAGGGCCACAGCCGACTGACTACAACGGTCTAGAGGGCGTTTTCAACCGCACTCGTCCTCTGTAAGCACTCGACGGACTGGACTGATGAATTTACGAACTAAAAAGTTCGGAGACCAATTTAAAAACTTTGAATAGTTACCAAGACTAGAGATATACTTAAGGGCAATTGTCCACTCTGAAATCATACCGGTGCCGTTTTATAAATAATAATGAAATAGATATTATAAACAAATTAGGTTGTATATAAACAATGCTAAACATATCCACTTGATTGATGAATGCCCTTCAGTTTCCTAGTTTTTCTATTAACAATCGGTATCCGCGTCACGTAACATCCTCTTCCACTAGTAACATTAAAGGAACAAGACGGAATCCTTGAAAGTCTTAGAAATGTTTACTGAATAAAATAAAACTTGCCATTTTCAAGTGGAACATCGGAAACTATTATTTATTTATAGTGTGGAACAAAATGAACAGAGTTATTCCAAATTGTGTGAGCACTTCCAGTTATAATAAAAGAAAAATATTCTATCGCTTGAGTCATAAGTCATAAGCTTTTTATTTATTTAGGACTTAGATTGCCAAGTGCTGACCTTATTTGGCACAGACGATATAGGCAGACGAAATGATATTATACAATATTGTGACAATATTTCTTTCTTATTGGAAGAAACTCTGAATCCCAAACATAACAAGTCCTCAAGATGTTGTCTTAAACCCTAGTTACTACTTTGACCTACAACTGAGCAATAAACCCGTCAACCTTGAATCTAATATTAAATTCTGTAACTTAAGATTACTAATAGCTCAGAGAGTCGTAAAAGCAACATTTAAACAACAAAGGATTTCAGTGGACTTTTCAAGAATTTTAATAACTTCTCATTTGCTCCTTGTTTATTCAGAGTCATTAACATTCGTTGCGTCAAACCTTCAGCGGGAAACGTATCGACGTACCAGAGCTAACGTCAGCAGCCACTATTTCTGGATCCCGCCGGCCGTCATCAGCATCAAGGTGCTCAGTGAATTAACTAAAAAGGACATGCATAATGTGAAAGACGTTGCCCTTTTTAAGTACGTTATTAGGGGTGACTTTGATTCGTCATCTAGACAACATCTGAAGTTATAAAATAACATTTATTTGATAGCTAGAGCTTCTCTGTCCCGTGCACGTCAACTATGAAAACAATTTCAATTAAATTAAAAACGTTTGCATGGATTTTCTTCGTAATCTAATCTTATGTGCTTGCGTCAAAGCTTGTTTATCTTCTTTTGTTTAGTTTAAATACAAACAAAGTCACCTATTATGTACCTGCCTGAAGACGTAACAGGCGACCTACTCTCATATTATATTTTCACGACAAAGATGTTATCATCAATTTAACAGACGTATCTTAAGTGTAAATACTCAATAGTCAATATCTTCTCATTGACTATGTTTATTATTATTTTCTGCTAGAATGAAATATGTCTCGGTAAGTATTTTCAAAGGAAAGACCTGCATCAATAATGTCAGCTTCTTCAACAGATTTTTGTATGACTGCAAAAAATCTTCTATCTGAAGCAAAAAGCTTTTGCGAAAGAAAGCCATGTAATGAATATCAATACGTGTCACACTTTAGAGAGAATTTAGTTCAAAAGGAATCGTTTGAAACTTTCTTATCAGTGTAATTCATACGCTTGAATTACTCAACATAATAGAAAACCAATGCTCCCTGGTAATCGAATCTGAATTAATCTGTTGGCGTTGGCCCATTTCGGGAAAATTTAAATCACAATTTCATTTTGTACAAGAAATCTTACAAGTAGATCGTGCCACTTCGAAAGTTCTAATTTAATAAGGACCGAAATGGTTTTCATGTCAATCGTACTTCAGAAGTGGGTTGGCTGTAATATTGTTTCAACAAATCTATACTAATATTATAAAGCTGAAGAGTTTGTTTGTTTGTTTGTTTGTATGTTTGTTTGTTTGTTTGTTTGTTTGTTTGAACGCGCTAATCTCAGGAACTACTGGTCCGATTTGAAAAATTCTTTCAGTGTTAGATAGCTTATTTGTCGAGGAAGGCTATAGGCTACTTTTTATCCGGGTGCGCCGAGTAGTTCCCACGGGACGCGGGTGAAACCGCTGGCAGAAGCTAGTCTGTAAATAAAGATAAACGCGAGATATTCAAGTTATTTCAACAAGAATACGTGTCGGGCGGTCATAATTTATTGGTCGGTGTTCGCGGTCGGTCCACGGGATGCATGATTGAACATGCCGATGACGCAAGTGGACGGTGGCTTATCGATTTCATTATTTTTTAACCGACTTCAACAAAAAGGAGGAGGTTCTCAATTCGGCCGGTATATTTTTTTTTTTTTTTTTTTATGTATGTACACCGATTACTCCGAGGTTTCTGAACCGATTTACGTAATTCTTTTTTTGTTTGATAGGGAATAGCTTCGAATTGGTCCCATAAAAATTTTATCCAGGTGGGCCCGTTAGTTTTCATTTTAGGAGCATTTTTCTAAAAAAAATACGTGTAAATTTTACGTGGATGACTTCATAACAGGCCGGTGAGGCCTGAGTGCCTATTCCGAGTTTTGCAAGTTAACTTTTTCGATGCGTAAATTAATATACAACTTAATTACGTAGCATTTATTTGAGAACTGTTTATTTAATAAAACTGTCATCGGCTTTAAATTTTGGTCGTATAATAAACGCGCTCACTCGTGAAATAGTAAACGTTATTAACCGGCAAAATGAATGAAATGAAATATTCATATCAAGTGAAGTAACATACGACTCTTTAATTTAGCTGAGTTACAATTACGTATCGAGAACGTTAACTTGCAAAACTGGGAATCAGCACTCTGTTATCAAGTCATCCACGTAAAATTTTACATAGGTACTGATAAAAACGCAAGACTAAACTAAAAAGTATAAAATAAAAATAACTACGTTAAAAAAAACCGACTTCAAAACTAAAAAGTAAAAAATAAAAAGTTTATTAAAATAATAGGTTTGATGTCGGTTGCCAAGTAATCAATATAATACTTACGTAGTATCTAGGCACCGACATCAAACCTATTATTTTTAATAAACTTTTTATTTTTTACTTTTTAGTTTTGAAGTCGGTTTTTTTTATCTTCCACGTTCACAATAGTTTTCCAGGCTAGTGTAATGGTTCATTAATACCAACTAATTACGAGTAATCCTACGGATTTAAAAACTTCTGACGTGAATTCGTAAACCTATTAGAAGTGGTCGCTGTTTTTATTTATTTGGCGAAAATAAAACACGAAGCTATGACAGTGTTACAGATTTCGACTTGTTTCCGAATTATTCCGTTTTCAGGAACTGATATCATCGGAAAAGTTTTGAATCTGTTAACGTAATGTGCGCAGTACTTCAGCAATTTCGATTCCTATTTATGGAGAACATTTTTCCTTAAACGCTCTAATTAGGAATTGTTAGGTAACTTTTATTTATGGGTCAAACTTTTGGGCTATTTCAAGATCTTAATATTTTTAACTTTTTAACACGTTTACTTGTCACGTTTTTGATCTTAAAATGGAAATAACACCATGGCTTTATTTTTGTATTTATTAGATTGTCCCTTTTTTAAATTGGCTAAATATAGTTGTAAAAAAAAAAGTAAAAAAATCTTTTTAAGTTAAACGTTTTATGGTAAACAGCAAAATGTTGCAGATCAATGTACTAAAAGCTAAAAAATAAAAAAAAAAAAACATATGCATTGATTACACTAAAATAAAATCGTGGGGCACGTGCAATATTTTATAATCGTCAGTTAAAATGTGCCCCACGATTTTATTTTAGTGTAATCAATGCATATGTTTTTTTTTTTTATATTTTTAGCTTTAGTACATTGATCTGCAACATTTTGCTGTTTACCATAAAACGTTTAACTTAAAAAAGATTTTTTTACCTTTTTTTTATTTTTAAGTTTTTAGTTTTTATTTCTCATTCTATTTACCCTAACGCCACACAGTCCTCGACAGGATACGAGATCTTGACTTGGGTGGAGGATTCATAATTGTGATTTTGTATAGTGCACCATATTGTAGCGGCGGCCATCTTGGATTTTGATTTTGTATACTGCACTGTATTCTACTTAACACAGCCCTTTCATTTGATATCCATATTGATGGGATTAAAAAAAAGTAAAGTTGTCCGCGGTTATTGTAGCGGCGGCCATCTTGGATTTTGATTTGTATACTGCACTGTATTCTACTTAACAAGCCTTTCATTTGATATCCATATTGATGGAATTAATAAAAAAAAGTAAGTTGTCCGCCATATTGTAGCGGCGGCCATCTTGGATGCACAATATTATTGAATATACATAATTGTATTGTCACCAGAATCAAAGGCGTATACCAAATTTCAGATCAATCGGTTGACGGGAAGAGGGTGAAATTTCACTTACTAGATTTGACGCACGAACAAAACAAACGGGGTGACCTAAATAAAACCGTTTAATAAAAAATCATACGATGACTCTGCTCCGTGAAAAAGCAATGTCATTCCTAAAATATAACTTGGTTTATTATTAAACGTTTTGTTATGATAATCTGTAACTCATATTTAGAACAGCTAATGATGCTATGGACTGTTTCCTGTTATAGAATGAAGCTAAGTTTAACCACATTATTATCATTTCACCTTACAACTTACAATGGTGTGCACTATTTTCCTGTGTGTTATCATTACCACTAATTTATAAAAGAAAATTATATTTTTTTAACGTGTCCTATTAAATAATCAAAGCAATTAAGATACTCGCTGGCTTTAAATAACCTTCTTAATGAGAAGGAAAATTGGCAGTGAGTGGAAACGTGTTTGTCAGTTCGAGCCCCACTTAATCTCCCTGTAACACGTGGAAACTTGCTCATACAGAAACGGTTTTCTTTTCAAACTCGACGCGAGGAAAGTGGCATTGTTCCTTGCATGTATACCTTTTTGAGCAAATGAGTTTTCGCCTACATCGCCCTTTAAAAGTAAAGCTAAATTGTTAGTTCGCGAAGGTATTCCAAATGAGTACCTATTTCTACGTGTAGAGACTTAAACGGGGACGAAATCTCTAAGGAACGTTTAGTAAGAGTCATAACGATCAGCTCCGACGCTAAGCACATACCTACGTCATCCATTTGTAGAGCGTCAAGGGTAATTTAGTTTACAGTTTCGGTACGATAGTCGGACAATGCTATGACGTATCTGCAACCTTGAACGATCTTCAATGAAGAAAGCAATGTCGAGGCTCAGCGTACAACAATCACGGTGCAATATGCGAGATATATTTCCTATCCGCTCTATGTGGCACAATCTTCCAACGCATTGTTATAAATTTTATGTAGACCGTCTGGAAAATTTCTCGGATTAAACCGTTGCGTATCACGTCGATAAAATGTTGGTGTAATACCTCGATAAGTTTCAAATTGAGATATAATGAGTTCTCGCTTACCTTCGCTCATAAAATATGGTATCCTAAATCTGCCAGAGAGTACTCGGTCCCTTAATGACTGAAGAGTGGAGCCGTCGAAAGGCAGTGCCCCACATACGAGCACGTACAACACCACGCCGAGACTCTGAGGAAAGTATATCATCATTAGTCTTAAAAGTTGCGTCGTAGCCTATCTACGAGAAGGAAAAAGATACTTTAGTAATACACTCTCAAGAACTTGAAGTTTATCACGTAACTTGTAAGAGACTACGAAAGTTCTCAAAATATTTCACTCATATACAGTTTTTACAGCATTTTTCCCACAAATAATCATTAGCGGTATTAGTCACACTAGAAGCTGAATTATTGTAGCGTGACACTGTTTTATTTTTACAAAATATATTCTCTATAGAATGTTGTTATAAAAATAATACATGACATTCTATGATAATGTCTCATATATAATAGACCGTCACCCACAGCTATGACGTTATTAATTAATAATGAAAGTAATGTCGTATGTACGTCGACAATGATGAAAGTGGGTGCTCAATTACTTCTGTGTTGGAGACACAGCTGTAAAAAGAAACTGATTTTAACATGATATTTAGAAATCAAATTATTAATTTGAAGCGCAGTCAATTATAATAGTGACTTGCATAATCTTTGGGAAAGACCCATATATCGTAACAGTGGTTTTTACAGTTGGTCTGATCTAATGATTTTTTAAAGGTCAATAGCTATATTGAAGGTCAAAATCCCCGACTGAGAAGGGTAAAAATTGGAATTAAGAATTGTTACTTACCCATATATCAATTTCTGGGCCGGTGTACCTCTTGCCCTCGAAGACTTCTGGGGCCGCATAGGGAGGGGATCCACACCATGTCGCAAGCAGTTCTCCTGTCGCATAGTAGTTACTAAACCCGAAATCCGCAATCTTGATGTTCATGTTCGCGTCCAAAAGTAAATTTTCCGCCTACAAGAAAAAATACTTTTAAGAAGGAGATCTATATAACATTTTTTCAATTCACCTCAGTCTTGGATGAGGAAATAAAAAATCTTAGTAATACTTAGTGTCGTCGTTTTCCCCTGAGCTATAAATAATAATTATGCCAGTCGTTCACCATTTCAAGGTGCTAACTTAACTCTGTTCTACAATATTGCACTGGTATTTAGCACTCATAGATGAAATAGGATTGTTTAGAAACCAACATCAGCTTATACCAAATCATCTCTACAATTTTAGTTCTAGCAATACGAATAACAATATCGCACGTTTCTTTTTTTATATTTTAATTAAAAATGTCCAAGTGGTTCCATAAAAGTTGTGAGACATATCCAAATTTTTCTCTGACAATGAAACTTTGAATGAAATTATTCAGCCAAAACAAAAAAGGGAATATTCTATGTTTAAAACTGGTGCAGTGTAGATAGATTCTGAGCGTAAGTGACTCCTGAAAGGACACTGAAACACTCTCGTAACTGCGTTTTAACACTAAAAGCGCGGGCTCGGAATACTACTCCACGTCGACTAACTAAAGTGAAGTTTGATAGATTTATGCAAAATGCTTAGCGAAACTGTTATTTTAGTCTAGTTCCTAACTATGTTTAGTTGAACTAACCACTAGGTAAATTTCCGTCGGGCGGACGTTGGGAACGTAGAAATGTATTTTTCACGTTAGGCCGGGGCTTACAGTCCCTCATGTAATTAAATATTATACTGGTCTCCGCAGCTTACAATTATATTTTATTTTTTAATTAACCTGTTCCATGTCCCCGGTAGGTATACTTAATAAATACTGGTGTATCTAAATGGGTTAGTATACCAAGGCTTCACGCTTTACTTGCTCGCCAATAAATTACCACGAGCTATTTATAGGTGTCAATGAAAGTTATACCTATTTGTTTAATTAAGCATTTCACATTTTAATACTTATTTCCTTTGAGTGATACATTTTTCTTATAATAATGGAGACTTTGATGTTTTGTAACAATAAAATTCCCTCGAAAGCTCGTCGTGGCGGATCGGTTTGAGCAGATACACGCGTATTGCAATATGAACCGTATATTTAAACAGCTGTTGGAAAGTCTAGCCTATATGTACATGCATTATGAGCAATAGCTCCTCACCTTGAGATCTCTGTGAACGATTCGCCTCTCGTGGCAGTATTCCACGGCGGAGAGTATCTGCCAGAACTTGCGGCGCGCAGCTTGCTCGGCCATGCGCCCATACCTCGCGATGTAGTCTGCAAGCACCATGTTGATGTTAACCACAGAAATCTTAACGTACCTACGTTCTGTCTCTGTGATGTTAATCAACATTTCATAAAATAAAACTCTTTATGTAATTAATTATATTAGCCTTAACCAGATACGACTTTATTAATAAGTCGCATGTAGCATGTCGCACGCTCGCACGCGCAGCTTAGGGAACGTTTAGAAGAATTTACTTAGACGTCTTTTACCAGTATGTAAGCAGTGATGGTGACAAGTAGCAAGGCAAGTTAAGAAGAAGCTCCTTACAATTTCAATAGTAGTAAAATACTCCACGTAATAAATCAGAGGATATTGAATTTTAAAGCCAACGTGTGGGTGGCATACAATTAGATACCACCCAACATATGAACCTAAACAATTGTGATGATGCAATTCTTGTTTACATTATGTATTAGCCATATACCTAACCTTAATAGTAGGTAGATACTTCAAATAATATGTCATGACAAATTGCTAGTGCAGTGCCACGAATTATCGTTGTGTCGACTGCTGGAAACTCCCCGTAGGTAGCTACGGTAAAATGATGATGCATCTCCATACAAAGGGATATGAGTACTACTCCTCCAGTGTATATCATTACAAATAGGTACCGATAGCCCTCACATAGAAACATTTATTATAACAAAGAATAGAGATAAGTATGTGCGTATTCTCCGATGTAACTCGCTGTATCTACGTCATAAATTGATCGTAGGACTGATTATTATGAATGTCGCGGACAAATGTACTTTCTTATCAATATAAATAAAATTCAGTTATTTGATTGCTTATCTATCTGACAATTCAGACATTCTTATATCCTATGCTTTGAGTAGGTACCTATATTTCAAAAGCTTTTATTTAATCAGTTATTTGACTAGACAAATAAGATTAGACACCTAGACAGGCCATTACCCATTTCTAAAAACGATCACGCATTTAATTGTTTTAGTTCTCAAATATCTTCTTCTCTACATTTGTCATTTTGAGAATTCGATTGAGTTTCTTCGTAATTCTATCATAAACGTGAACAAACCGTTATGTAACAATAAGTAACTCTGTTGCAAGAACAAAGAGCTTTTATTATTAACTTTCCGTACAGATAACCAGTTAATTAAAAATAATAAGTAATAACAAGCCTACGTACGAAATATTTACGTAGGTAAAGAGTATAAAGATTGAAATGTTTCGACACAACGCGCACGTTTTCCATCCAAACACTAGGGAACCCGTCCTGTTTATTATTAAAGTGGGTCAGAGTTTATCATCCACTCAAACTGTAGATCCACTAATAAAAACATCTATAGGCATTGAAGGCCACAGTTCGATTCCCAGGTTGATAAGTCTACGTTCAGCAGTATGAAAATTTCTCAGCCCAAAATGGAAATTATTGACCCAAAAATAAAGCTTGACCTTAGGGAGGTAGTAGGTTGTGTGTGATTGGTCTCCATGGACCTATTTTAGGCTTACCGTTCATAATGATTACATTAAGTAGGACATGCGATCTAGGCCCGGGGGAATCATACGCTACATGTTATGTTACGGTAAGTGTCGAACCTTAGGTATTTAATAACAAAAGCTGCATGTACGAAACAAGAATTGTAAATTCACCCGCTTTGAAATGAAAACACCTGACGCAGGTGTTGAATGAAGTCAAACAAAGTGCACATTGTGAGACTGTTCTCATCGACTTGCAATCGAGTTTTAATTTCTTGTACGTACTATGCACACATCTGTTTGAGAAGATGGGACCAAAGTGCATGGGACTAAATGGAAAGGCGTATCGACTATCGGTGAAACAATGAAATTAATCGCGCTTGCGAGACATATAGGAAGCCTCTAAGCCACGTGGGCGTAACCTTCATAAAATACGAGGGAGTTGTGACCATAATGCCTCTTGAGCCATCATTTATCATCATACATATCTCTACGAAGCATTTCAATGTTATCTAACAGCTAATCTATAAAGTAAAGCCCTTGACGATTTAGGTAGACTTTTACAAGGCAATGCCGAATTAAATCCTTGGTAAGTAATATTAAAGGAAAAGCAAGGTTTTCGCTTTAGCTAATTTTAATTAAAAGGAACTGTATAATAAGTGCGCCAATTAGTAAGACATTTCCCTCTCATTAAAAATGATGAATGTTAAGGACGCGTTTGCAGCTTGAGCAAAATTAAGCTGTTTTTCGGTACATTTTGCGACTAAACCACGCCAAATCAAATATGAAAAATAACTCCTTCTTATAGCTTAGGTCTTCAACTATAAACGCAACGAAGGTTTTTTTTGAAAAAATAAATTTTTTATATCACAAAAAAGTTATTTCGTAACCCCTTTCTACAAAATTCACGATACCGGGTCAAGTTTAAGTACAATTTTATACTAAGATTAAAGTAATTTAATATTGATTTATTTTTTGTAAATAGGCAAACATAGTCAAGATTAAATGTAAGGAAAAAAAAATACAGTATTGTGCTATGAATAAGCTTAGAAAAAATAAAAACAAAACCAATTTATTTCACATATTTTGTTACTACCGATGAGTCTTAATCGCTTGTAATAGGGGCTATTTTATTTGTATTCCTTCCGACCCACGATTGTGCGAAAGCCTCAGTCTGCCTCAGTCTGCGCTCGGCCGCCGTCGTGAGAGGACACCGTATCGCTCGTTTCCAGCTGCTCGTGTTGAAAAAGATCGCTGTACAAATACAAATTATTCGACTAACCAAATTTGATCCTTCCAAGCTAAGATTATTGATTTTTATTATTACACCTCTGTTGAAAATAT
>NWSH02000535.1:7397399-7413702 GCA_002382865.2 Heliothis virescens
AAGGAGAGAGATTTGCATTGTTCCAATTAAAGAATTGTATTGTGCTGTACTGTAACACCTATTTGCCTGGTTAGTTTCAATCAGCAGGGACTGTTACTATGTGAGATCAGGCATGCAAGCGGGGATTACTTCGCGCATTCTATAGAAAACTGATTTAAGTGTCGGTTTCTTAGTAAAATCTTGGCGTGTAATGTCTTAGGCATGTGTTTATTGAAAATAATATTTCAAAATGAATAAATCTTCCAAGCTCCTCATTCATAATGGTTTCTCAACTTTATTAAAACGTACTTTATACGACAGTGTTATTTCTATGGTATGAATCAAGTGCTGCCTTTCTAATTGCATAAATCGCATGGCAATAGAAAGTATCGTGGTGCATGCTTGCCATTATAAAGTCCTGTGAGATCAATCCACCTCATCCCACATTTGAGTTCCTATGACGCATATCAAACATTAATCTTTGTTTCTCAATACACCTTTATCTTCTCTAAAGTGGGTTTATCGTTTTGATTCATCAGGAGGCAGACGGTTTTTTATGCTAACCAGTTTCTCAAGTATGATGACTAACCAGGTTCCGTTGACGTCAATTATTAAATTCATAGATTAAAACTAGACGCAGTACTCTTTTATTCCGGAATGTGTAAATTGTTTAGTCATATTATTTCCTTTCCTTTTAATTAAGACGGTTCTGGCATCCTGTGGGACGACAATTCTGTATGAAGTACTGTCAAAATCAATTTATGATAGATGGATGTGTTGTATGTTCATAGTATCAGAATGTACGTTTTGTAGCTGTGGCCACAGATATTTCATCCGTGCCTACGAGCGAACGTTGATTATTGATTTTGTCCACCTGTCGTTCGCGCGTCCAAGTGTTCGTTAAGCAAGTAACGCTGAGGGTGTGCAGGCACTAATCAATTAGTAAGGCGCGCTACGATTCGGCACGAGGCTGCCTCCTCGCCTTCAATTGCCATTATCCCTTTTCCCGATCATGTTATTTTACTGAGCAAGGACTTAACTTAAAATGCATTTACGTTCGCTTTTAGTTTAGCCTTTGCTTTGTGTTAGCGGAGTGTAGTCTTGAAAATATTTACTTCACTGTTCTTCTTTTTTGTCTAACTACAGGACACATTTAGCTCAACTAGTAGCAAATTTAAGCTTTTAGTTTAATAAATAACAGTAAACATAGCCAACCTTAATCGCACCATGGGTATAACTAAAGTAGGTTACAGCCATAATAATAAAACTTTCGACAAAAATTACACGTTCAGTAATGGCCCATGTATGTCTTGTTAACTTGGTTAGTGACAATTCATAATAATGTATTCCCGATTACCTTAAGGCCTTAACTATTTTAAGGGTACCCATAATACTTTAGAGCTAGCGTTTAACCTATTATGAAAGGTCATACAGTGACTACCGTAAATTTCGACGTGAAATATGAGAGCCAAACATGCAAGTGCTGACGTAATTGCCTCGTACGTAAAAGCTATTCCATTGACTAAGTTTCTGACGTAAAAGACATTGGAAAGACAAAGTGGTACCATGTTTAGGCCGGGCCAAGTTTTTGTTTAGTTTACGCGTTGTAGGAAACCGAAATTTCTTATCATAAATGGCGCCAGAACGAGTCACATTACATAATGTGGCTGATGTTGTTACCACGTAATCCCTATATGGCAAACATGACGCTTAAGTAGCAATTATATGCTGCGTTAAGCCGTTCCCATTTCCACTAGTTTTGTTCAGTGCCAACATGTAATGTCAACTGTCTGTCAGAACAGCTAACGGTTGTTCGTACTAGTGCTCATTTTGTCTGGCTCATGGCATTATTGTCGCATTATTCGGAGCGAGTCATGTGCACAACGTAATGTTGCACGGAGTCGCTCCATCAGGCCGGCAAGGCTGCTAATTCATACGGGAGTGATACGGATAAATCGAATGAGTTATATCGATGGTCGCTATATCGAAAAAAAATATGAGTGGTACGCTATCTCGAAAGCTCATTATGTCGAAAACCGTATCATCGAATGTCGCTAATCGCGGATACAACGGTATCTGAAAAACTGTTTGAATGGTACGCTATTTCGAAAGTGTTCGTACACTGTTACGATTTGCGAATGGGCAATGACGAATAACATCCCGAGAAAAAAAGTCTATTTATTATAATATGCGATTCAAATCTGGATTTGTCGGGAATGCCTTATATATTGCATTTTGAGAATCGAGAGTGTCTATACTAGGTACTAAGTAAAATTCTATTTCCTTTAGTTCATAATTAATCCCTTATCAAATAAATAATGTATAGTCATATACCGACAATAACGCACAATTAAAATTGCCTTTACACTAAGTAATATCATCAGATTAATAGTTTCTGAGATATTGTCGCTAAGAAGTAATGAGCGGGAAGTCCCGAAATCCAGCGGACGAAGCTGCGGGTGGAAAGTTCTTAGTTTATTATGAGTTGATAAATAAATATAAAAACAACGAGGGTGACTCGAAATAATTTTTAGTTTGCATAAACCACAGACATATTTATTAGGTTCTATCTAACAAATTTTTGTTGAACAAGTTATTAAATTTTACGGTTTCCTATAAACATTTTTATTGGCGGTTTGTCGATGTGTAAGTCGGGTATGGCCTGATTTCAAAAAGCTACTGATGACAAAATTGCAACAGACTCACAAAATTGAAAGAGTTTTGGCTAACATCCCACAGGCGCCGCGCCCGCCGTGAAATAAAAAAAAGGGAAAGAATCGCCATCGCAGTAATTTTACAAAACACAGTGTCCATTAATGAATTCATAAGTTTTATAGTATAGCTTACTAATCTATATTAAGTTCATTGAATCTTTAATTTTGTATGATTTAAGAAAAGTGTTTTTATATATTTGACCACATACAATTTTTGGTTTGTTGATTTATTTTTATACTTTAATTAAAAGTTTGATTTTACTTACTACTCATTGGTTTTGGTTTCCCAATTCCAATACAAAGTTAGGGTATCGCCGGCAAAATCCAGATTTGACAGATGACACTTTCGAAATAGCGTACCATTCAAAACGTTTTTCGATGATACGTTGTTCGCACGATAGGTCAGTCCGATATACCGGTTTTCGACATAATGGCGCTTCCGAGATAGTCCACTCATGATTTTTTTCGATATAGCGACCATCGATATACGTCATTCGATTATCGTATCACTCCATTCATACGCATCAGTTCCACGCTTAACACGGTGGCCGCAGGAGTTTCTCTTCCAACCGCTACTGACCTACTGTCGATCGCCATAACCGTAAAGTAAAACCTTTTATACGAATAGTTTGCAGAGCGACTATAAATCTGTATGAGATCACATCACTCGTCATCTCACCCCGGCTTGTATTTACTTAACATAATCACGCCACTAGTGGTGTATAATAAGACTCGTTTCCCACATCTTACAACTATACCATACCACACGCGTTATAATTTTAGCACCATTGGACTATGTAACATAGTCTATGTTACTCTTGTTTTACAACTCACCTGGTAAAGCTTAATTATATGAGGAGTAATTCCAGTCCTCTTCATATGTCCAACTCTCATGTAGACCTTTTGAAGATTGCTGGGTCTAATTGTGTTATCTATTATCTTTAATTGCTACCTGCAACAAAACAATGTAAACTTTAATGGACAAGGAACTTTGTAAGCAAATCTACATCGTTTGATTATATTTAAACGTGTACGTTAGAGTTTGACGATTTTTTTCAAATGTATTTCGAACATTCGGAACATCACAAAAGGTAATACAAATGAGAAACTTAATTAGCTCACCATTTGATAACAATTTTTGATTTCCTAATTTTTACAAAGTCATCGTGACTTTCCGTGCTAACAGCGCAGCGCCGGCCTACGGATTTTACCGCACTGTGCGTGGAAAGCCTTCAGCAGTCGTAAACGAAACATACCGTTACTAGTTCGTGGTTCCAGAGTTACCAAGGGGGCCCGGTGACGTCAAGTACGAGCGTCATTCGCCCAACGATCGCCAGCAATTGACGATGATTGCGCCTCAACGGATCCGTCCCCGCAGCTAGGTTAAATTATGAGACAGCAAATAACCCAGTGAAAGAAAGCTGTACAGTAACTATTGCATTTTTGCACAATGCAATCCGCACAAGCAAAGAAAATATATCCGTCGAGAATATAGTAAGAGATCCTTTAACCATGATGGATGAATAGCGAGCTTCACATGGCTTCTGAATGGTTGCATTTTTCATTACATTCTTCTGGTTTTCGGGGTAGAACATTTTCAAAATAATATGTGGAACTCTCAATTCAAAAAATTTATGACTGTAAATTAAATTCCATCCATCAAAACATACTGTAAAAACTAGCCAAGTCTCTATGGAACTGCTTGTTTAATCTCTAAAAAAGTAATGAATCTAGGACCAAAGTCCGTGTCGAGTCCTTAGGTTCCTTACTGCGATTTCGTTACTTTAACAGTAATGTTATATTAACTGGCCGTTGACTTGTACCCAGTTACTTATAAAGAATGTTCAAACAGCCAGTCATATCACATTAAACTGTTGCAGTAAACAAATCGCACTTAAGAAACCTAATGACAGCCACGACTTTGTCTAGATTTCATTACTTTTTAGAGATAAACAAGCAGTTCCATAGAGACTGCTAGTTTTTACAGTATGTTTTTGATGGGATGTCCACTTCTTTTTTGTAGAAACTGAGCTTATTTGAAACATTAACCTAAAGGCCGGTATGTTTGATATCTTAATAGTTGGGTTGGGGCTTCTGTTTTCTAATCAGGGTCAACGCAGTTACTCCAGATCTTCCGTTAACCTAGTTTTTATAGTTTGCCCTTTTATGTGGCCCATTAAACCCTAACTCGTGTACCAAATTCAGCTTCTCTGAGATTTATGGGAAGTACTAGTTCTATTTTTGATGATCATGAGTGAGTGAGTGTCGAAAATATTGAAACTTTCTTTCGCTTAGCTCGGATAAATTACCTACAGAACTTGAAATTCTGGTTTTTAAGTATGTGATTATAGCTTTCTGGATAACCAAAATTTCTGCTTTCTGGTCTTATCCAGAGGTTCCAAATAGAGGCCTCAAAATGCGGCGAAATGGTTCCAGTAAGGATTGGTACGGCAAGTGTTTGCTTTGGCGCTCGACTGGCGGGGCACTGCCGTGCCCCCAAATTTTTTCTGCTGGAAAAATATTTTTAACCATCAAGGATATGGAGGTCGCCAAAACAAGGTATTCCAAACCATCCATATTAAAAAATTGTATTACGAGGATCAGCCACTTAGTTATGCATTTGTTATCGTTTTGTATCTATGTAGCTCATCACAGACAGTCAAGTATCTCAAAATATTTTGATTAAAGCAACCGTATCGTCATCGTACGGTACTTCATTAAAATCGTGTCAATTATGTGTTCAGTGAGTGACTGTGTTGCTTACGCATTGATTTGGAAACCGTAAGTTCGATAATCTAACAAGCAATTGTTATCAAGTTAGTCCAGTTGTAGTACAGTTTTTAAGAGTAAACAATTAATAGAAGAATAGAAATTGTATCGCATTACCAGACACAACATGCGAAATGCATGCGTTTATGTACACAAATACATTTTCTTGGAGATATATTATTAGACCAGACACAGGGAAGTTACGATGTAATTGCAGTATAGCGAAAGCTGATCGGTCAGCTGCTCTTGACATTAACCCCATTGAACAGAAACGGCATTGCGCACACGACTCTCTTACGTCAGTAAACATTGGAAACACCCCTCTTTCCCAATCAATATACATTAGGACTTACGTAACTTTACTAGGAGAGCCTTCGTCTAGCGGTGACGGTAGTTGAGGCCATCATTTTCAATATAATTTATGTAACTCCGAAGAGTTCTATTGATGACTGTTAATGCTTCAGCTGTTAATAGCTAAAGAAAATTCTTTTATGCGACAGCAACGGTGCTCTCGCATTATGCTTAATATGATTTCTAATATGCATTCCTTGTGGACTTTAATGTTAGTCCGTGAAGTTGACAACGACACGACGTGACAAATGAAAGAGAAAATGTAATGGTCTCAAGTCGGCCATCTGTTAATTGTCTCTGTATAATACCTAAACATTAGTCATTGTCCACGTGGACATGATACACTAGTCGGTTAATGCTCTATGTTCGTCCATTCAGAAAACTCTAAAAAAATGGACCCAATTATAACAACAAATCATCAATTTGTCAATAGATCAGGCAAAAGATATTATTCAAAACGAAATTCATTATTAAGATATTGGAAAAAATTTTTTAAAGAATCTGTCTACGCAACCCTTAATCAGGCATGAAGCAACAAATCTAGTTAGATATCTATTCAAATGAGACTAGCTTTTATAGAACTGGCAACCGAACAAGAAGATGACCTTATTCAAGTAGTACCTATGCGTCATGTGTACTGTTACCAAAAGCATTTATTCCATTAATAGAATTCGTTTAAAAATAAAGTGGTAACCTAAGTACATAATTATTTCATCGGCGCACTCGAAAATATATTCTGTAGATACATATACCACAACCGTCACACCGACGCACAATGTATGATGGACATAAATAATCTTATTAAAACACCTGGTGCAACGATTTCCTAAGACTCAAATAAACGTCTGTAATACGACTGGTAATACTAAGGTCGTTTGTGGGACGGGTGGAGTGGCGGCGGTGGAATCTCGATTGCACAACGCGGAAAGATCTTTACTGAATCGAACCGAGAGCTGCCAGGACTCGCACAAGCTGCCTATCCGATTGTGTGTATCACGGTGTCTTAACCTCCGTTCATGCATGCGATTAACCTCATAGGTTGAAGACTTAGGGGTCCGGTGACCGCAGCCTCCATTGTTCCAATGTGTCCTGGGTATCTTACTTTAAACATGGGTGTTCAAGAAATATTCCCATAAAAAACCCGAACGTGATAGAAATTGAGCATTGTGCACTTTTAACAAGTAATTCGACGCGCTTTTTATGAACCATTGCTAAGTTTTTTCTCATTTACTGAACATACTTTATAAAATATTAAAGCTATAAGTTCTCTCTTTACGTCCCATACCTGGAGTTTATTTATTACTTAATAAAAACCAATTAGGTTGTAGGTTAGAATCATTTTTCTGGAGATGAATATTGAATGGAAATTTTAATTCAATTGTGCCTTTCGCTTTGATAAATATCCTTAAAATAAATTACTTCACTCAATACTGACGTAAGTTATGTTAGATTTAGTATTACGCGCATTACAGTTAAAGCGTTGTGATAGGCACAGAGGCCTATTCGACTGATTTCTTACTAGATAGAATAAACATGAATGAATTAATTATTAAACCTACAGCGTTTTTTGTAACACATTTTAAAAATTAAATAGCCTACCATTATGATTAGTCATTTATCTATAATTTTAGGTATTTTGTTACCTAGGCAAGCGTAAACAATGCAGGAACCTGCTTTTAGAGTAGTTTACTGTCTATAGTTCCGAAGTTATGTTGTGTTCAAACCATTCTCGTTGCATTAATATCAACATGCTACAATTTTCTTTCTTTTATTAAGTGAGCATTTTAGTCAAAGTTCTAGTTGTTGCTACTTTTTCAATTTAACACTCTGAAATACATACTTACAGTCTAATTTATAGACTACTTGGACAGGGAGAAAGACTCCTCGGTATTGTATAAAACTGGATCAACAGTATGGTAAAGTATAGTAAAGCTGCTTTCCAATTTTCCTGTAATGCTACGGTCACAACCAAAGTTTTCCTAAACATATCGTCATATGACCTCCTTACACGAGCGGGAACTGCAGTAGACTTTTCAGGATTCTGACGGCGTTTGTATTAAGAAATAAAAATAACAGGATAGAGAAGAAACTGCAAAAATTAATAATTATCAATTTATATACCCGGAAACGTAGTTGGTTAGAAATAAAAAGGTTAAAGAAGGAAAACTAAACCGCAAAAAAATTGATTAGGTCTTAATTATACTACGAGAAATGTAATCATAAATCTCCAAAGAGATACTAGTTAATGATGATAGACCAACGAAAATTACCTGTTAGATCTTATGGTTAACTATTAATAACAGTGTCACCGCTCACACATACCTATGACGCACATCGACCATTAGTTTCCTTTCAGTCCCAAACCCATAATAATATATTAGGAGGCCCAGCTGATAAATTAGCACAGAGTTCCTAACGTAGCGACAAAGAAACTTTATAAGATCGCACCTTCTTGATAATCACTCGAGACGACTCGAAATACGCGACTCATTGATTGACAAATTGACATGATTTGCTATGGGGATTTACCAGAATACAACTTTGATCGCCGCAAACGATACGGCAAATAAAGAACGAATCTTCAAGTTAAAAGACTTATGTTAGACTTATCTCTGATTTATAAGACTTTATCCTGGCGGAAGTAGCTCTTCTACTGCTTCTACGACATAATTTGATTGAGAGTTAATTTAACAAGTAAAAGGTCCTTGATTAATCAAACGATCTTCCTGGCTTCTTCCCTCCAGTATATTTTTTATTAATTTCTTGTAGTTTCTTTTTCACATTTTCAACTCTTAATAACAGTTTAAAGAAGAGTTCTCTTTTCAACTAGCATCTAGGTACTGGCTATCTCTCGGCTCGGCACTACCGTCCTAGAAACTTAAATTTTTTGTCGCCTGCACCTGACTTTTTTATATATTTCAAAATATCGCCACGAAAAGGAAATGTTTTAAAGTACGAGGCAAACTATTCCATTTTCCGCACGGTAAGTCCGGGAAAGTATCGTAATTTTCTCTGGTACGACACTTCGTCGAACCAATTCTAGATTGTACGTAAGTATTTTTTTCAAAACAAATCCAAACATTTTACGTCAATAACAGCTGATAATCTGTGCATGTATTACGCAAATAATATAGGTAATTTATTAATCATGCATGTATGTAGCTATACATCATAATTAACTGCGATCTTTATCGCCTAATTATGAATAATTTTTCATAATAAAATCTGTTTGATTATCCTTCTGTCGTTACTCACGCCTTTGAAGGAGTCAGGTAACGATCACACCTAAAACCGATGTCAAACTAACTAAGGATTATGACGACAGCAATAGACCATCCATCAATACGGCAACGGTTGTCGGACTATTGAATTGATTTACAATTATATTCATAAAGATTTCTACTATAACGCAAAAACATCGAACATTTAAACAAGGAAAATCGTTTGCGTGAAATTTTCCTTCTTGAATATTGGCACTGGACCGCAGATATGTACTAATGACGATGGATTCATAAGTTTTCAAAAAGCAATCTCGTATTTTAGCTACAAAGTATGTCCAAGCTTCGACCGAATTCAGGGACGTTAAGCCTTCAGCCACAATCAACAAAGTCTAGACGACGAATCAATATACTCGCCAAGCGAGACAGCCAATACGTGGAGGAAGACAGACATGTTCATTTTCTCCTCTGCTCTACAGTCCTTAGCAAGGCTGTAGGGGAAATTCACAAAATGCTGTGTCGTAGTATCTTTTGATAAACGCTTTGAATAGAAGATAAGGTTTTACAATCTGAAATGAAAAATGTAGCCGTGCAAATTTTGATCAATTTAAAAATTAAGTAATTAGAATGCTGTCATAATTTTTAAGGTGAAATTGGTGTAGTCAAGTAGACTAATAGAAATCTATTTCAATAATAGCCTTTGGTAATACGTTGTAGAACAGGTCTTTGAATGACAAATCTCCAAAATATAATTGACGAGTTTTTTTAGTAAAGAATGGGCAAGTTTTTGTTCTGTATCTGACACTGAAACACTGGTACCTACTTTATAATCCGTCTACACTACAAAGCTGTTACGTGCAGCATTCTGCCTACGCATTTCATAACAATGGACGCAAGAGTGGGCAACTTCTAGTAAATGTAGTACGAAGCGACGTCGCGTCGGGGAAGCGTAGTACCCCTCCATTCTAGTGCCCCCCTTCCATCAATGGTCGTCCGGACCACTACAGACGACTTTTTCAAGGATAAAAACGGGAGGCATCGCATGGAGCATTCAATTTGTCAGCACATATGTCTTCTTCCCTGTTACGATCACTCGGTAGGCATGGAAGCAATGAGTAATACAAGTAGGATTCCACACTTTGCATTTCAGTGTTATGTCAGTGTCATTAATTACATTTAAATAGGAATACCTACAACTTCTTCCTTTAATTCTAACAAGAGAATCAAAAAACTCTAATAACAATCAAAACATTGAGTAATACGTCAATGCACAGAGCATACTACCAATTAAAGAGATTTGACCGAACATAACATTTTATTAACCATTTCAATTCGAAATGAACAATTGAACGTCATGACAGGAAGATAAACTAGTTATCGAGAGCAAACAACACGCGTGTCTCCACGTTATCATGCTGAATTATCTGTTGATAAACGGTCTAGTTGTGGACAGTAGATTCACCCGTATCTATGAAATAGTTTATTTTAGTCATGTGAATGAGAAAATAAAGAGAAAGTTTGGAATGAAGACCAGAAGCGCTAAGGGTGACCGTCAGACTGCGAAAGTGTAGATTAACAACCAACTAGTGACGCAGAGCTCCAAAATAAGATAACGCCATTTGCGTCCAAGCGCACATTTTTTCAAGCAGTGTAAACGGGAGCGCGTGCCATACATGATTTCTGCAAAATATTCGCCAGAACTTGTGCCGATCACCGCATCTCCTTGCTGATCAACGCTTTCTTTATTACCAAGCGCAACAGCACATGATTCAAACTGTTCTAGGCCCCATTTATTATCTACTAGCTACTAGCTTTCCGCCCGCGGCTTCGCCCGCGTGGAATTCGGTTCGACACACAGCGCCATCTACAATCCATCCATCAAGCAAACAATATTTTTGTTTTCCCTCGGGAATATCTATTTTTTTCGGGATAAAAAGTACCCTATTATTTAATCCGGACTTCTAACTTTACGTCTGCAAAATTTCAAAGCAATCGGTTCAGTAGTTACGGCGTGAAAGCGGAACAAACAAACAAACAAACAAACTCACTTTCCGATTTATAATATTAATATAGTAAGGATAAGGATTTTACACCACGATGGATTATTTGTAAGGAATTTGCGTTAACTGCCTTTCGTATATAAATAGAGACTTCGAAGACTAGTTAGTAAAATACACTCATAACATCTATTCAATTCTTGATTAGCGAAGATAATTATTAGATACTGAACAATACATCCAACTGTACATAGGTCACTAGTGGCAACAATGAATGAAAAGTTTCTCAATGTGAACTACGAAACCAGTGACCAGACATTGGAAACGCCGAATATCTGGCCGTCACCTTGGTGTTAACGTCTCGCACTGAAAAAAGTTAAATAATAAAAACAACACGATGCGTGCACCGGAGGCAAGGTCGATGCCGTGGTATTTCTGGACGCGGCAGCCAGCCGCCGGCGCTCGTTTCGACCTCATCCAACCAACTACGCTGAATCACTGATTGATAGCTGCGTTCCTCGAAACGAAACGTTTCGCCAAGTTTTTCAAATTACTTTTTTGGCGCTTTGTTTATATTTACCGGCCGATTTGCACCACTGCTGCTACATACATTTCCTAGTAAATGAACACGATTGAATAAATTCGTGAAAATATTCATCCTTTAAGTTCTGCCAAAGTCGGTAGAATTATAAGTAATCAAGATTTCAAAGAAACTTGAGCGTTACTGCTTACAATTCTTCTTCATGTTCAATATTTAATACGAAAGCTTTCCTCAATTTAACTACAAGCGCTGCAACTTTCTTGAGGTTGTGTAAACATTTAACCGGATTTACGGTATCACTCTAACTTGTTAAAAGCTAACCATGTACATATCAAACACAGTAAAGCAGGCAGCGGCGAAGGCCGAGGGCATCAGTTGTTATTTTGGTGCATTCATTCAACGTCGCGTCCTCGTAAGTCACTTTCTGTGGTGCGTCATCTTCACCGTCGATTCTAAACAAAAGTCTTTATTTATATTCCGCTTTATAGTGGCAGGAACCCTGAAATCGATGTAATCGCCAGTTAAAAAGTCGTTCATAAACGACGCAGGCCGTGCGCCGTGAGTCATTTACGACGACGACGACCAGTATTCGGCCAATGACCCACTTCGGTGCCATAGACTTGTATAAGTAAACTTATATCTGATGGCTATTGTCGTAAAAACTTTGACAAAATTCAATGAAAATCTTCCTGATTGTAGCCCTAGCTAGGATATACAAAATATTAGAGAAAATTAATGATTTTTTCGCAATCGGAACTAATTGCACTTCTTGTATAACTACAGGCTACAGGTAAGTGGATTGGACAGGCTGCTATTTACTTGAGCACGTAAAGTGCAATAAACGTGCACCGTATCTCCTACAAACATACTTCAGTTTGAAGTTTACAAATAGAAAATGACCTTTGCAGCGACATTTTACTCCTATCGCTCTTGAGTAAAATTATATTTTGAATCCGTTGCATCTTTATAAAATTTAGACGAAATGGGAATCGTTTATTCACCGTATAAATCGTAAGATTTTAAGTACACATGAACTGATAAAAACTGTTTTTTGCCGCTATTTAACAATGACATATTCGCACGGTCGCTGACACTTTAAGAAGACTCAATCGTCTGTTCTATATCCCGCCTGGTTGCTATGCAGGTACCTACTTGCTCCTCCGATAGTACGTTGGCATACATTCGTTGCTCAAGTCAATTTAGGAATGTCGGTGGCACAATAAACTCTAAATCAAAACATAGTTCAAGTTCTTTGAGCGAAGACTTCTAAAGTAAAACAACACGGTTGAACAATGGTATTTGTACGTTTAATTAGTAAACTAAATTCAAAACTTATATGTACCCCTAATTGGTAGAAGTTAAGCACATATGGCTTAGGAACGTGACCAAGTTCGGCAGGCTGATTTTAGTTTAAAACCCTGTTATGTAATTGCGGTTTTTGTAAGCTAATAGTGATTAAATTAAATTTAATGACCGCAGGTTGGTAAAACCACTTGAATGGGATAAAAAAAAACACTTAATCGAGTGTTTTCCACTTTTGCTTGCCATTGATTCGCGGCTCTACTTGGGAATCCCCGCCAAATTGTAAGAGGCACATAAACTTATTAGACGAATTTTGTTGACACAAGATTTACTAAGAGCAAACTCTAGGACTTTGAAAGGATACAATACAATATCATAGGTAAAGACAGCTTAGCAGGATTTGGAAAATCTTCGAATTCTGATGATTACATCTTCTAACGTCATTCTCATAATTGATATCAGACCGAATTATCTGTTTGCTCATAGACCTATTTCGGATGCGTAAAAACTGAGATTCTGTTTTCTGTCACTGCAGGCCCCTTGGGTTTAACATCCATAGTAAATAAACGTGTAATGACCTCTCAGGCACCTACTTCGTCAAACGAGTTTAAACTGCCTTTTCCTTATGGACTGTGTTTAATATCTACAAGTATTTCCTTAGGCTCTATCTTTCGTGATCACTGTTCGCGACAGATTCCAAATTAGCCAAAGTTTATTTCGTTATCTTTTGCGTCATTGTGACGATATTCATGTGCTACCGTTAAAATAATTAAATTTTACGGGTTACGGAATGATCCATCGATGATTACCATGTATAAATCTACGGTGTTTACAGGATGGTGATGATCTTACATAATTTCAGTTAAGTCGATTTATGAAGTGCATAATGGCATTTTACCCGATGCCGTCTCATCCTGCTAGTAGTAGTTCGTAAAACAATTTCAATACCAGCCTTATGAGCTCCTGTCTGGATTTCGGCACGATAGTTAATCTCTTAGTTGAATAAGTTTTCCTAAGTAAAACTTTACTGTCCTCTACTAAGTGTATGCCGGGGTCTGGTGTTATAACATTTGTAATTTAAATTACGTATGTATATGTATAGGTAATTGCGATATTTACACTTTAACTCATTGGTTGCATTGCACCGGCGTAAAACTTGAATGATAGTCCAGGTAAAAGATCAGTTCAAAAAATTGCTACAGAGCGTCATTTGTCCTTTGTTATTGCAATGTAATTAAAACTTGGATTTCTCATAAAAACTCAATATGTAACAACAGTTATTGTACACGATATTGATGTTCGGTAAATCCAGATGATAGCGGCTAAAGGGTGTAGGTAATATAATTGTTTGTAGGCGTAGTAATTACCTAGTAGGTATTTGATACCAAGTAGTACTAAACGTAGCTGATAAATAATGTAGATAGATACCATGTGCATTAGGTGTCGTAACTATCGATTGGCATCCCTTACCTCAGTCTTCGTTATTCGATGTCGTGCTAACTTAACGACGGCAAAATTTCCCTTGCCAATGGTCCTCTCGATGTCATAAAAACCCACCCTGATAGGGGTTTTCGCAGGACGTTCTCGGTCCGCCATTGTTGATTATATTATGATAATCATCAAATTCCACTCAGATGTTTTAACACTTCGGAGGATTTATACAAAATCATCCACAACACTTTTTTGTTTTTATCCATCGAAATCAGTCAATGATGCACACTAAAATTAGAGCGAGTAAGCAAGCACACAACGTAAAACGCATGTATAATCCCTTAATACGTCATTCAATAAATAAATACCGTGTTTTGATTGTGAATTACGCGATTCGTTACTCCCTAGTTCGTATCAAAGACACTACATAACGTGTTCCGTATAAATAAACAACACTATTACAGATTGTTTTAAAAACAGCATAGGTAATCACATGCTGAACAGTTAATATTCGTCATTGTATACAAAATGTATTTACAATTTATAGAAAATCGCGCAGAGGCGGCGTGCGCGTATAACACGCTTGGAGCACCACGTCACGCCGCCGCCTCACCGGCTGTCAACCGGGTACTGAACTCGAGTCTCGGTCTACAGTCGATCGAGTCGAGTACTCGTAGAACCAAGCACACCACCTAACGCGGCGGTACACGCGCGCGCTTTCAGTTGCCTGCCAGCCATGTTGATTCTCTTCATGACGTCAACAAGGCGTTCAGCGCTAAGTCGTGCTACATACATACCTGCCTATATTATTACTGCATGACTGTGTTTAAAAGCGCTACCGTTTGTATAACTGTGATATAATGTTTAAGTTACTTAGCAAATTCACCTAAGGTTTTATACTTGATCGTTTCATCTCCACGCATGGTAGCTCGCCTCCGATCCAACAATTTCATTAGGTACATGAGGACAGTGGAGACAAGTACCTACAAAGAACACCACAACAGTTTTACAAGATGTTACTAAATTAATGAGACAACGGAGTTGCGGGTAGTTGTAATTATTTTCCTAACCGTACCTACCTACTTACCTAATAAGATTGACATCATTCGTATCAATTTTTAAAAATCAAATTCATCTCATAGACCATGCAATTTTCTATAATTAAAAATGGAAAATACTTATTCACATAATTCATATCTATCTATACCAGGCGTCGGCAACCTGCGGCTCGCGAGCCACATGCGGCTCTTTGGATGGGAAGCTGCGGCTCTTTAGTTCCATATAAGAATATTATTTATTTTATAAATTAAAGAAATTTCTCAATCGATTAACAAAGATTCGACACCATTTCTATCTCTCAGCCACTTTTACGTTGATTCCTGAGGCGGCCTCGCAGAAAAACTAGTTACCTATTTATTTTCGTTTCGCCAGTCATCCTGGTTTAAATTGCCGACCCCGAACAATTCGGGAGAAAGCTAGGCAGCTGATAATGAATTTTACTATTTTAACATTTATTAATTTATTTTAAAATTAGAATTATGCTCACAGTTCCGGTTAGCACAGCTTCCGCTGAGAGAAGTTTCTTAAAGTTGAAATTTATAAAAATCAATTTGAGAAGCACGGTGAGGCAAGATAGAATATCCGCGTTATCAGTTCGGATAATCGAAGCTGAAATAGTGGCTAAATTTAACTACGACACAATACTGAAAAGGACAGTGAGTCTGCACGCTGAAAGGTTCGGCTACTTCAATTTCTATGTGTGTAATCATTTTTCGTCATCATTTTATTAACAATATAAATCGATTATTTTTTAATCTGGCCCACTTGATTTAACGATTTTTGACTGCGAAGTAAAGGCCTCGCCAAGGGCGGTTCGTGGGGGTCTTAATGGTGGTCAAAATGGAATGTGCAACTAAATTAATTATGAATTAACTTCCAGACCTATATTTTGTCTTGGCTTTCATTAGTGCTTGTAAAGGCCTAAGTGTAATAAACGACTTG
>NWSH02000535.1:7425280-7439284 GCA_002382865.2 Heliothis virescens
GTTTTTTTATGTTTTACATAAGTTAACATTCAATATGAGGCGTGGTTTTATGATTGGCGGTTATAATATCCCACAAAGTAATTTCTGATGTCCTTGTTTAACTCCGAAACTTACTCTGTAAAAAAAAACTTTGTAAAAAACGTTTTATTGCGCAATAAAACGTTTTTTACAAAGTTTTTTTTGTACTTTTTTTTTACTACTCTTTGTACTTTGAGGACACTATGGAAATGTGAAAACCGTATTATGGTGTTCTGCAACCATAACGTTCAATAGTGGCCGTACCAATATTTTGAGAAAGACGACTAAAGACGAAAGATTATTCGATACGATACCTGTTGAAAAGTACTCATTGAGTAAAAGTATCGAATGAAAAGTATCGAGTACAAAAGTATCGGTATCGAAAGGTAAAGTACTCGATACCACAAAGTATCGATACTTTTTTCGTGTCCCTAATTCTGTTCTGTCATCTGTGGTTCACTCACTCAGATAAAAATGGAATGGCTCTTGTGTTGTGATTTGTGAGATTATCAAATAAATCTAATAATTCAGTCGTCAAGACAAGTTTTTTTAGGTGAGATGATAAAAACATTCAACATCCCGAATGTGTATGGAAATGAATTTACAAACTTTATTTCAGGATTTTAATCCTAGGTAATGTGTGTTTAATTTGTATGTTATTGAAATGACTGGTAGGTGATTAGCAAAGTAAAATTGTTTTTGTTTTTCACAGCAAATTCGTGGTTCACAGCTGTTTACTAATATTTACAGCGTTATTAGCTTTAAAGTTAGATAACTCGATAACATGGTCTTACTGGGCCGTGTTTACGCCAATATGGGTGTGGAAATTCCTAGTAGTTCTTGGTGCCACAGTTGGCACATATGTTTGGTGGCAGTACCCTCACTTCAGGTAAGTAGCATAACTGCTTATCATCAATAATTACATCTTGTACCCTCTAACATTGCTCACTTTGAAGTACAAAAACAGAAAGTATAAAATGTTACTGTAGGTATCTTAAATATTGTAAAAAGTATAAAATTATGTAAAGTTTACCTTGACTCATTATTTTGGTAGGTCATATAAAGAGGTGGTCTTATTTCTTAATGTTGCAAATATTAACAGATACAATTTTGTGGACCAGTAAAATACTGTTCAAAGGTCAAGATTGGTAAAATATTAAAATTCTGTGTAATTCATTATGTGTTTGTCAAATGTTATGGCTACTGTTTAGGATCTGTAAGGAAAGACATTCATTCGTTAGTCGACTAGTAATTAGTATAAACAATCAACAAAAATGAAATTGTGTAATAACTTAATAATTAAGTTTGATTAGATTACAGCTTTTAATAGAATATTATATTGTTGTATCATTCACACATTTAACAAAAAATACAGATATACTTACCATAACTCTTATACTCTAAGTAAAGTTGTATGTTACTAATAAATGAATAAAATTCCAGGTTGGAGGGTGAAGCATACATTCATTACAAAGCTATGCTAATAAGTCTTGCCATTCATCTAATTCTGCTGATGTTTGAGTTGCTTGTCTGCGACCAGTTGACCACGGGCCGCCATGTGTGGATACTGGTCTTTATACCACTTATCTTTATAAGCATAGTTTCCATTGCCATCTGTATATGGTCTGTGAAACATGACCGCAGCTATGAGGTTTGTATAAATAAATTTTATTACTTTATATGGAGTTCATTTTACATCACACTTCCTTGTCCTCATTGTGAGATAAACATTTTATTGAGTCATCTATAAAACAGACAAAACCGTTTGTTTAGCTATGTTTAGTTGCAACAGTAGATTATGAGCTCATGACCCACTTATCAAATGTTTGTTGGTAAACATTGCAGTGTCCAAAGTCCAGTTGTTTGCTTAAATTTATTTAACTATGAATTTCATTTTGATCAATTTCACAAAATTTACAAACCAGTATGTTTTAATTTTAAAATAACATTAAGTTAATTGACTTAGAAAATACCTCTTTTAATTAGAGAATAGGGCATTAGTATTGAAAATCTGGAAGTAAAATAATTGTTCAGATACCAGCAAAAAAACGTAATAATCTCTTTAATTCTATTAACATTGGAAATATGGCTACAGTACATTATACTATGAAATGCTGAATTGCCAAATACGAGAACATAATTATAAGAACGAAAGTCACCTGTGTCCACATAAAACCTTTTTGTTACAGCTGGAACTATTTTGTGCTGTAAATATACTCCAGTTCATATTCCTAGCACTGAAGTTGGACGAGTTCATTAGCTGGTCGTGGGAGGTGGTGTTTGTGCCACTGTGGATATTGATGTGCCTCAGTCTTGTAGGTGAGTGTATGTACGGCTTTATTGTTCATTCTACCACACGTTTCTATTAGGTCAAACTATAGTATAGACATGAGTACTGACCTAAATTCCATAGAGTTTAATAATTTATTTGTAACACAACTAAACTCAAACTCAATATTTTTTATTTTAAACAGAAATATTAAATCTCCTTCGAAATATCGAGCTACTGGTCCGATTTGAATAATCTGGTAGGCTAGACACTGTGAAACTGCTGGCGAAAGGTAGTTTTATATTTTAAATTTAAATAAATTACTTCATTAATAGCCGACCCGCAAATCGCAACTATGTACAGACGACAGCACATTAAGTTACCATAATCTGTCAAATTTCTGCAATCGATTTTCAACCTAATCGCAATGGGGGTAGGTTAATGTTGGATTGGTAAAATTTGACAGATTCGTATACGTTGACCTGCTGTCGTCTGTACCTATACATGTGTTTTCAGAAAAGATATGAAATTGATGGTTACTAGTTCCCTTAAATCCTTAATCTATTTAAGCCAGTAGTGACAAATGACAAAGCATCCCCAATTTTTTTGCGTAAAAAGATTACTACTAAGTGTCTACTTAGCTTACACTGATAAAAAAAATCTGATAGCACTGATAGAAAAACATTATTTTTTTCAACCAATGCTCAACGGATTGCCCTAGTTTCACATTTGTTGGTGATAATTTTAAACAAACAAATATTATTATAACAAATAGTTACCTCATAAATATTTGATTAGTATTCAGACTACTGACTCATGTGTAGTCTATAATTAATTACAATGTGTTTCCTTATTCTTTACTTCCTTCTAAGCAAATGTTTGTAAAATACAAGGAACAGGTATACGATTTACGAATATAAAATTAAAGGTTTTCCTTAATGGTATTATTTATNAGTTCACCGCAAACAACGAACGAATAGTGCTATCAAAATAATATTAGGTATCCTTAGATAAATATCGCAATTCAAATAAGTTGATAGTAGAATTTTCCCTTTGAACAGCTTTGCGGGAAATAGTACTGAATTTTAACACATAAAAGTGTCCAGACTTTCAAAAGCAAAGAGCTAAAATAACAAATATGTTTAATGACCCCTGTGATAGATTATGGGTTTCAGAGTAAAACGATTGCGCAGTATCAACTTTATTTATTTAAACTCGGTGAAAGAAAAAGAAACAATGTATTCTCGTAACATAACCTTAATCCGCAATAGACAATCAATCATAGATATAGACTTACTTACTACTATACCATAGACAAATTCACAGAACCTTTTCTTTTTATTGTCTACTATAAATTTCACACGCCCCCTCAATAAAAAGATTAACTTCTATTTATTAACTCAAAACAAAACAGAATGCGCCCCCTTAATGATAGACTGCTATTAACAATGCAAAAATAAAGAACTCAAAATCAGATGTACTTCTTAATATCTAATGATAATTTTGTTACATAAAGAAATTAACCCTAATTACTAATTAAACTTAAACGATATCTATAACCGTTAAATTTAGTCACTGGTAAAGACTTTGTAAAGAAATCTGCTAATTGACACTCAGTTTTAATATATTTCAGTGTAACAATATTACTCTCAATTTTTTCTTTAATAAAATTGAATTTAATATCTACATGTTTTACTCTTTTATTGTTTTCAGGATTATTTCCTATATTTATGGCTGACTGGTTATCCACAAAAATAGTAATAGGACAAACTGAAATATCAAAATCTTTTATAACATTTTTGAGCCAGCATGCCTCAACAACTGCAGAACTCAAAGCTATAAGTTCTGCCTCAGAAGAAGACAGACTAACAGTTGGTTGCTTTCTAGATGACCAAACAATAGGACAATTAAACAATTTAAACACATAACCAGATGTTGACTTTCTGTCATTAATATCGCTTCCCCAGTCAGAATCTACATATCCAATTAAATTTGTACTTTCGTTACTATTGAAAGTCAACTTCAAGTCAAGTGTAGCATTTACATATCTGAGCACTCTTTTTAATGCTTTTAACAACGTTTCATTTGCACAATTTTGAAAACGGCTTAAATATGCTACACTAGGGCATAAGTCAGGTCTAGTACACAAAACAGCATACATTAATGAACCAAGAATTTGTCTACATTGATTTTCCAATTTAGGATCTGACTTATCAGACTGAACTATTTGAAATTTAAATTCCATAGGGGTTGACATAGGTTTTGAATCACTCATATTAAACTTCTCTAATATCTTTTTTAAATAGTGTTTTTGTGACATCTCAATAATACCATTTTGCAAATCTTGCTTAACATGAATTCCCAAATAATTTGTTACATAACCTAAATCCTTCATACAGAAAATATTACTCAAATAAAGTTTTAAATTGTGTACTTCTTTTTCATTTGACCCCATAATCAATATGTCATCGACAAACAATAACAAATAAGTTTTACATTCAGAGTTAACTTTATAATAAAGACAGAAGTCATTTTCTGATCTAACAAATCCTTTCTTAGCAATAACTTTATCAAACTTTAAATTCCAATACTTGGGTGATTTCTTTAGCCCATATATACTTTTATTTAATTTAACAACACTTACATCGTCACATCCAGGTGGTAGTCTCATGAACACCTCTTCCTGTATATCTCCATACAGGAAGGCACTCCGTACATCCATGTGATGAACTGGTAGTTTTTCTTTACTTGCCAAAGCCATTATAACCCTGAAAGTAGAAATTTTAGCTACTGGTGCATACACATCGTATGCTTCAAAAATATCTTCTTGTTGAAACCCACGGGCAACAAGACGCGCTTTGTACTGGGTTATGTTTCCTTCACTATCTTGTTTTACTTTGTAAACCCATTTACTATCTATTACCTTTTTAGCTTTAGGTACTTTACTTTCAATTTTCCAAGTATTATTTTCTTTTAGAATTTCCAATTCCTTCTTCATGGCTTCTTTCCATCTGTCACTATTCTTACTATTGATAGCTTCGTCATATGTTTTAGGTTCATTTAGTATGCACATAAAACTAGTTTCCGTATCATAATCATGTAGCCAGTTAGGTTTTCTTCTAATTCTCTTTTCTGATGACTCTTTAATCTCCTCCTTTTCTAATTTATCGTTTTCTTCTGTATCTATATCGCTATAACTATCTGAGTAATACTCTTCATCTTCAGATTTTACATTTTCTTTTACTTCTTCTTCTTCAAATGTATCATTTAATATTTCACTGAACATTTCTTCCCTTTTAGGTGGCTCAAAGATGACATCTCTCTTGATCTCTATAGTGGCTGAATCCGGAAAATAAACTTTAAAGCCTTTTACATTTTTATTGTATCCCACAAAATGACCTTTTTTGCTCTTCGAGTCCCATTTCTTTCTTAGATTTTTAGGTACATGCACATACACATTTTGACCAAACACTTTTAAATTATTCAAATTTGTATAGGGCTTATTAAACAATAATTCAAACGGTGATTTATCTTTCTCATGACTGTGCCCGGTTCTGTTGAGGATATACACAGCAGTGTTGACGGCTTCAGCCCACAACTCTTTGGGTAGTCTGGCACTTATTAAAATAGCTCTTGCCGCTTCCACCACGGTCCTATTGTCTCTTTCAATCTTACCATTTTGTTCTGGAGTGTATGTTGTTGATGTCTGGTGCCTAATACCTTTTTCTTTAAACATGTCTTTTACAGCTTGATTTACGAATTTACATCCATTATCCGTTCTTACATATTTTATCTTTTCACCAGTATCTTGTTCTGCCAAATTTATAAACTCCTTAATCTTCTCAGGAACATCACTCTTTTGTTTTAAGAAATATACATACCGGTAAGTGGAATAATCATCTCTTATTAATAAAAACTATTTAGAGCCCCCTAAGGACTCTACCTCCATAGGGCCACAGACATCCATATGTACTAATTCGCATGGCCTCTTTGATACTGTAATACTTCTTTTAAATGGTAATCTGTGCATCTTACCCTCAACACAAGCACTGCATATTTCAGTGTCATTTTTGAATTTTATTCCATTTTTATTTAAAAACTGCTTCACATACTCATAATTTTGATGACCCAGGCGCTCATGCCATATTTTTAAACTATCTTGTGATACCGTAACTGCAGCTATATGTTCAGATCCATAATCAAAGCACATAATATATAATTTCTTGTCTCTGTATCCAATGGCCACAACATCACCTTCTTTATTTTTAATTTGACAATAGTCCTTTTCAAATTCCATTTTATAGTTATGGTCTATGACGCTTCTCACTGCAAACAGATTTACTGTCAGTTGAGGAACATACAATACGTTGTTCAGGGTAGTAACAATCCAGTCCCGTCCATCGTAGGCTTTCAGAATCACTTTTCCTTTACCCATAACTTTCAATTCTCTGCCATCACCAACTATTACTGACTGATGGGATTCATATTCATCGAACTGCTTCAATAGGTTCTTTTGGAAACACATGTGTTCACTAGCACCAGTGTCCACCAGCCAGCCTTGAGTAGCATCTTTATTCTTGATAATAGTTGTGAATGCATTACTCTTCTTATTTGATTCGGTTTTACCAACGTCATTGTTTTTTTGTTTATTTATGCGTAATCTGCAAATTTTAATGGAGTGACCATATTTTTTGCAATAAAAACATTGTAGCTTTGCGCGACAGTCCTTTTTAAGATGGCCTATCTTGCCACACCCGAAACATTTAACTTCACTTGAGTTCTTTGTTGCACAATTCAAAGCTACACACTCTGCTGTTTCACTATTAGTTGAAGTAGATTGACTTCGCTCTTCTTCAATCAACAATCTCGCCATAAGTTCTCCTACAGTTTGATTTGTTGCAGGGACTGATTCCCATGCAGCAATAAAATGGCGATATTTGTCCGGTAATGACATAAGTACTTTGGTAATGACCATTTTGTCAGATATATCATCGCCTAATTGTTTAATTTTTGATCTCGTTTCTTCTATCTTGGAAAAAAATAGAGAAATGTCATTTTCACACTTCAGTGAATAAAATTTTTGCTGTTCAAGATGTAAGGAAGTGGATGACTTTTTTTCATAAATGTTATTTAATTTTGTCCACATCTCAGCAGACGAAGTAGCAGTTAACAAGTGCGTCATAATGTTTTGTTCTATATGGAAAACAATCCAGCCCTGCGCTTTGCTATCCTTACTAATCCAGTCTTGGTACTCCGTCTCTTTGTCCTTACTAGGTTTAGGTATGGAGCCATCAACAATTTGAAACAGCCCCTTGGCTTGCAGTATGACCCTCATTTGGAATTTCCAGGTGCACCATGTCGCACTTCCATTTAGTTTAACCCCGGTTAACGATTGCGGATGTGACAACTCCATTTTACTTTCACTCTTACGACCGGCGAATTTCTCAGGCTAACAATGGCGTCTCAAACTCTTGCCACGCGCGCTAACACCGCCAACGAAAATCTCTCGCAGACTTTTATTTCGCCGTATTTTAGTGCTCGCGTTCTCTGGGCCCATAACCTGTGATAGATTATGGGTTTCAGAGTAAAACGATTGCGCAGTATCAACTTTATTTATTTAAACTCGGTGAAAGAAAAAGAAACAATGTATTCTCGTAACATAACCTTAATCCGCAATAGACAATCAATCATAGATATAGACTTACTTACTACTATACCATAGACAAATTCACAGAACCTTTTCTTTTTATTGTCTACTATAAATTTCACATTTATTTTCTCAGGGGTCCTATACAGCATAATTTTTGCTGGGATCTTACTCCGCACGCCCGAGGTCAACATCCAGCAACGACGGACTAGCTTCAACTCGGCTCTGGCTTATACGTTCACGGTCATACCTATATTGGTGTTCCAGGTTCGTATCACAACATATTTATTCATAGAATATTAGCTATACACTAGCCCCATCCTGCTAATCCTGCTATAGTATAACCACACTAATATTTAAAGGCCAGAGTTTGTGAGGAAGTATGTATGTTTGTTACTCTTTCACGTAAAAAATACTGAGCAGATTTTGATGAAACTTGGCAGGAATGTAGATTATATATCAGAGTAACATATAGACTTTCTTTTTATCACCATTTGAACCATACTGTATCCATGCTCTGAGAAAGCCATGTATCTTAATCTACCTCGATTTAGCCATATATCTGAAAAAAAAAACAAAACATGCTATTCAAAATACATAATTGCCATTTATACACTCGCGTATTGTAATTGTAATAAATATTTTTGAATGTTCGCGATGAGTCCGTGAGTAATGTATGGAATTTGTTGCCACATTTTGTTCACGTGGGCTGGTTGGCAATCTGCCAGGGCTTAGGAACGTTCTAACCTGAACGCCCCGACTTACCTGGCATTTGGTATTAATACCTAGCGTTCTATGACTGGGTACATCCTTGGAACGGTATAGAAGTACTTACATATTGCGATATTTGCTTCAGGCGATCTTTTAGAATTTCCTTTAGGAAGTTAATTGGGTGCTTTGACAAAATTCGTCTATGAAACTTTTTATAGGTCGAATTACCTAGGTATATTGACGACCGAGAGAGTTAGGTACTACAATCAATCGGGTAAATAATAACTATTTCTAAATCCCATCAAACTATGGAGTTTACTTTATAGAGTCAAATTCATCTCCATCGATTCGGCCGTTTTGCTGCCGAAGCGTAACAAACCACTTTATCATAAATTAACACAAGTTTAGAATAATTCAATTACGGTATTTTACAACCATGCATCAAATCTGACCTAATATTCTTTTGTCCTATTCTTTATATTCAAATCTGCCATTTGTTCCCTTCAGGTGCTATTAACAAACAGGTTGGACGATGGACTGCCACTATCGTACACGGTGGTCGTCAGCCCGCTGTTCGTCAGCTACGCGACCCTCATCATCATGTCGTTTAGCTCCAAAGGCGGTAATAAATGTAAGTCTAATTACTTTGTGGTCGAGAATTTTTATAGCGAGTGTAACCACATAATGCTTTGTGGTCGCCATATGCGCTTGCATAATGCAGTTGTGTACTCGTTAAGAAATTGTAAATTAAGTGCAGTTTATTTTTTATAATGATTGATTGGCATTGGCCTTTATTGTGCCATTCTGCGCTTGTGCGGTTTCCTCTTGAGAATTTTGAAGCCCGATCAGTTAGTATTTATTCTGTTGTTGAACTAAAATTGTTACTGAAAAAAATGTTTAAGCACTTCCCAGTTCTTATTACTACAAAAGAAGTTTACCAAACCTTAACTTTTATGCTGTTCGCTTATATTGATTAAACTATTTCGGTCTCAAAGTTTAATGACGATAAATTTTATAGCCAGACTTGCTATAACTCCGTAGACTGGATTTTATCGAGATTCTAAAGTACTAAATGTGCACATCAATTTAACGTCAAGCTGAGCTTTAAATATAAGTTTCATGAATATATTTTCTTTATTGAATATTGCAGGGTGGTTCGGTATCAGAAAAGACTTCTGCCAGTTCCTTCTATCAGTATTCCCATTGCTGCAAGAGTACGCAAACATCGCGTACAATAACAACGTGAACAGAGGTGCCAATGTGGTGCCCAGCGATCCTCCGGAACCTTACCGGGACGAGGAAACTCAGAAGAAGGTCAAAGAAAGCAAAAAGTCACAGAAAAATCAAAAGAAAAATGAATTCATGAAACCAGTAGTGCCTATAACGAGCATAGACATGCCAGATTGATGCTTAGCTTGGTAAGTGCTGAAATGTGTGTTCACTCGTTAGACGATACCTTCTGTAATTATCGGGCTTCTAAATATGACAATGAAGCAATATTAAACATTGTTAAGTTTGATATTAGGGCTAAGCTACACGTTCCGTGTTTAGGTTAAATTAGAAAAGGATATTACATTGTGTACATTATTTTTTATTGTTATTTCTATGTAGACTAATTCATTGATGTTTATTATAGTACAGTTTATTTGTTGCTATGTTTCAACCGGCCTTATTAAGTTTTGTGTCGTTTAATTGCCTTACATTCAAGTTTTTGCAATACCAAATACCTAGCATTGTTTTGTTCTTACATTTTTCTGGATAAATAAAATAATATTTTTGCATAGACAATACAGAATATTGATGAATTATTTTGGTATAGTATTTTTTTGCAACATAATGTAAAAGTGATAAAATTTTAAAGTATTTTTATAGGAGGTACCTGTGAATTAATCTCTTATTTAATGAAGTGGCTTTAGTATTAAACCGGGCAGGTAATGGTGATAATTGTTAGTCATATCAAAATAAGCAATCTTGCTGTGTAGCGTCTAGTATTGTTGGTTCTCGTCACATTTACGTCTTCTATCATATTATCCAAGTTTTTAAATCATATTTTGCCATTATTTTTAGATGCTAAAATATCAAGTCTCAACTTTTAGGCGTACGAATTAATATTTATTTTGCAAATTATGTGCTTAGGTAAATTTTTGTAGGATATAATTTTATTTTTAATCGTTGGGCATGGAAATATACTAAACAATGTAAGCGTGCTTGCTTTGCAGGCAACTTATAGGCGGACGAATTGTCGTAATGACAATACATAATATAAGATTTATCATAAAACTGATCCTAGAACAAAAAGAATAGTATGACTACAAAGTGACAGTCAAAGTTTTGTAAAGATCATGTTTTTCATATAGCCACTATCGACTTAATGTTCGGCGTATCAAATACCCTATTTCTGAGTAGTAAAATTAATAGAGAATTAGTTAAACAAAAAAATATAAAACTTAGAGCAATAATAAAAAAGAGATAGAATTTGAATTTTTGGGAACTTGTAAACGCTCTTACTTTATATTGCGTTACATAAATAATAAATCAAAAATGTATTTGACGAAGGCTATGCGGCATGGTAGGGTAATATGACGTCAGATAATATAATTGTTGCTACGTCATAAGGCTTTTAACGTCAACTCAACTTTTTTTAGTACAAAACTACTTGACCATGACTAGTATTTTTTTTTCAATCGTACTTGAGTTTTTTTTTTTTAATTGGACCTAAGTCGAATAATGCTAAGTTGCAATGCTTCCAAATTAAAAAAATAAAAATGTCTTTGAGATAAGGGCAGGAAGATGTTAAAATTTCTTAGTTTTGCATTTCATTGTGACTAAAGATTAAAAGCACAAAAAGTAACTTATTCATGAAGCGGATTCTGAAAAAAAATATTAGTATAAATAATGTGAAAAACTGAAGAAACTAAAAATCCTGTATATTCATAGACTTACTAATCCATAACATGTATGAAAATCGGGTTATCTAACACTTAAAATCGGTCTAGTAGTTCCTGAGATTGAATAATGAATTTATCTTGATCTTCCAGATAACCTATGAATGACTTATCGGAATTAAATAAAAACACAGAATGTATTGCAATTCGTAGGATCTCGAATTTATAAAATTAATCATTAAAAAACTTAATAATGTATATTATCATTATTTCAGTGGCTGATTCACTTCAATGATTTTTAATGTGTTAATTAAAAGTACCGATAAATTGTATGGTATCTTGTCAGACATATACTAAAAAATAATTCAAGTAGCGATAAATTGCTATAAAGAGCTACTGCTTACTCTGTACAAAAAAGAAAAAAGAAACATATCTTTACTAAAGGAATTGCTAAAAGTAATTAAGTATAATTCAAAGTAAACTATCTTACTGCTATTTATCAGTTAATTAACATCTAAAAGTGTTATATAGTTGTAATTCAATAACAACAATTTGATATTTGTACGACCTAAACTATATGGCCGATTCAAAAGTACAAGTTACGTGATAAAAACCCATCAGTGTTGTATGAAAAATGCCATAATATTTTCACTTTGTGGCGATAGTGACACCCGACGTGGTACCGCGCACGCAACGCCCTCTGATTTATTGTCGCGAAACCATTTTTTTTTCGGCTAAAAGGTTATGTTGACATCAGAAAGCTAATAAATAAAAAATACTAACATAAACTGAATAAAAATTAAGGAATTAATCTAACCCAATCCTAGCGTGTCTGACAAGAATAATAGTTACTTAATTATGTATGTGAAATGTATACTTATTTCTACATTCAGTACGAAAGGAAATTAATCATTTACAAAGTAATAAAATGTCTGTCTTGCCGCGTCAATGAAAAGCTGAAGTATTTTGTACTAAAAGCTTTTAATGTACAGTCGACAGCATGTCAGAGTACACAAATCTGTAAAATTTCTGCGATCGATTTTCAACCTTATCACAAGAATGGAAGGTTAATGTTCGATTGGTAAAATTTGACAGATCAGAAGCCAGAAAGTCTGACAACCAGTCTTACCAAGGGGTGCCAGGTTGCCCAGGTAACTGGGTTGTGGAGGTCAGATAGGCAGTCGATCCATGTAAAACACTGGTTCTCAGCTGCATCCGGTTAGACTGGAAGCCGACCCCAAAAATAGTTGGGAAAAGGTTAGGCAGATGATGATGGTAAAATTTGACAGATATGACAGATTTTGGGTACACTGATTTGCTGTGGACTGTACTAACTTTGTACCTAATGAAATAACATAGTTACATGAAATAACCTTTGCTGTACAGGGCTATCTATAAATTATGTTACTGTGATATTCTCTTCCTATGATGTCGCAATACGCAATATCGTTCGAACAATTACCTGAATATTTTGTTAATAATAATGTTTGTTTATATTGTTTCGCAAATTATTAAAAATACTTATCAACTGTACATATTTTGTGTTTTATTTCTTTATTGGTTACTGGGACAGGACTCCGTAAAACAAGCGACGGGATTGCAATGAGCATAGGATCTAAAAAATTGGTCATCAATGTTTTAAGTAAAAACCTACACAACAAATACCAACAATTAAGACAATAGTAAAGTAATAATTCGTCCGGTATTTCAAACCATTTACGATAATGTGCGGCAAAAATTGTCTAGAAAATTAGACCTTTGTAAACTGCCGATGAAACCTGCAATAATGATCGTTAATAATATAGAAAACACAGCCAATTCCACAGTGTGCCTTGTTAACCAAGGACGCATTTCGTAACCAATGCTGCTGAACTTTCCTTGACCCGTCACATAGAAACGCTATAACTGCAATAAGTATAGCTTTTTATAAAGACCTGTTTAGACTTAATGAGTAAAACGAGTACCTAAACACAGCATTGCACCCTTGCGTTTTGCAATAATAATGGGCGATGCTCCATGTAAAAAAATGCGTCAAAACTGTTCTGAAATACATAGTGCTAAATAGTGCCCAAAGGAAAAAAATAGTGCTCTTGTACTTGCGAAGTTATAGCCATAGTTCGATGAGTATGCTGGACGAAGGTTTCGCCCAGCATACTCACCTCCGTCCGGAGAATCTGTATACGCTTCAAACATAATTCATACTTCAAAAAATAGTTCCCAAATAGTGCCAAACGGTGCCCAAAAAGAAAAAACAGTGCTCGAATAACTTCGGAGTTATAGGCTTCGTTCAGTGAGTATGCTGGGCGTAGGTTCTACGCCCAGCATACTCACCTCAGTGCGCGAATATCGAACGAGCTATAGGTACAATTTACGTCTCAAAAAATTGTGCTTGAAATAGTGCCCAATATCAGTCCAATTTTTGCTTGACTTTTGACCTAGAAAACCATTAAATTTGATTGTAAACTTCTACATAC
>NWSH02000535.1:7471848-7484761 GCA_002382865.2 Heliothis virescens
AGAATCACGACCGTCACCTCAAGGTCACTAACCATTAATATTGACCCAAATTTAGGATACAAGAGCGAACGAAGCGAGCTCGGAGCATGGGGCACCCGACTCGGATAGGTTAGGTTAGAAGGGATAAATAGAAACGAATCGCTGCAAATCCGACCCCCACGTGGTCTAGTTTGTCCCAACCCTAGAGAGCAATTCAAAAGCGCGTAGGCGCGTAGGGGCGAGGCGGCCCGCGAGCTGAGGAGCAGGTGGTTATTACGCTTGTCGCCGCAGCTGAAGGCTGGCCGGCGAGCCGGCCAGCAAGCCAAAGCTGCGGCGGTAAGCGTAGTAACCATCTGCGACGACAAGCTCGCGTGGGACCGCCGGAGCACCGCAGCACCGGAGCCGTCACAGAAAACTTTGGATTGCATGTCCCTTTTTTGACATATTACAATTTTTTTAACCCTCGACTACGCTTACGTATGTATGGCTTTCACAGGGGAAGACACACACACACACACACACACACAACACGCTTCCTTGTCTATTCAAGGAAATCACGGATCTTGCTTTTCGTAATTTCAACCTTTCTCAAGGTCAATGACTATGAGGACAAGGTCAGTGACATAATTAGAATCGCGGATGTTACTTAAAAAATTTTGACCTTGACTTCAAGGTCATTGATCTTGACCTCAAGATCAAGGACTATGAAGACAAGGTCAGTGACCTTAATAGATCGCGGATTTTACTTAAAAATTTTGACCTTGACCTCAAGGTCAAGGACCACGAGGACAAGGTCAGTTACCTTACTTGAATCGCGGATTATACATAAAAAAATGACCTTGACCTCAAGTCATTGACCTTGACCTCAAGGTCAAAGGACCATAAGGACAAGGTCAGTGACCTAACTAGAATCGGGGATTTTACATAAAAATTGACCTCGAGGTCAAGGTCACCGACCTTGAGGTCAAGGTCACCGACCTTGAGTCAAGGTCACTGACCTTGAATGACCTTGAGGTGCACCATGGTGTTTTCCACCCTTCTACTCCCACATCCCCACCGGGTCCGAAGCTTGATTAGGCGATAGTTTTGGTGAAATTTTTCTAAGTCTTTTTTTCATAGTGTCCCGTTTCGTATCCACTGACCAGTATACAGCCTGGTAGTGATACATGCAATGTGGAAGGGCCTTCCTGGTTTTGCTCCTTTTCAGTTCTAACAGAAGTTGGTAAACTCAGCTAAAGGATACTGTGAGCTGTTCAGGAAGGGTTGAACCAGTACTCGGAGATGTGTATATGGCACTAGTAATATGGGTATGTAGTAGTTATATTCTTAAATATAACATATTTTAAGTATTGCACACACAATATTTGAGCAGCATGATCAAAAGTATATAGGTTTTGGTGTTCTTTGGGTGAAAAAAGTAGTTGTTTTGTAAAAGATGATGGTTTGAAGATATCTAATAGTTATGCTATATTTCAGTTTGATAAACTATGGATTCCTAACTTTACAGCATCAACTTACAAGGCCTGGAACAATATGCAGCTCGTCCTAACAGGCATGTGATTCAGCCCCCCCAGCAAGCCCCAGCCCTCGGACACCAGCAATGCTGTCAGCAGGATCCAAGGCTAAGGCTGCTCCTCATATACCATTCAATCTGCCTCCACTACCTGATCCACATGCTTACATAAGGACACCAGTAAGTACAATATAAACTTATCATTTATAATCTGGAAACTTATTCCATATTCATTAGTTACTGTGGTAATACTTTTTCATATTCTGTGCCTGCATTCTTTTTTCAATTTTATTCTAAATACTTCAGACTCATAAGCAGCCAGTGACAGAATATGAAGCAATTAGAGAAAAGGCTGCCTCACAAAAAAGGGATATTGAGAGAGCACTAACAAAGTTTTTAGCCAAAACTAGTGAAACACACAACCTGTTCAACACTGAAGATAATCAGGTTTTCCATGTAAGTCTATTTTACTGTAAATGCGTTAATTTCTCAAGAACCTTTCAAGATTCAAGGATTTAGAATACTCTTCCAAGTATACATATATTTTTTTAATGAAAAACTTTAATATTTTTACAGTAATAGCCTGCAAGCAAACATTCCCGGCATATTACCATGTCTGCTACCTACAGACCAAGTATTTGATTTTGAAGAACTGAGGTACCACTTTGCTGTAAACAATAGAACTGAAGATATGCCAGCTGATAAAAAAGGTAGTGTTTGTTTTTTTTATATTTAATATGTTTTTATATTTGATTATGTAGACATTGAAACTCTGATGAGCAAATCATGTATATCCTAACTTATAAAATAAAAAAATATGGTTTATTAATTCTGAATTAGAATTTCCATTTTATTAATAAATACTTTATGTTGCAGACCAATCTGACAATGAAGGTGACAATATGGGTGATGGTGATAACCCAAACAGTTCACAAATGGACAACCCTGATACAAGTATGGCATCAAGTCCAGAACGAAGCAAAGCTGTGGATAAACACAAACTCATGAAGACTTTTTAAGGCTAAGAAATATAGTATTTAAATAAAAATACCATTTAATTAATCATATTTTATTCATTTAATTACATAATAACCAGCCCAGCCTATTCACAAAATGCAAGCAACAATATTTAGACCTAGATCCAAAAACATCCAATTCTTACTGCCTGTTCATAAGTTCAAGATCTGACAGATATTCCTGATTATACCATCGATTTTTTTAAATTTTCGATGGCATGATCTGTCAGTCTAGCTATCTAGAACTATCCAGATCCTGTGAAACTTGCCATTAGTTTATTTTTCTTTCTAGAGCCCTTTATATGTCCTATTTCTAGCTGGTTATTGTTATTTCTGTTGATAATAAAACAATTATGATGAAAATATTACTTTATTGAGAAAGTCACTTCAATAGCTCAGAGTTAATAACAGGCAGTACTCTAATGCCATTCCTATCAACAACCGTCACTTGGAAGTTTGGCAGGCTGACAAACAGTCTCCGATGTACCTCCTCACACACATCTTCAGGATTTCATAAGCTTCTGCTTCAGTGGCATCTGTAAAAAAAATGTTTTCCATGTAATATGTTAGTTCAGCATGTTAACTGATGTGCATAAAAAGAGGATATTTTTGAATAGAAATATCTGCACCATGTAGTTCCATCAAATAAATACATTAACTGACTTTTTTGTGGTAACGATCCATGATACTCAAACTGAGGTAACCACAAATCCATGACAAGCAAAAGGTACTTTCACACTTGACGCAAGGTAGTCCATGAAGTATAATTGGACCATTCTCTTTGTCATAGCCTCCCATCAGAACATTCACAAAGTAAGGTGTCTGAAATATAAAAACAATACATTATATTATATGAAGCTTGCACATTCCTACAATTATTGATTTTAGGATAATCCTATATTAATTAGTTTTTTAGTATTTTATACTGTCTGCCAAAACACTCTATGCATTATGTGATTTACAAATGGATCCAGGTTTCATATAGAGGATTATGGTTGAGCTGTCCTAGAAAATATCCAATAGGAACCGCCATAACATTAATACATTGTACAGACAGTACAAGCACGAGAAATTAAAGGGTTGAATATGGTTTGAACCAGTCTTTAGAAATCAGCTGTTAGCTTCTGTGAACCATTCCTAGTTTCATTAAAACTTACGCTGCTTCTCAGATACTCGGCGAGATTCCTGCGAGTGAAATTAGCGGCAGCAGTAGGTCCTAGCTCATATCCATTGCGCATTTTATACAACTGGATGTTCTTAGCAATGTATTCAGCAAACTGAGTTGAGTCGCCTTGATCGCCGATTACACCCATTATCAGTTTGTCAGATATCTTGTGAATCTTCTCCTCATCTAGAAATAATTAGAAACACATAATTAATACAATAATGCAGGTAGCATGACAAAAATAATACTTCTAACGAAAACCGCTAACTCACCGTCTTTCATCACCATAATACTGTGGCTATTGCTCTGATCGGCTGCTATCATTACGAAATCATCACACATGTATCCCTAATAGACATTGCAAGTTGATGTTCGACATTTTGGTGGAAATATATACCAAAATTCTAGACCGCAAGAATAACCTTACCAAGCAAGCAAACTTCAACAAACAATCCTTCTCCCTGGTTTTCAATCTTGTCAAATCACCAAATCACTGAATGTCACAGATAACATATTGAGACTACCAATAATTGTTATTCGAATAATTAGTCGATATTAAAATAACTACATCAACAAAAATAGATCCTCGTTTTCTTTCTTTTTTCTCAAAACATTTTTTTATTTTGACAATTGAACTTGAACATTTAAAGTAAACAGTGGTTCAAAGAAAACTGACAATCATATTGTCGGTTAACTTAGGCAAATCTAATTTATCATCATCATCTTAGCCATGCGTTAGGTATCAACTGCTCGATAGTCGATAGAATGCAGATCAGCTAACTTGATTTATTTCCGACAGGGTTGAGTAGAAAATGCAATTCAGAGAAATTAAATGAAACGTCAATCATCACTCGTCAAGTCGTCACTGTCAAGTGTCAACTGTCACATGTTGAGTTTGACATTACATGTACGTACGATGTTATGGTTATTGACGAAATGAAGAGTATTTTAAAATAAGATAAAGGAAATATAAATTAAAAACGTCTATTATGTTTAAAAAAATAGCATTAGGTATTTCAGGAGGCGTTGACAGCGCCGTATCTGCACTCCTCCTCAAGCGAGCTGGTAAATTCCGAACTCCCTCAAATGATAGTATTTTGTGATAAGTTCATGTGAAAAAAAGTAAAGTAATAAACAGGAATGTAATACTTCCAGGATACCAGGTTGAAGGTGTATTTATGAGAAATTGGGACAATAACTATGAAGCCGGTTTTTGCTCAGATGAAAGGGATTTCGAAGACGCAACATTTGTGTGTCGTAAGCTCGATATTCCTTTGCATAGAGTATACTTTATTAAAGAATATTGGAATGATGTATTCAGTGTATTACTCGAAGAGTACGAGACAGGTCTAACGCCAAACCCGGACATATTGTGCAATAGATATATTAAATTTGACAGCTTTTTCCAACATTGCAGGAACAATTTAGGCTTTGATGCTATAGCAACGGGTCACTATGCAAATACATCATTTGGTCCGTTTTTAGAAAAGTACAATGAGAATGAAGGTATTATTGACATGGATGCATTAACATCAGATACACTTTTTGTATAAACCCAATGAGTGATAAAATTTATTTATTTATTTCCAGGAGTTAGGTTGTTACAGCCAACTGATAAGCACAAAGATCAAACATTCTTCTTATCCCAAGTGAAGCAATTCTCTCTAAGGAAATGTATGTTTCCCATAGCAGGGTTGTTAAAGAAGGAAGTGAGACAGATAGCTAAATCTGAAGGCCTTTTGAATGTAGCGAGTAAAAAAGACAGCACTGGTATCTGTTTTATTGGAAAAAATAAGTTTCAAGATTTCATTGAAGAAGTAAGTGTGGAGAAGAATAAGACTCAATCATCAATTCGAGGATCTATGATAACTAATTTATATATTTTATTGCAATTTTATTTATTGATACTTTTACTTTATTTCACAGTACATTGAAACAAAGAAAGGTCTGTTCATAGACATAGATACAGGTCAAGTTGTGGGAGAACATGGAGGCTTGCACAAGTGGACAGTTGGTCAAAGATGCTGTATACCAAGCCACAAAGAAGCATACTTCATATTTAAAAAAGATTTGGAGACCAACAATATTTGTGTGGTATGTGAAATTTAAAACTGCTCTTTGCAAATGCGTTATTTGTTTAGATCACCAGTAATTAATCATCAAAACATTTTCAGGTATCAGGAACCAAGCACCCGGCACTCTGGAATAACATATGTGTGACCGGCCCACCACATTGGATACATAGTGAACCCACAGAATTAGTCAATAATAGTGTACTGAATTGTTACTTTCGTTTTCAACACACAAAACCACTCACAGCCTGTAGAGTGGTCAGAAATGCTGAAGGGCTGACTATCTTACTAGACAATAAATTAAGGGCATTAACAGAAGGTCAATTTGGAGTGCTGTACAAAGATGGAGAATGCCTTGGAAGTGCAAAGATCAAGGACATTTGTCATAATTTAGTTTAGTTAATTTGTGTTGAATAAAGTTGTTGGCATTTTAAAATGTTTTATTTTTTACTAGCCGTTCCCGCGGTTTCACTCGCGTCCCGTGGGAATAGCTGCCCGTACCCGGATAAACTTTTAAAATCATAAATTAAAAATTTAAAAAACCCCCGACACAAAAACTTGATTTCCCTTTAAAAAGTAAAAAATAATAAAAAAAATACGTCGCGTTGGGGGACCGCTCCTAAATAGGTAGGCATGTGATACTTATGAAAAAAATCGTAAATAAGTAAGGAATAATTAGGAGCGGTCCCCCAACGCGACGTATTTTTTTTATTATTTTTTACTTTTTAAAGGGAAATCAAGTTTTTGTGTCGGGGGTTTTTTAAATTTTTAATTTTTGATTTTAAAAGTTTATCCGGGTACGGGCAGCTATTCCCACGGGACGCGAGTGAAACCGCGGGAACGGCTAGTAAAAAATAAAACATTTTAAAATGCCAACAACTTTATTCAACACAAATTAACTAAACTAAATTATGACAAATGTCCTTGATCTTTGCACTTCCAAGGCATTCTCCATCTTTGTACAGCACTCCAAATTGACCTTCTGTTAATGCCCTTAATTTATTGTCTAGTAAGATAGTCAGCCCTTCAGCATTTCTGACCACTCTACAGGCTGTGAGTGGTTTTGTGTGTTGAAAACGAAAGTAACAATTCAGTACACTATTATTGACTAATTCTGTGGGTTCACTATGTATCCAATGTGGTGGGCCGGTCACACATATGTTATTCCAGAGTGCCGGGTGCTTGGTTCCTGATACCTGAAAATGTTTTGATGATTAATTACTGGTGATCTAAACAAATAACGCATTTGCAAAGAGCAGTTTTAAATTTCACATACCACACAAATATTGTTGGTCTCCAAATCTTTTTTAAATATGAAGTATGCTTCTTTGTGGCTTGGTATACAGCATCTTTGACCAACTGTCCACTTGTGCAAGCCTCCATGTTCTCCCACAACTTGACCTGTATCTATGTCTATGAACAGACCTTTCTTTGTTTCAATGTACTGTGAAATAAAGTAAAAGTATCAATAAATAAAATTGCAATAAAATATATAAATTAGTTATCATAGATCCTCGAATTGATGATTGAGTCTTATTCTTCTCCACACTTACTTCTTCAATGAAATCTTGAAACTTATTTTTTCCAATAAAACAGATACCAGTGCTGTCTTTTTTACTCGCTACATTCAAAAGGCCTTCAGATTTAGCTATCTGTCTCACTTCCTTCTTTAACAACCCTGCTATGGGAAACATACATTTCCTTAGAGAGAATTGCTTCACTTGGGATAAGAAGAATGTTTGATCTTTGTGCTTATCAGTTGGCTGTAACAACCTAACTCCTGGAAATAAATAAATAAATTTTATCACTCATTGGGTTTATACAAAAAGTGTATCTGATGTTAATGCATCCATGTCAATAATACCTTCATTCTCATTGTACTTTTCTAAAAACGGACCAAATGATGTATTTGCATAGTGACCCGTTGCTATAGCATCAAAGCCTAAATTGTTCCTGCAATGTTGGAAAAAGCTGTCAAATTTAATATATCTATTGCACAATATGTCCGGGTTTGGCGTTAGACCTGTCTCGTACTCTTCGAGTAATACACTGAATACATCATTCCAATATTCTTTAATAAAGTATACTCTATGCAAAGGAATATCGAGCTTACGACACACAAATGTTGCGTCTTCGAAATCCCTTTCATCTGAGCAAAAACCGGCTTCATAGTTATTGTCCCAATTTCTCATAAATACACCTTCAACCTGGTATCCTGGAAGTATTACATTCCTGTTTATTACTTTACTTTTTTTCACATGAACTTATCACAAAATACTATCATTTGAGGGAGTTCGGAATTTACCAGCTCGCTTGAGGAGGAGTGCAGATACGGCGCTGTCAACGCCTCCTGAAATACCTAATGCTATTTTTTTAAACATAATAGACGTTTTTAATTTATATTTCCTTTATCTTATTTTAAAATACTCTTCATTTCGTCAATAACCATAACATCGTACGTACATGTAATGTCAAACTCAACATGTGACAGTTGACACTTGACAGTGACGACTTGACGAGTGATGATTGACGTTTCATTTAATTTCTCTGAATTGCATTTTCTACTCAACCCTGTCGGAAATAAATCAAGTTAGCTGATCTGCATTCTATCGACTATCGAGCAGTTGATACCTAACGCATGGCTAAGATGATGATGATAAATTAGATTTGCCTAAGTTAACCGACAATATGATTGTCAGTTTTCTTTGAACCACTGTTTACTTTAAATGTTCAAGTTCAATTGTCAAAATAAAAAAATGTTTTGAGAAAAAAGAAAGAAAACGAGGATCTATTTTTGTTGATGTAGTTATTTTAATATCGACTAATTATTCGAATAACAATTATTGGTAGTCTCAATATGTTATCTGTGACATTCAGTGATTTGGTGATTTGACAAGATTGAAAACCAGGGAGAAGGATTGTTTGTTGAAGTTTGCTTGCTTGGTAGGTTATTCTTGCGGTCTAGGAATTTTGGTATATATTTCCACCAAAATGTCGAACATCAACTTGCAATGTCTATTAGGGATACAGTGTGATGATTTCGTAATGATAGCAGCCGATCAGAGCAATAGCCACAGTATTATGGTGATGAAAGACGGTGAGTTAGCGGTTTTCGTTATGAAGTATTATTTTGTCATGCTACCTGCATTATTGTATTAATTATGTGTTTCTAATTATTTCTAGATGAGGAGAAGATTCACAAGATATCTGACAAACTGATAATGGGTGTAATCGGCGATCAAGGCGACTCAACTCAGTTTGCTGAATACATTGCTAAGAACATCCAGTTGTATAAAATGCGCAATGGATATGAGCTAGGACCTACTGCTGCCGCTAATTTCACTCGCAGGAATCTCGCCGAGTATCTGAGAAGCAGCGTAAGTTTTAATGAAACTAGGAATGGTTCACAGAAGCTAACAGCTGATTTCTAAAGACTGGTTCAAACCATATTCAACCCTTTAATTTTCTCGTGCTTGTACTGTCTGTACAATGTATTAATGTTATGGCGGTTCCTATTGGAATATTTTCTAGGACAGCTCAACCATAATCCTCTATATGAAAACCTGGATCCATTTGTAAATCACATAATGCATAGAGTGTTTTGGCAGACAGTATAAAATACTAAAAAACTAATTAATATAGGATTATCCCTAAAATCAATAATTGTAGGAATGTGCAAGCTTCATATAATATAATGTATTGTTTTTATATTTCAGACACCTTACTTTGTGAATGTTCTGATGGGAGGCTATGACAAAGAGAATGGTCCAGAATTATACTTCATGGACTACCTTGCGTCAAGTGTGAAAGTACCTTTTGCTTGTCATGGATTTGGTGGTTACCTCAGTTTGAGTATCATGGATCGTTACCACAAAAAAGGTCAGTTAATGTATTTATTTGATGGAACTACATGGTGCAGTATTTCTATTCAAAAATATCCTCTTTTTATGCACATCAGTTTAACATGCTGAACTAACATATTACATGGAAAACATTTTTTTTTACAGATGCCACTGAAGCAGAAGCTTATGAAATCCTGAAGATGTGTGTGAAGGAGGTACATCGGAGACTGTTTGTCAGCCTGCCAAACTTCCAAGTGACGGTTGTTGATAGGAATGGCATTAGAGTACTGCCTGTTATTAACTCTGAGCTATTGAAGTGACTTTCTCAATAAAGTAATATTTTCATCATAATTGTTTTATTATCAACAGAAATAACAATAACCAGCTAGAAATAGGACATATAAAGGGCTCTAGAAAGAAAAAATAAACTAATGGCAAGTTTCACAGGATCTGGATAGTTCTAGATAGCTAGACTGACAGATCATGCCATCGAAAATTTAAAAAAATCGATGGTATAATCAGGAATATCTGTCAGATCTTGAACTTATGAACAGGCAGTAAGAATTGGATGTTTTTGGATCTAGGTCTAAAATATTGTTGCTTGCATTTTGTGAATAGGCTGGGCTGGTTATTATGTAATTAAATGAAATAAAATATGATTAACTTAAATGGTATTTTTATTTAAATACTATATTTTCTTAGCCTTAAAGAAGTCTTCATGAGTTTGTGTTTATCCACCAGCTTTGCTTCGTTCTGGACTTGATGCCATACTTGTATCAGGGTTGTCCATTTGTGAACTGTTTGGGTTATCACCATCACCCATATTGTCACCTTCATTGTCAGATTGGTCTGCAACATAAAGTATTTATTAATAAAATGGAAATTCTAATTCAGAATTAATAAACCATATTTTTTTATTTTATAAGTTAGGATATACATGATTTGCTCATCAGAGTTTCAATGTCTACATAATCAAATAATAAAAACATATTTAAATATAAAAAAAAACAAACACTACCTTTTTTATCAGCTGGCATATCTTCAGTTCTATTGTTTACAGCAAAGTGGTACTCCAGTTCTTCAAAATCAAATACTTGGTCTGTAGGTAGCAGACATGGTAAGTATGCCGGGAATGTTGGCTTGCAGGCTATTACTGTAAAAATATTAAAGTTTTTCATTAAAAAAATATATGTATACTTGGGAAGAGTATTCTAAATCCTTGAATCTTGAAAGGTTCTTGAGAAATTAACGCATTTACAGTAAAATAGACTTACATGGAAACACCTGATTATCTTCAGTGTTGAACAGGTTGTGTGTTTCACTAGTTTTGGCTAAAAACTTTGTTAGTGCTCTCTCAATATCCCTTTTTTGTGAGGCAGCCTTTTCTCTAATTGCTTCATATTCTGTCACTGGCTGCTTATGAGTCTGAAAGTATTTAGAATAAAATTGAAAAAAGAATGCAGGCACAGAATATGAAAAAGTATTACCACAGTAACTAATGAATATGGAATAAGTTTCCAGATTATAAATGATAAGTTTATATTGTACTTACTGGTGTCCTTATGTAAGCATGTGGATCAGGTAGTGGAGGCAGATTGAATGGTATATGAGGAGCAGCCTTAGCCTTGGATCCTGCTGACAGCATTGCTGGTGTCCGAGGGGCTGGGGCTTGCTGGGGGGGCTGAATCACATGCCTGTTAGGACGAGCTGCATATTGTTCCAGGCCTTGTAAGTTGATGCCTGTAAAGTTAGGAAATCCATAGTTTATCAAACTGAAATATAGCATAACTATTAGATATCTTCAAACCATCATCTTTTTACAAAACAACTACTTTTTTTCACCAAAGAACACCAAAAACCTATATACTTTTTGATCATGCTGCTCAGAAATATTGTGTGCAATACTTGAAAATATGTTATATTTAAGAATATAACTACTACATACCCATATTAACTAGTGCCATATACACATCTCCGAGTACTGGTTCAACCCTTCCTGACAGCTCACAGTATCCTTTAGCTGAGTTACCAACTTCTGTTAGAACTGAAAAGGAGCAAAAACCAGGTAAGGCCCTTCCACATTGCATGTATCACTACCAGGCTGTATACTGGGTCAGTGGATACGAAACGGGACACTATGAAAAAAAGACTTAGAAAAATTTCACCAAAATCTATCGCCTAATCAAGCCTTCGGGACCCGGTGGGATGTGGGAGTAGAAGGGTGGGGAAACACCATGGTGCACCTCAAGGTCATTCAAGGTCAGTGACCTTGACCTCAAGGTCGGTGACCTTGACCTCAAGGTCGGTGACCTTGACCTCGAGGTCAATTTTTTATGTAAAATCCCCGATTCTAGTTAGGTCACTGACCTTGTCCTTATGGTCCTTGACCTTGAGGTCAAGGTCAATGACTTGAGGTCAAGGTCATTTTTTTATGTATAATCCGCGATTCAAGTAAGGTAACTGACCTTGTCCTCGTGGTCCTTGACCTTGAGGTCAAGGTCAAAATTTTTAAGTAAAATCCGCGATTCTATTAAGGTCACTGACCTTGTCTTCATAGTCCTTGATCTTGAGGTCAAGATCAATGACCTTGAAGTCAAGGTCAAAATTTTTTAAGTAACATCCGCGATTCTAATTATGTCACTGACCTTGTCCTCATAGTCATTGACCTTGAGACAAGGTTGAAATTACGAAAAGCAAGATCCGTGATTTCCTTGAATAGACAAGGAAGCGTGTGTGTGTGTGTGTGTGTGTGTGTGTCTTCCCCTGTGAAAGCCATACATACGTAAGCGTAGTCGAGGGTTAAAAAAATTGTATATGTCAAAAAAGGGACATGCAATCCAAAGGTTTTCTGTGACGGCTCCGGTGCTGCGGTGCTCCGGCGGTCCCACGCGAGCTTGTCGTCGCAGATGGTTACTACGCTTACCGCCGCAGCTTTGGCTTGCTGGCCGGCTCCGCCGGCCAGCCTCAGCTGCGGCGACAAGCGTAATAACCACCTGCTCCTCAGCTCGCGGGCCGCCTCGCCCCTACGCGCCTACGCGCTTTTGAATTGCTCTCTAGGGTTGGGACAAACTAGACCACGTGGGGTCGGATTTGCAGCGATTCGTTTCTATTTATCCCTTCTAACCTAACCTATCCGAGTCGGGGTGCCCCATGCTCCGAGCTCGCTTCGTTCGCTCTTGTATCCTAAATTTGGGTCAATATTAATGGTTAGTGACCTTGAGGTGACGGTCGTGATTCTGGAGGTCAAGGTCGAATGACCTTGAAAGTCATAGTCAAGCCTACATTGGGAGTTTCTGGAATTCCATAATTAGAATCGCGGATGTTAC
>NWSH02000535.1:7487656-7498312 GCA_002382865.2 Heliothis virescens
AGGACAAGGTCAGTGACCTAACTAGAATCGGGGATTTTACATAAAAAATTGACCTTGAGGTCAAGGTCACCGACCTTGAGGTCAAGGTCACTGACCTTGAATGACCTTGAGGTGCACCATGGTGTTTCCCCACCCTTCTACTCCCACATCCCACCGGGTCCCGAAGGCTTGATTAGGCGATAGATTTTGATGAAATTTTTCTAAGTCTTTTTTTCATAGTGTACTGTTTCGTAGTCACCCAGATGCTTTTCGCCATCGTTTTTACGACAAACGGTTGGTCGGAGACAAAAATTACCCAGATGCTTTTCGCCTTATTTTTAGGTGTTCTATACGATAGAATCGAGAAAACAACGATTTGAGAGAAATAAAAAAAAAATGTTTTTTATTTTCTAAGTCCCTGGTGCCTTTATAATGGAATCCCTTCGACATCGTTTTTACGACAAACGGTTGGTCGGAGACAAAAATCACCCAGATGCTTTTCGCCTTATTTTTTGGTGTTCTATACGATAGAATCGAGAAAATAAACAAAATACAAAAAAATAATTTTTTGCAAAAATTTTCTAAGTCTTTTTTCCTCAGTGTCCCGTTACGTACACTCCAACCGTATACTGTGACATTTGACATGGATAGCGCGTAGGCTTGGGAGCCTGTAGGTTAAGCTAAGATCTAAATACTAGTTGAACAAACAAGACGGGAAGGAGGACACAGAGGTCGCGAGCATTCAATGTCTGTTACTTAGTTTAATAGAGAGTAATTTTAAATGACTTACAACACTGAAGCATTTCTGTAAGAGTCTCTAGTGCCATTTTGTCAGCAGAGTCGAAGCCTGTTTCAAGCAAAACAGTGGATACAGCTATGTTTAATATTCGTCTCCGTGCATCTGAACCATTTTCTACTTTCTCAGTATTTTCTGCCATATTGTGTTATTCAATATTGTGAAGTCTCTCAAGCTTTTACAATACAATCAACAAATTTAACTTTTTTCTGACGACAGAAAATATTTTGTATATTTGACACTGACAGATCCTCAGATCAGAATTACAATTACAGATACAGATAGAGATGTATCTTGTGACGACAGAGATGAATGAGTTTTTATTTATTATTTTATTTTACTTAAAAAAAACAGAGGGATTTTTTATTTATTAAGGTAAAATTTCTGGATATGAAACAATGGACGTGAAAATGCAATTAATTAATTCATGGAAGTGTGAGAAAAAAATAAAGAAACTTTACAAACAAGACTTTTTTTTTCACTATACTGAGTTTGACAATTTTGAAGTATGACACATTGACATGGCGTATTTGACGTTACGTGCGTAAGCATCTTCACGAGCGAGCATCGATTTCATGACGAAATTATATGTTCCTTGTTCTTTTTGGTAGTTGTTTAGTTAAAATTAATTCAATTTGAATATAAAGTAATTTAGAAGATCTGTGTACAAGTTCAGATGAGAAGGTAACTTTAAATTAACATATGTGTCACTTATTGAAGTTACAAAAAGCAAATTGGGTAAGTGCCTTGGCTAATCATTATTGCATTTGTATAAATCTAAATTACATGCCTAATAGAGCCCGATACCAGCTTACCAAGACTTCTTGATATTATAAGTGACCGAATGTTGAACGTGTCCGAATCTGAATTATGTAAAAGCTCTGTCCACTACCTCAATTTTTTTAAGAATTAGAAAGTTAAAGTAGAAGTAACTATTGCGTATTATTAACAGTGAAATTGAACTTATAAGTCTTAATGTTTAGAATTTACAACATCTACATTGTCTTATTTATATTTCAGTCAATTTGGAGTACCTGAAGTAGTTGACTTCCTATCAATATGGTGAAAATTTATGCACTGGGAGTGCTATACAAAGGAGTCAACAGTGCGACGCTCCTAAAAGCAGCATATAATCTACAAAGCTTCAGTATATTTCAGCGTGGCTCAGTTCAAGAGTTTATGGTATTTGTCAGTAAGACAATAGTTGAAAGAACCCAGCCAGCATCTCGGCAGTCCGTTAAAGAGGGAGAGTATATGCTACAAGTCTATGTCAGAGCTGATAACTTGGCAGGAGTTCTGATATCTGACCATGAGTATCCTAACAGAGTGGCTCACACACTGATCACCAAAATTCTGGATGAGTTCACAGCAGCAGTGCCTGCAACCCAATGGCCGACAGCCAGTGAGGACAGAATAGATTTCCATGTGTTGCCAGAATACTTAACAAGATACCAAAACCCCAGGGAAGCTGATGCTTTGACAAAAATACAGAATGACTTGGATGAAACAAAGATCATTCTCCATGATACTATTAAGGCAGTGTTAGAAAGAGGTGAAAAATTGGATGATGTTGTTGCTAAGACTGAGAGTCTATCAACGCAGAGTAAATTGTTTTACAAGACTGCCCGAAAGACTAACAGCTGCTGTAATTTCTAAGGCGTTCTGATGTTAGACCTGACTTGGCCATAGTTCAATTATTTTTATTATGATTTTAATGTTATTGAAGGCATGATTTCATTATTGTGGCCATTATTGTACCCACTGTAAAAATTAATAGATAAAATGTTAGATTTATTTTCTTTCATTCTTTACAATAATGTCACATGTATTCAATTAGGTAGGTATTACATAAATGTTATGTTTTTAGGGGTTTCCTGTATTATTGGACATACAGTATAATGTTAAATGTATGTGAATAATTTTAGGTAATATGGTGGTCAAATAAAATATTCTCAGTAAAAAATGCTATGATGCCAAATCAGATATCATCACAATGTTATAAGTAAAGATACTGAATATGGTATTGTTTGAAAGCTTTCCCTGTGGCCTAAACATTATATTACAATAAAATAAACTTTAGTTAAGGCTGCACACATCCATACTTCTGTGAGTGCAAGTTAGTTTTAATGTCTATGTGAATGAATTTGAACAAATATGTAGTTGTTACTTAAAAGTATGATTTGTATTCTACTTGTGTGATAAAAATAGCAATTTATTAAATCTATAAGTTTTGCATCACTACCAGAATATTATTGATGCCACATTTATTTGATTAAAAGATATGCACTTTTAAGGGTGAACCTAATTTATTTTTCCATCCGCTAGCAAAGGTTTGATATGGGGATGTTTTAGGCAATGGATGTGTGTTAGCAATAACCATATATTATGTATAAACAATTAATGTCCTTATTGTAGTAATTGTTAAAAAAGCTAGAGTAGTATTGAATCATGAGATTTAAATGTTAAAAACAGGAAGTAATACTTTATATGAAAGTAAAAGAAGTGGAAATTGAATAGGTACCTATTTAGTCTCACAGCGCACAGTTTATCACTATATCTTTGGTTTTAATATTTGTATAATAATTGTATCTTACATTTGCTAGCTGTACTGTACCTCTTATCTGTCTGGGAAAGAGTTCTATATAAATAAATGGATTTCCCACATGCTTAAAGAGTCACTATTTATCTTAATATCTATTGTTTTAAATAATTTCAAGTGCTAACGAGTCATACAGTGGCAGTGATTCATGCATTATAAGTTGTACCCGTTGCTGCAAAGCAGTGATAGTACAAAGGTTATACTCTTTTATACTGTACCTAACAAGGTCCAAGTTCACCAACAGCATAAGCATCATTTTCCTGAAAACTGCTGTTTTCTGAAAAACGGATGTTCATGTTGTCAGCGAAGTTGGGCCTAAGTATGCTACAATAGAGCCTTCAGCTATCTGGGCAATTTGTGATCAATAATGACATTGTACCTATTGTGCGCTCGTAATGTATATTTAATATCAAAGTATACTGCAGTGTGAAGATCTATAACGGGCAATTTATACAGATATATGTATAACAGGGTGGGAGGTGCATTGACACAAGGTCGTATACCAACCTATAACCCACCTGACCTACATCCTTGAGTGATGACCTGATTTACGTAGTGGCTGCATTCGATTATACGTTGGCATTCATTTATAAAACAACAGAAAATACAATTGTACATTCCTAATTCTTATATAGTAAATTAGATCTGGAAATTGTGAACGCCAGCCGGGCCTTTGCAGACATTTATTGTTTAATTTGTTTAGTACGTAAATCATGTTTGGAGAGAAAGTATACTGGTATAACAAACTTGATTATGGTCGGTACATGTAATTAGAATGGCGGTACTGATTTCTGATTTAGGTACAGTCGACAGCAAGTCAGTGTACCCAAATCTGTCAAATTTTACCAAGCGAACATTAACCTTCCACTATTGTGATAAGGTTGAAAATCTATCGCAGAAATTTGTCAGCTTGTGGTAACTTGATGTGTTGTCAACTGTACCTATTTGTGACTTGTAAGTTAATGTCTATCAGTATTTTTGCCTAATATAGTAATTTAAATACTGTAACACTAACTGTTGCCGAGTATGCTATATATATGCTAAGCCCATTCATCTATGTGTAACCGAACTTATAGAACACCATAAGCTTGTTGCATTTTTGCATTCATATGTAAGCGTCTTAACTGGACAACAAAGAAAGTAGGAATAGGTAATTCGTTGTGGGAAAAGTGGCATCGTTTGTATTCTATAGATGTCTGTGGCGATAATAAGGTTTGTATAATATCTATACTCTAGTATTGATAAAGTTATAAGGTTATCCTTGAAAATTTTGGATGTGATTTGAAAATTTTAATTGATGTGTAATATCTACTTTGTATTAACATGTTAATGGAAGTTGGATGTTATTTATTGTACACTTGCTTCATGACGTGTTAGTCTATAAATAAATCGATATTTACAATTTATTTCGGGTAGTTTTATTACTGTATTGTAGGTAATGATAAGCTGCGTAGGTCACAGCTGCAGCACAAGGAAGGCATGAATTCACGAGTCTGTTCATTAGCGTAGTTCGTAGTTAAAAGAAGGCCGAGAATATACGTCGAATTTCTGTCCAGATTTTTCAAAATAGGTAAAATGTTTCGGGTTGTAAATGAAAATTCAAAGTTGAAATAAAAATACATATATTAATTACATCAATATTAAATTACAGCCAACATAACTATTTATGTTACTTTAATAAAATATACCTATATAATTTTCATTGAAACAAAATAAATAATAAAAACAAGGTATTCTTCCTTATTAGTAGAGCTAACACTAAAATCATTGACTATAGAAGGTTGCAATCGCACTTTGTCCAGGTAACATTTAAAACAATCCTCCTACAAGCAAGGGAGAGCTCACTTATAGTAATAATAGTATTATTATGGAATTTACTCATTAATTCTATGATTAATTAATAATGAGTATTGATGTCGGGAGAATCAGCACATGAGTAACTTGTAAAGAGCGTCCATTTTTGGGTATTTTGTGCTCTAGAACTATCACCTACATATACTACGATAAATACAGTTGTAAGCATGCTAAGGGGTTTAATTGTTATTTTTTATTAAAACTGGAGTTCTTATTGGACCTAGATACTAGGTATGGACTATATTATTAGCTGGAAACAATCAGGCACAGACTCCCCCGTCATCCTTTAACCTAAATAGAAGGAGATTGGTATTACATCATTACTGAATAATAGATTTTTCGCAGCAAAATTTTTGGCATCAAGCAATGATAAAGAAAAAAGAACATAGAAAACTTAAGCTTTGGAATAGACAACCAGTGAGATTGTGCCATACATAACTTATGAGAATAAAATAACATAGTTTAAGCTGTAGGAACACAATGCCTTAAAAATAATTCTCGAAGACAGTTTCATTTCGTCAGACCATCGTGGTCATACCTAATGTTATCTATATATTCATTCAAGTAGATACTACAATATACCAAAATGTAAATAGGGTTACATAAGAAAGGAAATAATAAATACTGTAGTGACGCCTGTTTGGTATACAATGATATTTGTATGACTCTAAAATTTATATTTATCTATCGTTAAACGGAATGCACATTTCACATGAATCGCAGAGAATATTACCTCCATTTGTTTGGAATTATCAATACAGTTTGGCTTTTACAAATCTCACTGGATAGATAACAAATAATAGCAAGTTCTAAAACAAAATTATATATTTACAAAAATAATAGTCAACACAATACAGAGATACATTGTAGGAAATAGTGAAGGCAGGAAATGACGTAATAGGTAATCAAATTGAAACATATAAATGCCCTTTTTCAATTTATTTTCCACGTGGGAAATATAACGTTAAATATAATTCTTTATTTCGATCGCACTACTTAAAATTATGTTTCTAATGATAAAGAGATTTCACTATTATAGTCTTACAATATATCTCTTTAACACACAAGTGTTTATTTTTTGTTTACATCTATGCTCTAATATTACATTTAAAATATGTTACAATGTTCCCATTTGTTATTTTCCGTAAATTGTAAATATTGGCTGACGTATAAATGAAATAATTAAAAATCGTTTTGAATTTCCATGAAGGTAATGTTGCTAATTAAATAAAGTAAATAGGCAACATGCTCATTTTTCGCAAAATCAGTCTTCCTGTAACTACTCTGGACCAGTCCTACTTAAAACAATTACTTGCTACTTTGGATGTTAAAGGCCGAAATGCAAATTTAAAATCAATTCCTTTGAAGGCAGGGTTAACGTTCATTATATTTGCGTTCTATCCATTAGTTGATATTATTAAAAAGTTTAAAAATCTACGCAGATACAAACACGGACACGCCTACGGGTATGGAGATACAGCTTGTAGGCGGGCTCTACACAATACGGAACTGAACTGAGGCAACCTTCACCCCGTTATCCGATTAAAATTACGTTCCTATAACATAAAATTATAAAACTTGCAAAATTTGTGATGTATCAATAACTACTTAATATAAAATTGGCGACTCTTTGCAAAAGTCGGGTATATTTTAGAAACTTAAATAGTATGGTTTGAAGCGATACGAATACCGCGAGCTGTGGCGCTAGCGCACCTGTGATGTATCAAACCGCGAACAAATGTACAGAAGAGATCCAATCGCGACGATTCTGACATTGCTCACGCGCATCTATGTGTTCTTAAATAATAAAAGAATAATTTAATATAGACTCTACCTTGACAACAATACACAGACAATATAACTCGATAATGTCTGTGCAACAATATAACAAATAGGTACATAATTAAACATAAATTTTAATAATTATAAATGCCTTTTCATTTTCCGAGTAGCCAATCAAAACTTAAAAGTCATACAAAATCGTATCAGCTATACATAATAGCCATCGAATCAGTACTCAGCTTTTCTCATCACTTTAGCAAGAGTGAGAATAAATAGGACATTCGCTCATCTTAAATTCAAGCAAAAAGAAAAATATATTGCTATACATAATTATGCATCTTCTTCAAACATGATATTCTTACAACTACTTACACATTATAAAAGGCATCCTTTGATACAAATAATTATTCGTCCAAATTATTTGAATCGCAAATCACTGTAAATCTAAATACGAAACAAACTTCTACGACAAATCACGACACAAGCAACAAAACTGACCGATCGGCGATTACTAACACAACGATTACGTAGTTTATTTTCACATAAAATGGCCACAGGTCACACATTCTACGATTTGCACCCGGGAACGCGTTTTTGTACTAATTTAAAGGGTTGCGATGAGACACTACTAGATAAATGATCAAGTCCGTAGAGGACTACGAGCGTCCATCCGCCGTCACACACCGAGCATCATGACGTACCGCCGACGTGCGAGTGTTTAATCTTCGAGACGTTACTTTGGTGTTTTCTTCCTTTAGGTAAAATACGTTATAAAAATTTGCTGTGAAGCACCCAAAGCGCGTCGACGTCTCATGTCCGGTGCACAGATCCACACAGATCTTATGAACTATATCCAGAGGGTAGCGTGTGGGCGCTCATTTATTGGGTACGTGTATTTTCTTGGATCTGAAGTCGTATATCTTGCGGCAGAAGAGCACGAGCTCGGGCGACACGGAGGGCGGCAGGCGGCTGTCGTTGGGCGCCACCGCCGGACTCACTTCGCTGGCCGGCATGGGTGGCACGATCGAAGGCCCAATAGGTACGCCCTCTTCAGCCGCTTTTAGCCGTTTGCGATACCTGTGATGTGTGAAACAAGTAACTTAATTAAAAACTCGTCTGCTCAACCTGTTCCCAGTTGGGTTTGGCTCTCAATTTAACCGAATGCAGGTAACTTGGTAAGACTATTTTCCTCTATTGAAAACTAAGTTCGGAATATTTGTCACTGTTTATTTGGAGTTCATTAAAATTATTTGGAAGCTTTGGTAAACATAAATACATAGTACTGACCGGCAGTACTCGTTAAAGGTGAGCACGTAGCACTTGTCCTCGATGCAGGCGACAGAGTTGGCGTCGCGGTGGCGTGACGCGAACACTTCATCGGGCGCGTCCGCCGGCTGCCGGCCGTGTTCCGTGTGCTCCGGCCGGTAATACCACACGAGGGACACCATCATTTCACCTGGATAACAAAATAAGCGCAAATGAGCACTAGCCTTTATAAAACCTACTGCAGTAAATTATGTTTGACACCCCGTTAAGTCGTTATGCATGGGGTCTAAGTCGTCGGGCACAAGTTTGTGGGTTCAGAGACATTCCCAAAGCAGTTTAGATGTTGGTGCCGCTTGTCATTTGAGATGATTAAAGTTTGACTATTAAGTATAAATGGTTCTCACGGTTCTCACCATCATCAGGGTTCTCCCACAGACTGGCGACCCTGGCGACGTAAGGTTGAGCTCTCGCTAGCGACGCTCGCAGAAGTACGCAGTCGCCTCGCGCCACACTGTCGCCGCTAGCGTGCGTCATGCGTGACCAGCAACGCGCCGTGCGATCCAATCGGGAGTCGTTCTGCAAGCGTAAATACATAAATTTTATTCACAACCTTAGAGTCGCGAAATCTGTATAAAGAACGGAGATCAACAATCATCACTATTAGAAAAGGATTGTCGTGTCGGATACTCACATTGAGGTAGACTTTGGATAGGTAATGTTCTCCGTCCCAGTTCCAGCCGTTGCTCCAGCGCGGCGGCGCGTGCGGCTCGAGGGCGGGCGGCGCGGGCGGGGGCCGGCGGCCGCGCCGCGCCTGCCCCGCGCCGCGCCGCCTCGCTCGCCGCACTGCCGCCCCTGTCGGCGCCGGCGACGCACACGCCTCCTCCACCACCAACGTCGCTTCATCTGTCTTGATCGCCGGCCTCTTTGACACCAACAATTTAACCACTTTCTCCACATTCTTAGCCTTAAGTTCTCCATTTGTCAGCTTGCACCGCTTCACTGTCGTCCTATCCAGTTTCACTGGCTTCGACTTATCTTTTTCAATGTCTAACATCTTTTTCTCCTCATCTTCTTCAAGTTTTGTCTCGAGGTCGTCCTCAATTGGCATTTCCTCGACGTCTGGTTCAAAATCTTCTTTTTCCTTTGAAGCTATCGTGATTTGTGCAGGTATCGTTATATCCAACGCAATAGCGTTAGTAATATTTTTATTGTCTTTTATTTCTGCTACGTCTTTATCGACTTGTGGTACAATAACATCAGATTCAATTTTGGTACATGGCATGAGTTTGTCATCAACATCGTCAGACTTGCTTAGGGGTTTACGGTCTTCCTCTGGACCAGGTTTTACGGTGGGTGGTTTTAATACTGATTTAACTCCGTTAGTAACTTTAGAATCAACTTTCTCGACTTTACACGCCATTTTCTTGCCTATTAATTGAGAAACGGCTGCTAATGTATTGGCTCGAACTCCGTTAACGGTGTTTGCATTCTCTACAATATTGTTGTTGATATTCAAAGTTTTCTTGGCACAACTTTGTGCAATATTTTCAGTAGGAGAGAGGAAAAGCTCTGCAGGATTGAGCTCAGCATCTAAACCCTTTGCATCAGGCCTGTCGATGCTATTTTTGCGTATAAGATTATCGAGAAGTAGAGCACTTTTATTTTTTGGTTTTGTAGATAGGGTTTCTTCCGCCAAAGCAGCGACATTTTTTAGTCTGACGTCTTCGTCAGCATGTTTATCGAGAAGCATCTTTTTTGGTTTTGAACCTCCGGTAGTGCTTTCTGATTTCCTTTTTGTACATTTCTTTTCTACAGGTGGTGATTTGGGTGTTCTTTTAGTTTGAGTAGGTTTCTTCTTGGGTTCCTTAGTGATAGTTTCTATCCTCGGAATTTCAGTTTGGTCACCTGAAACTTTCCTTCGCTTCTGAAGCTTAACATGTTCACCAATTCCGTTTGTCTTGCAAGCTTCCTCAAGTTGAGTATCCTTCATATCGATCTCTAGTTTAGGTTTCGAATATCTTCGCTTAACTGCTTTAGCGGCATCGGGAACAACGTTGGTATCTTTAACCGCGGTACTATTATGTTCTCTAAGTGCCAACGCTTCTGGTTTTCTAGCAGTGTTATACGTCGGACCTTCGTTCTCCTTTTTTACATCAACCAAGGGGGTCGACCTCTCATCTGAAGAAGATAAGTCAATAGGGGCACAAGTGGGAGGGGAAATAGCGAGCACATCGTCATCGGCGTCGCTGTGATGTGCTAGTAGAGCTGGCTGCGGCGTGGAGAGGAGCAGGCCGGTGTCGTCGCCGGCGAGCGAGCGCCGCGCCATGGCCTTGCCGAGGCGGGCGCGGCGCGGCGCCACGGGCGGCGGCTGCGGCGCGCA
>NWSH02000535.1:7517051-7533928 GCA_002382865.2 Heliothis virescens
AATCGTGCTTGTTACATATCGTAATTTCAAGATTAGGTATCGTTCCCGCAAAATATTATGTACAGAGACGGCCTTCAATTTCGCCGCCCTGATCACTCAAATGTCAGTCAACAAATTAGGAGCTGCCATCCGATCCCCTTCGTACGGACATCGTCCTATTTTAAGTGCGACGAGTGTATAACGTTCGTGAATATCCGAAATTCAATCGGCAATTCGGCCGATCCTAATAAAACCGTTATCGAAGATTTCTCCGAACACTAATAGTTTAGTGTAACGCGAGAACCGTATGAAACAGGAAATGTTACTGGATAACCGCAATGAAAAATGCAGTTTTAGATCTTTATTATTATATACGATCGGACATACATGGATATGGTTTAAATTGCTGTATTCTTTACCGAATCGACACTGAGTACGTATGTTTAATAATACCATAGATATCATTTTTTTGATGAGCCTGGCAGGTCTTAGAATTACTCTAAACTCATTTATCTTCACGCAGAACAATTTTCGTGACCATTAGTCTGATATCTACCACATTGGTTTTTCCTTTTTTTGATCACTTCAGCGAAGTAATGGTACTATTTAAAATAATGTTGTCCATATTATTTGGTTTACAGGAACTAAATTAACAATTATGATTAATCCGATTCACAAAGTATTGCTTTCGTTATTGCAAAACGAGCAGCATTATCATGTTGACGACCCTAGGTATCGGGATATGAGCGAAGAACCGAGAATGGTCGCATCCGGCGACCACCAAGGGTTCCTATCCTCTTCATTATAGCGCACCAACCGACCGATCTAGGCGATACAATGCCCGCCCCGCTGTTGACAAGCCATTGTCAATATTCTGCCTATCCACTACCCACTTACATTCAGGACATCGACCATACTTCCCTTCTTAGAGATCTATATTTAGAACGGGGGAGCTAGACGCGAAAATATACTATCTCATAAATATAACATTCAGAATTATGATATCTCAGCTGAAAATGTGTCGTTCTTGTTCTTATTTGTAAACAGATAATTAAACGCTCCTTCGCTATGAGTTAGTTATAATAAACTGAGTACAAATGGAAATCCTCTCAAACGAATCTTCCAGAGAAAACACCTGTTGGTAAATTGCAAACAGTGGCTCTTTATGAATATGTGCAAATATACGTTCTTGCAATCGTGGTTTATGACAATAACGTAAAATACAGTGTTTACGGTGCGTGAGCGGAAATTAATCGCCTTCAGTCTGATTAAGATAATGTGAAAACTGGAAAACGTAATTGTAACGTTTTTAAGTGTTATGATAATAAATGAACAGTTTTATGCTGTCAAAGCCAATTGATTAGCGTAGACGGTGTTCAGTGGCAAATGTCCAAACGAACGTGTTAACTTCAAGTTGATATAATTACGTCAGACGCCGGCACCCCGCTCTACCGTCGATCTACCCACTTGATAAAAAGCGTTCCGTGATCCTTGCTCTGTCACTCGTCGCTAATTGTCTGATTGGATCCGGGATATTTGTTATTGATTAAACATTTCACTTTGCATTTAGTGTCGATAATTTACGTCTGTTTCAAAACTATACGCCTTAATTAAAAAGCCATTTTGCCTAAAAAACTGCCGGCGGTTTCCGAAACAACGCCATACTGCTCATTCAAGGCTTTCTCGTGAAGCCTTTATAATCTTCCATGACTAAAACTAGGATTTCTTAATCATTCAAACTTTTTTTAGATATCCTCAAAAGTAAATTATCTTTAATCATTAAAATGTAATCTTCAATCTCTGATAATTGAATTTCTGAATGTTTGTAAATCGAGTCCGTGTCGTGAAGCTATCTAATATCGGTATGAGAAGCTGTTTTGTGGCTCACAACAAGCTTGTGAAAGTATGTAGGTGAAGCTACAGTTATAAAACAATAACTATGTAACTGTGGTTTACTGCACGATAACTAACACTCGATGAATCGGTTCGTGCATCGGAGGGGGCCAACCCTACCGTTCAAGGTCGCAAGGGTGTGAGCACAGTGTTATACGATTTGTTTATATGTACCTACACTACACACTTTACGATGCGCGCCCTTAATTGTACTTTTGAACCTCCTTCTAATAAATAAAAACGTTTTAGTGACATTCGTTTTACACCACTATTTGTTTGATATTTTTCAGCAAATTGCTTTTCGGTTTGAGTTTGCTTTCCGTAGAGAATTAATTTGATTTTTACGTTTTGTGCGTAAAAACTTGGTGTGAACAAGTTAGGGTATGTAGGTTACATTTAAGAATAGGTAGGAAGGTGGTGTAAGTTTATAAACTTTTACTTTGGTTGTTTAATTAATACCTATAGGATAGATAGCAAATACGATCGCAAAGTATTTATGAAGTTTTCTTCATTTATAGGGATTTGGTGTTAATATGATCGATTACCTAGGTATACAAATAATTAAATAAATTAACTACTAGGTACATTGATTACTACTGCCGCCATTCATTGGGTCGCTGCGCCAGAATTTAGTAAGTTCTCTAAACTAAAATAATTTTGCCTTCTAACAAATCCCCAGATTCCACATTCAACAACATTAAATGCAAATTAAATATAATAAATACCACCGTAAAGTTCTTCAACAACCACAACGACGAGGTTATATCTTTAAAGTATAAATGCAAATTAACACTTTTCCCGCCGCCAGATGGAAGCCGCTCTAGCCAAGTTATGCCGCCTTCGACGGTATTAGTGTTCGAGGCCCGAATGAATAAGTAGGGTACTACAAGCCAGTACAGAACCTACAGAGAGAACTACAACTAGAGAACGTTCCCTCACAGAAATTATTTACTTTTATTCAAGTTCCGCGAAAATGCAGATTCCATATCATATGTCTTTATTGGCACCCAAAGCCGATTTGATAAATTTGTTATTTTGTTAATATGACATCTGGATGCGAGCACGCGTTGGTCTGCTACGTTTAAATATCATTGAACAAAGGTACTTGTCTTTATGTATTCTTTTTTTGTAACACTAACTATAGACGCTTGATAGAAATATAGGGTGCCGTAGTTGCTTCAAGTCAGATTAGGCTGCCATTAGTATAAATCTATGAATCATATTAATTAATATAGGCATAAATCTAACGTTTTTATATAGGAGTATACTAGTTATAATTTTATTCAATTTAGTGTTTCAATAGACTAGGGGTACCTTTATAAACAAAAGGTGTATTAATATTGAACACATGCCTTTGCGTTTTAACATGCACTATTTCTGGTGCTTATCAATTACATTGAAAGCGATTTATGAGTTATAACCTACCTAGATTGTACATGCGTGATGTATTTAGTATGGTAAATAACAATCATGACTAATTTGTTTACACGTTTGATTATGATTAGATATTCGTACTTATATCTAATATGTAGGCAACGTAATTTCTAATTTTAGCCGATTTTGTAGGAAAAAAAAAAAACTAGAGTGGGTACTACTAGTCCAGAAAGGAAAAAGAATATTAAATTTTCTATATTGCTTATACTTACATTAGGCTACTCTTATTAACTTCATGTACAACATGAAAGCGCGTTTAAAATGGCACATTTCACATTGGAAATAGAACTTCTCGGAAAACTTCTAATAGAACCTCATATAAGCGATACATTTTTCGCGATTCCATACGACTCTATAAATAATAATTTTTCCACGTGTCCTTGCTTTCACTGTATCGCTCCCACACGTCGTTCTACCTAATCTGAGCTGAGAAGTCAATAATTTATTAATAGTGCTGCACATACGAAGTACTATTTGAACCACAATCAGAGGAGATGAGAGTATCCATTCGAAAGTTCACAGGAAAGACTATTACAATAAATGTGATGTGAGGGTAACGCACGCGAGATCGACCAAAAAAAGTACGGATAAAAAAACAAGCGTGTAGTCGGTTCTAACCAATCTGAGGGCGTATTTGACTCAGCGAATCCGAGTAACCCTACTGGACTTTTTGCTATTCCCACCATTTGGCTCCACACGTGCGTCAACCGTTTGTAACTTTTTACAATGAACTCATTATATGAGACGAGCTAATTCATATTTAGTTAATATATAGAAACATATAGAGCAGAAATATATCAATTCACTCTGTAAGCAGCAACACGCTCTTGTTAGCGAGCCGGTGTGTGAAAATCTAATATGTTATTGTCGTTTTAAAAATGAGAATTCGCCATCAAGTTCCTGCGTTTGGAAAAAATATGGCTACACAAAGCCGGGCGTACCCCACCGTAGGTTCGCTACAGCGCTCGCGCGGCAAGCCTTCGGTGTATCCGGTGATCTCGAAGCGATGGCTCCGCGGCAGCCCCAGTCAGTTTTTGTTCAATTTACACGGACCGCCTCGCGAAGCCAAGTGGCAGTAAGACAGTCCGCAGGACTTCTGAAAAGCCATTCATAAAGTCCGCGCGGACGAGTATAGCCGGATGCACGGGTAGCCCCACCGTTAGCGCAACCAACGCGCTACCTGACGCAGGCACCTTATTGAGCGGCCGAACCTAACGCGCATCGATGCGGGGCGTCAAAGTTTAACCGACGAGAGACAGATGGCTCTGTCGCCGAGCCGAGCTCGGTCGAGCAAATGCCGCACGCGGCAGCCGAGGCCACGTCCACAACCAGCCAAGCGTTGACACTGCTCGCGAGGATGTCCGCAGCGAGCGTAGTGCGCTAGGTGGGGTACGGGGGCTAATAAAGTATTGTTCCACGTCTACGAGTATTTGTGTGTTATTCATGAAGCATTACATGTTAAACACATGTATTAATTCTTACGCAAAACATTTGAATAAAAGATAGCGTTTCTTAAGTTTTGAGTCTCTACAAAAAGGATTAATAACAAAACATGAACTGGCAACACTGTTATTGTAATGGTGTAGTTTTTTCACTAAAGTAACGTATCATTATTCTGAATGATATAACGATTGCCCACACAATGGGACTGCGGTCGTTCACCATCGCCCGCTTGACCCCACTGACTGAAATCCATTGAAATAACCGCTGATTGTCGGCTACTCTTTCCCACCCGGCGCATCCAGGACCTAATACCACGGTGCAATGTAGCCGGCACATCCCTTACGTGCGCATCCTATCAAGCAGCACCATTCCACACTGCGATATACTACATAGTCCGTGCCAATATATACAACCTCCTGCGCAAAACTCTCGAGTTTCAATTGTGTGGCAATCGTTTATAATCATGTCAAGAATAATGAATACCTACTTTAGTAAAAAAACATAGCGCGCACATATCACTCGAGAGGTAACAGTGTTTGCCAGTTTCATGTATTGTTATTTAATCGCTATTTGTTCAAGGACTCAAACTTTTAAGAACGCTATTCTTTTATTCAAATGTTTTGCGGTAAGGAATTATACATGTGGTTTAACAATGTATGCTTCATGAATAACACACAAAAATACTCGTAGACGAACAAATACTTATTTAGCCCCGTACCCACCTAGCGCACACGCTCGCGCGGCATCCTCGCGAGCCAAACGCTCGGCTGGTGTGGACGTGCCTCGGCCTGCCGCGGGCGCGCATTTGCTCGACCGAGCACGGCTCGGCGACGAGCCATCTGTTGTCGGTAAACTTGACGCGCTCAAAGGTGCCTCAGTGAGCGCTGTGCGCTAGGTGGGTACCCGGCTATACTCGCGGACTTATGATGGCTCAGCCTGCTTCGCGAGGCGGCCTCGTGTAAATTGAACAAAACTACTGAGGCTGCCGCGGGAGCCATCGCTCGCGATCCGGACACCGAGGCTGCCGCGCGAGCCTGTGCGCTAGGTGGGTACCCGGCTATTGTGTAGCATATTTTTTTCACGGAACTTGGCGAATTCTCATTTTACGACATAACAATTAGGATTTTCACACATCCGGCTCGCTAACAAGAGCGTGTTGCTAGCTTACGAGTGAATTGAATAACAGTCTTTTCATAAGTCGCAAATTGAATATCTATTTATAGAACAAAGCGCATATAATGGAGTTCATTGTAAAAAGTTACACGGTTGACGCACGGGTGTGGAGCCAAATGTGGAATAGCAAAAAGTCAGTAGGTACTCGGATTCGCGAGGTCATCGCCCTCAGATTGGTTAGACACGACTACACGCTTGTTGTTTTTTATCGCGACTTTTTGTCGATCTCGCGTGCGTTACCCTCACATCACTGTTTGTAATAGGTCTTTCCTGTACTTTCCGATGGAACTCTCATCTCTCTGATTGTGTTAAATAAACTTCGTAGGCAGCACTATTAATAAATTATTGACTCTCAGCCAGATTAGTAGACACGTGTGGGAGCGATTCAGTGAAAAGAAGACTGGAAAATATTATTTTAGATCGTTGGAATCGCGAAAAATATCGCTTATTGAGGTTCTATTAGAGTTTTCCGAGAAGTCTATTTTCCATGTGAAATGTGCATTTTAAAGCGCTTTCATGTTGTACATGAAGTTAATAAGAAGGTACCTAAGTAAGTATAAGCAATTGAATTTAAGTATTCCTTTTTCTTTCTGGACTAGGTAGTACCTAGTTTTTTTTCCTACAAAAATGGCTATAAATAGAATACTTACTTGCCTACATAGATATAGTACGAATATCTAATCAATAATCAAACGTGTAAACAAATTAGTCATGATGTATTACCTACTAATACATCACCTGTACAATCTAGGTAGGTATAATCGCTTTCATGATAATTGATAAGCAACACAAAATATGCATGTTTAAAACCAAAGGCATGTGTCAGATATTAATTACACCTTTCTGTTTATAAAGGTACCCCTAGTCTATTGAAAACCCTAATTTGATAAATATAACTAGTTACCTAATAAAAACGTTAAGATTATGCCTAATTAAATTATTAATGAATTCATAGATTTATCTAATAGGCAGCCTAATCTGAACTGAAGCAACTACGCACCTATATTTCTATCAGCGTCTATTGTTAGTGTTACAAAAAAAGAATACCATAGACAAGTACCCAATGATATTAAAACTACAGACACGCGTGCTCGCATCCAGATGTCATATTTACAAATCGGCTTTGCAATAAAAACAATTCGTATGATCGCATTTCGCGGAAAACGTTAATAAAAGTAATTCTGTGAAGCGGAACGTTCCTAGTTGTAGTTCTCTCTGTAGTTCTGTACTGGCTTGTATGTACCTACTTATTTCAATTCGCCTCGAACACTATAACCGTCGAAGGCGGCATTAACTTGGACTACGCCGGCTTCATTGCGGCGGCGAAGTGTTAATTTGCATTTATCACTTTAAAGATATAACCTACGTGTTGTGTTGTTGAAAAACTTTACGGTGTATTTATTATATTTAATTTGCATTTAATGTTGTTGAATGTGAATCGGATTTTGTTAGACAGGCAAAATATTTTAGTTAGAGAACTTACATAAATTCTGGCGCAGCGCCATGAATGGCGGCAGTAGGTAATCATGTACCTAAGTAAGTCTAATTTATTTAATTATTGTATACCTAGGTATCGATACATATACCAGAATCCCTATAAATGAAGAAAAACTTCATAAATATTTGCGATCGTATTTGCTATCTATCCTATAGGTATTAATTAAAACACCAAAAGTAAGTTTACTACACACCTTCCTACCTATCTTAAATGTAACCTACATACCTACTTGTTCACCAAGTTTTACGAAAACGTAAAAATCAATAATTCCCACGGAAAGCAAACTCAACCGAAAAGCAATTTGCTGAAAAATACAACAAATAGTGGTGTAACGATGTCACTAAAACGTTTATTTATTCAGAAAGGTAGGTTCAGAAAGTACAAATATAAGAGGCGCGCATCGTAAAGTGTGTAGTGTAGGTACATAAATAAAACAAATCGTATACACTGTGCTCACCCCTGCGACCTTGAACGGGTAGGGTTGGCCCCCTCCGATGCACGAACCGATTCATCGAGTGTTAGTATCGTGCAGTAAACACAGTACATAGTTATTGGTTTTATAACTGTAGCCACCTACATCACTTTCAACCGCTTTTGTGAGCCACAAAACACTTCCATCCGAATTATACTTCACGACACGGACTGATTTACAAACACAGAAATTTCAAATTATCAGAGATAGAAAAGATTACATTTTAATGATAAGATAATTTACTTTTGAGGATATTAGTTTGATGATTAAAGAAATCTAAGTTTTATTGTCATGAGAATTATAAGGCTTCACGAGAAAGCCTTGAATGAGCAGATGGCGTTGTTTTCGGAAACGCGGCAGTTTTTAGCAAATGGCTTTTGTAAAAGGCGTATAGTTTTGAACGACGTAAATTCGACACTAAATGGCAGTGAATGTTTAATCAATAACAATATCCGGATCCAATCAGACAATTAGCGACGAGTGACGAGGAGCAGGATCACGGAACGCTTTTATCAACGTGGGTAGATCGACGGCGCTGACGTAATTATATCAACTTGAAAGTTACGTTCGTTTGACATTTGCACTGAACACCGCCTACACAGCTATCAATTGCGCTTTGACAGCATAAACTTTCATTTATTATCATAAACACTATAAAACGTTACATACGTTTCCAGTTTTCACATTATACTTAATCAGACAAGCGATTAATGTTCCTCACACCGTAAACGACATGTATTTTACGTTATTGTTCATAAACACGATTCAAACGTATATTGCACATATTTCATAAAGAGCCACTGTTGCACCAACAAGTGGTTTCTGAAGATTCTTTGAGAATTTCATTTGTACTCAGTTTATTATAACTAAACTAAAATAGCGAAGAGCGCTTTTATTATCTGTTTACAAATAGAACAAGACGAGCACTATTTTCAGCTGAAGATATCATAATGCTGAATGTTATATTCATGAGATAGATATTTTCGCGTCTACGCCCCGTTCTAAATATAATCTCCTAAAAAGGGAAGTATGTCGATGTCCTGAATGTAAGTGGGTAGTGGATAGGCAGAATATTGACAATGGGCTTGTCAACAGCGGCGGGCAGTCGCCTAGTCGCGTCTGTGCGCTAAATGAGAACCCTGGGGCGCCGACGACCCGCTCTATATCCCATACCTAGGGTCGTCAACATGATAATGCTGCTCGTGCAATAAACGAAAGCAATACTTTGTGAATCGATTAACATAATTCGTACATTTAGTTCATGTAACCAAATAAATGGACACATATTTTTAAAATAGTACCTACTCCTGAAGTGATCAAAAAGGAAAAACCAGTGTCATGATATACAACTTAATGTCACGAAATTGTCTGCGTGAAGATAAATGAGTTTAGAGTAAATCTAAAACATAGCCATGGCTATCAAATAAAAATTGATATCTATGGATATTATTCAAACATAAACGTAACTCAAGTGTCGATTCGGTAAAAGAATACACAATTTAAACCATTCCAGTGTAGCCGACGATATAATAAAGATCCTAAAACTGCATTTTCATTGCGGTTTCAGTAAACATTTTCCTGTTCATATCGGTACCGTTTACACTAAAACTATTAGCTGTTCGGAGACTTCGATACGGTTTATAGGATCGGCCGAATTTGCCGAATGGATATTTTCGGATATTCACCGAACGTTCACCTCGTCGCACTAAAAACTAGGACGATGTCCGTACGAGGGAACGGATGGCAGCCCTAATTGTGACTAGACATTTGAGTGATCAGGGCGAAAGAGGCCGTCTGTACATATTGCGAACGATACCAACTTGATACGATATGAACAAGCACGATTTCCTCAGGGAAAATGCTGTGTTGTTTCTTCATTCAAAGATGCCAAATCATATGTAAGTGCCTACACACTTAATAGGCAGTTATCGTTATGTTACTCAGCGCCTTCCGTATCAAAAGGATTGATTGCGTGAGCCACGCTTTTACAGCGCATGAAAAATTTCGCACGCCAATAAAACGTGTACTTAATTGTATGTTTACAGTTAACGTGGTTATAATATAAATATGCCTTTCATCCTAAATTACTACAGTTTTAATATATTGCATGATATAAATCAAGTGTTCAATTAGCATCGTAGCTTTATGTTGTGTGGAACATAAAATTGGTCGTTCCAAGGCCAGTGGGTAATATGTACACTTGAGTAAACACTGTCTGCCTGAATCTTAATGAACGCGAAATTATTACCTACTTCGGATCACGTGTCTGGCACGTAATTGATGCGTCGCATAGATGGACCTTCAATATATTTCTACATATTTAATTTTGCATTGTTTGGTAATTTAGTCAAACTTCCGTAAATAGTCAATGCTAAGTGTCCAAAAGTTTCGGCAAAAAGTTATTAAAAAAAACAGTGGAGTTTTTAAACATTACTTTTATTTCTTTTAAGGCGCCAGTCTACATGGCAACAACCGTTTTAATACACCATAGAAAACCATAAAAATCGTCATTTAGCAATAAATAATTCGTGTTAAATTATTGTCATACTTTATTAATGTTGACTTTACAAAAACAGGCGAGTGATTTGCATGAACAAATCATTGACCTTGGGCTTTTGGCGGAACATCATCGTTACCGATAAAACCTATTCGATACCGATATGATAGAACTAACTGGATTTTAAACATATTTGTATGTAATACGAACTTGTTTTATTATTTTTAGTAGGGATTAAGGAAACATTATATCATTTTTTTATTACATTATAAAATTAAATGTGTAAGCTCAACGAATTGAATAGACCGACTTCAACGCTTCATGACCCATCCTATAAATAAATTCCTATATTTTATTAACATGCGGTATGTGTTAATGAAACAAATTACAAACGAAATTGAGTGCCACTATAAAATTACAAAGCGTAATTGTAATAACCCCGTAAATACCAAAAGCGCAAAAACCACATAAAAAAGCCGTTAAACTTTAATTAGGTAATACAAATACTTTAATAACATAATTACCATAAGTATAAAAGGCTTTTAATAAAATAAAAAATGGCTGTTACTACCTTCTGGAATCGTTACGGCAATTAGAAACTTTACAAGTTGGTACAGAGATGAAAGATAAAAGAGTATGTAAAGTCATTGGCACATCGCTTCGTGCCGGCTAACACGACCCGAAACCGTTTGAGATTATATCTAATGTTTTTAAACTTGTCCGTCTTGTTGCTCCAGTAACATCGAACTCTACTTTACATGTGTGAGTAGTTCCATTCTGGTACTCTATTTGTGTACCCAGGTAATCCTGGTTCCCTGTTCATCCCTAATTTGATTGGGCGTTTTGGAGCCGAGTGACCTGTCAGTTTGATTGTTCGCTAAAAGGAACGAGAATTGCTCTACGCCGTAGCAAGGGCTACGAGATTTACGGTAAAAACTGAATTCTTAATGAAACTAGTCGTTTTAGGCTAAATTGAAGTCAGTAATTTTGGGTAATGAATTGATCGTGTTAGGTACTCATATATACGTAGTTGTGGTCAAAGGTTAAATGAATATGCAAGGATTTTGACTAAACTACCTTCAGTTCCCAAGGAAAATAGGCAAATAGTTGCTATAAATCAACACTTTCCCTTCTACCGTGCAAATAACACAATCCAAGAAGTCCGTTTAAAGTTAGTTTCGCAACTAATCCTGAATTTTAAAAAGAAATATCGTAAAAACATTTCCGTGTTGCTTTTCCGCGCTACAGCGGAGTTCACCTCGGAAAATGGGTTACTAAGGAAGGTATTCTAAGGCGACATTTATTAGAGCGAATAAACTGTAACTACTTATTGCAACACCCCGCACTGAATTCCTGGAGCTTTGGCTTTACTTTAGCTTCCATGGAAACGGTAGTTTAACAGATTTTCAGAAGTAACTTCGTGTGTAAAGGCTTCTTTACTTGCTTACCTTTAAGGGTTGGCAACGAAGCTTTTCCGACTAATCCTCCACTTCGATTTTACTTTCGAGTTTCCTTTTCCAATTTTGTGTTATTTGTTTTGTTAGTTCAACTAACGCGTTTGTTCATGAATATTAACATTGTTGTTCCATTTTTTCTAGCGAAGTGTCAATGATTAAGTAGCTCACTGTCCGGTCAATTCGCTAGAGAGCCAATGACAGCACTGTTAGCCGACGGCTGTCCAAATTAAATCCAAGTCGACAGCGAGCCGCGCTGAATTGTTCGTATATCTAGGTACACCACATACTTACTTACATCTAAATATTAGCTGGAAACAAAACGGGTTTTCTCCCGTGTTCTTATTTCCACAGTTTTACGTAACTTAAGTATGTACCAACATAGTGGTTTTTAATCCTTGAAACTTAACAAAAGCACAAAGATATTCATAGCATTCCTATGCGCATGCCAAATATGGTCCTGCCCCCCAGAAGCTACAGACTAAAGCAGAAAGTCTACCGATACATCAAATTCATCCAAATCAAGATGGTGACTATAAAAAGTATTATGAATTCAAAACTCGCGCCCAAGTGCCAAATCCCTGACGGGCGACGAATTTTAAGCAACACACAGTTATTGATAGTTGGATTCCTGCCGTGTTTTATTTGCCATTCTGTTAAATGTGCTCGAGGCGACTTTATTGAGAATTATCGTTTTGGATTTATGGTACATCATCGCGAAGAAAAACTTTATTATTGTCGTAAAAGTTACATTCTAGATTAATACTTGGAATCTACTCATAAATGTTAGTGTGCTGGCTGGAGTAAGTGCTTTGAAATGCGAATTGAAAATCTTCATTTTGCGATCCACTTAACATTTTATATTCATGAAACGTATACCGAGTTAAGTAACAAAACAAAATTATGCGGATTTTCGGTCAACGAAGGTTAAAACCATTTATATTGTAATAAATCATATTTGAATGTATGACGCAGTTAGTGTATTATCTCAATGTAATAGCGGAAACAATATAATGTATGCGACATCATAATTTCATTGTTGGTGTAAAATAATTTTCGTGTTCAAGTTCAGATTTGGCAAGTTTAATTTACTTTGGGAGTAGCCTTGCGGTGGCATTTACAACACAACAGCTAGCACATCGCATTCAATTCTCTTGAGAACTCAGTATGGTTGGCAGAAAACTTGACCGTTACTTTACATAACATATCTCATCTATACTAATATTATAAAGAGGAAAACTTTGTTTGTTTGTTTGGTTGTAGGTAATGAATAGGCTGAAAAACTACTGGACCGATTTTAAAAATTCTTTCACCATTCGAAAGCTACATTATCCACGAGTGACAAAGGCTATATTTTATCCGGGTACGGGCAGTAATTCCCACGGGATGCGAGTGAAACCGCGGGAAAACGGCTAGTATCTATTTTATTATTTTAATTCAAAAGGCAGCACTGGAGAAAATTCTCATATCTTAATTAACGCTGACTGAACGAACACTCGAGAAAGTATTTATTTAGTTCATCAAGACTATTAGAAAAGATGTGTAAATATTAAACAAAAAGTAAAAACTACTGCCGCCTTCGCAAATTTTTTTGGTTAAACTTTGCTCTTTAACCCCAAAGATAACCCTAAAGAAATTTGTTTTCCAGTCGAGTGCGGTGCGGCCGTGATAAACGTCTTATTGAAAGTTTGGACAACCTATTACAGGCACTAGAAACACGTTACCCGTTCGCCCTTTTGATTCATAAGAATTTTATAAATAATATGAATTAGTCTGATCCACACGGTGCAACACGCCACTCTCTAAAATGATCAATTTTAAAGCTTACGGTTGACAAAATAATTTAATTCACGTAAAGATTAGATTGGATTATGCCCGACCATCAATTATGTTTCGTAATTAGCACAGACCGTTTCATGTGGTATGTCCCGAAAGAATCTGCCCGCTTGCGCCGAGTATTCCTTCCTCGAAAACATCAAAACTTTAACAAGAGGCCAATTCGAAGAAAGCTTATCATTTTTATCTTTATTTCCATATTTATGTGATTATTGCTACGTACCGTCGTATTTTTTACAAATAAAATATCTTTCTTTCATGTACATCGGCAATTACCAAATCCCTACTTCCTTCAGCAGACGATATTCTACCCTCCAAGACTGCCATGCAGACTTATAGTACTTCAACAATTCGCAGCGTATCATCTCACAACAATCGCACGGCCAATCGCACGCATGATCAGCGGTCATCCAGACATCTTAAACACATACGATGATGAAATACCTAACATTATGATATCTTAAAAAAATATGTATAAAGGTGATTTGGTCTTAATGTATACTGCACAAGAATTTCACATTTTAGGTATGCGAATGCAAATGTCTGGTACAGAATACTACCTACTGACCAGCAACAATGGAATGAAACGGCTCAGCTACGCCACTCTTTGATGATTTGCAACATAATGATGCTATCGATCTGACAGACGCCAAAATGACAAATTACTACGCCAAAGCAGACTGTATGCGTTCCGCGAACACATTCTGTACCAGAGCATACCAACAGACCGGTAACCGATCCGATACCAAACGACACACCACCAACAAAAGGCAGTAAGTCACTGAATCCTCAATCCAATCTACCCGAACCACTCTTTCAAACGATCCACCTTATCAACCGAAAATACATCACCATTTGAACAACATCCTATCACACCCACCCCGAAATGGACAGCAGTATCCCCAACACAAGCAGCACTCGCCTACACAAGAGAGGCACAAAGCCCGGCCCCCTCACCTCTGATACTGTGCTCATTCTCGTATGCAATTCTATACAATGTACCCGAACAAACACACCGCGCTGTACACTACCACATGCAACAACTCACAAACCTTTGAGAGCAGCTACTATCACCACTCACATACGCCGACCCCTGTGGCGACACAACTTACCCCGCTAATTAGCGCACAACCGATTTGACAACCCCTCAGAGACCCTATCGAAAACACAGCGCATTTACCTGAGTATTAGCACATTACTGACCACACAGCTACCGCATCAAATTACGAATTCCGATCTCAACATATAAAATATCAATAAAAACCAAAAAACAAAACATGGGGCTCGTATTTATCGATCCCCACGCGTATACTTAGCCTATTTGTACGTTATGTTTGTCACGTATCTGATCACGCAAACAACCCATTTATCGAAACCCTCATCTACGCTATTTCTTCGCATCTCACTATCTATGGAGCCTACAGCAGGACTCGTAACTACACACCTCCACCTCCAATATGGACGTGCAACTCTCTAAACTGGGCACCGACATTTCTACCTATACAATCCCCACTACGAATACTTCCTATTACACCTTTCTCCAATTGCCTGTCACTGGTTCGCAGGATCGAGCCTGACATATGTATGAGCGCAGGTAGAGTGTAACATACAATCACCCCGAATCTCACCCCTAATCACACAACACTTGCGTTTTCTTTACTTTTATACCTTTCCGCGTTGTTTGAGCATATATATCCAAAAACCGAAAATGAACAGTACTCTGGCTTGCCTACTGCAACCAACTCTTAAATGACAAAGAGTGATAGAAAGCTTTCGCCGTACTTCAACACTTATAAAGCACAGGACATGAGTTATACTGTCATTATATCGTCCAGTGTTCTTAATAGCGGTAAGGTCTTCGCCCGGTTAGTCACACCTTTTACGTGTCTAATATTTTTTCCGCATCAAAATGTTCCTGCTATAGTCTTTGTATACTAAAAAAGCTTTCAACGAATTACTTCAAGCACATGATCCGACCTTTGCAAATTATTTCAACTATTAATAATAACAATAAAAACAATTGCGCCCACGGCTTAATCTAAATATACTATACATTTTAGTCGTTAATTATATTAAATCACTGTTATGTCAGTCTTTGTGCCTGTAACTGTAATTATACGCCGGCGTTATCCGAGCTGACAGGTACCAGTAGAAAATAACACCCTACATAACGGTCGATACTCATAGATCATTAGCGGTCTTAATGGCTCTATAGACCATACGGAAGAAAAATTATTATTTTATAGATTTACCATATAATAAAATTATGTACCGTGATTGGTATCTATGTATCATAATCTGACCTAAATACAATTCTCAAATTGTGACACTATAATAATAAATGACTATTTAGTCGATAACTTTTCCATAGCATACGTATAATATACGAAGGAGAACAATTAGCATAACCCGGCATCTATCCTTCGAACATACATAACAGTTCACAAAAGGTGCTACCTGCACTATCGTTGGACTATTCAATTTCTTATCTTAAATTAACAAGCTATTAATTTAAATCTCTTATTGCTATTCAATATTAATAGCATATACCATGATTATGATCTGGAGGCAAATGCTAGGTTGCTAGATTAAACGAAATATCTGATACTAGAATCTAATCTAGCCGACTACTATCCAAGCCGCCCGTAAAAATATACCACTATCGCATATTATTGCATTACTATTAATATGTTGGATTGCAAAATAATGAGTAAAAATACGAAATGTCAAAGCTAGCAACTGAAACAGCGCATTAAATATCAGCAGTCTTAAGAAACTGCATTCGCTATTTGCACAACACCCACCCCTACCCGTATGTATCTTATAACGTGATACTACAATTACGGTCACTATAGACATATGAACTTAAACTATCAAGGTCGAATACTGAGTACATCAACCATAGATGACCGAATGAATGCACCGGACGCCAGAATGAAGCATTTTGGAGACAAATACCTACAAAATAGAAGTCACGCAGTCGTTGAAAAAAAATCAAACTAACAAAAACTTATGCCTGACTTCCATACCATGAGTGCGCTACAAGTACCATTTCTTCCAACATGTCAACGTGTCAAACATAAAATCTATATACAGTACCTTTGACAGCGAGCAAGTTATTCTGGAATTCTATGACTACCAGCGCTCCAACCAGAGGCCCACTCACACAGTAGAAGCGACAGTAAGCAGAAGGCTATC
>NWSH02000535.1:7533953-7569768 GCA_002382865.2 Heliothis virescens
TGATACGCACTTACTCTTCTGTGCTTCCTAACTGCCCTGTTGCACGCGTACGAAGATGTTCCTAACTTAGCTGCAAGTACTTATAATTTTATTTTGACGTCGACTTTGCAAAAAAGCTGTACGCCAGTAAGGCCATTTTTACATTGAGTTTTTTATCACACACTGCGGACTCTATTATTGTATTTATTCATTTCCATCTGGCGTCGTCACTTCATATCGCTCATTGTATCGTCTCGACTTGAATGTTTTACATCATTGTTCTATAATGGAAATTATAAGACATACGGAAGCTACTCAATAGATTTCTTAAGATAATCTTTCGGCGCTTACCTATTTTGACTTATTCTAATACTTACATTTATTTCTCCACTTCGTCAACAATAATTGTAAGCCAATCCATAGCGATCTCAGTAGTACAATTATACGTGAGTGATGAAGCCGAGATACCGTATATTCCTTTAATGCAATAGCCCTACATTGCCCGACATCAAGTATAGATATTATTTAAAATTAACCACAAACGACAATTAAATTAATAGCTGTTAATGTAAAATTAAAATTCATGTCCAACAACCAGTCGACTTAAGCACGTCACCCATCAGATCTGTGGTGCTCATTTATTCACACATGGCTTCCGCGTTAAACTCGCGTTTTTCTCCTGTAATCACGAGTTTACAGAAAGTTATCAAAATACTGATTCGCGCATTTCTATTATTAGTCACCACTGTTAAAATAGTACTTATTCAAATATACAATACAAACCGTACTATCTTATTTATGTAAATCTAAAAATTAACATCTCATTTTCTCTATAGTCTACCTTAGGCCCTCATTCATAGTTCCGTTATTGGGTTACGATAACTGGTTCTTATCTCGAAAGCCGGCTAACCTAGCATCTACACACAAATAAAACATGCGTTTTTAAAAAACATAATCCTCGATATGACATAATACGTACTAGATTAACCTGCCAGGCAAGTTTTTTTTATCTATTTATTATCCTATAGTGAAAGAAACTATCCAGATGATCTCACTTTAAGATTCGTGGAAAGCTTTTTAGATAATACCACAAACTTAAGGAACAGTTTTGCGAGAATGAATAAGTAATTATACCACAGCTAAATTACTACCACCACTACCTTATAAACACCATAAATAGTAAAATCTAAGACTCCATGTCCTGCTTTATCTGCTTAAGTTGACGGCAACGCTTCTTCCTCTTTGGTCAAAAAGTTGGACTTTTCAGCCGTCAAGAAGAAGGACCAAGTTCTATCTTCTTTTACATATAAAGATACTTGATTGCTACTATACTCGACTAAACTGGCTCCATACAATGTCAACATGACGACAGGGCGATCGTGACAAATTTGAACAAGTTCAATAGAAAAACGTATCATCAGCCATACTACCATAAGACGTGAGCCTCAACGTCCAGCGCCGTTTCATTTCAATTTGCTGTCATAGTATATTAATGCATTGCAATCAAACTAAAACTATTTCTTGTGCCCGAGCCAGCACCATTTACACTAGAAGAGCCAAGTAACACAGTCACACTTTATACAAGAGGTTATTTATACTATAACTTAAGCGCATTTCATCTATCTGTTTTAGATTTAGCACTTCGGGCCTGATATCGATTTGCGCGAATTCTTAGTATCGAATTTTAAGAAACGGCTAATGTAGTCTGACAGCATTGAGGTAAATACTCGTGCAAGAGTGACTGGCATGCTACAAAAGAAAGATATTTTATTTTAAAAAATAACACGTACCCCGAGCAATAATCACATAATAGAAATAAAATAAAAAGATAAGCTTCTTCGAATTGGCCCTTGTTAAAGTTTTGATGTTTCGAAGAACTCGGCGCAAGCGGCGATTGCTTTCGGGATACCAATGACGGCTGCTAATTACGAAACATAATGATGGTCGGGCATAAATCAATCTAATCTTTACGTGATTAAATTATTTTCAACCGTAAGCTCTAAAATTACTCATTTAGAAGTGGCGTGTTGCACGTTGTGGATTCAGACTATTAATATTATTTATAATTCTTATGAATCAAAAGGGCGACCGGGTAACGGTTTCTAGTGCCTTGTAAATAGGGTTGTCCAACTTTCAATAGAGACTTCTACTCACGGCCGGCACCGCACTCGACTGAAACACAAATTTCTTTAGGGTTTCTTTGGTTTAAAGAGCAAAAGGTTTTAACAAAAATTGCGAAAGGCGGCAGTGTTTTTACTTTTGGTTTAATAATTTACACGATCTTTCTAATAGCTTGATGAAAAACTAAATAAATACTTCTCGAGTGTTCGTTCAGCAGCGTTAATAAGATCCATAGTTTCTCAGTGCTGCTTTTGAATTAAAATAATAAATACGATAGCCGTTTGCCCGCGGTTTCACTCGCATCCGTGGGAATTACTGCCCGTACCCGGGATAAAATCAGCCTTTGTCCAGCTCGTGGATAATGTATGCTTTTCGAATGGTTGAAAGAATTGTTAAAGATCTTGTCCAGTAGTTTTTTCAGCCTATCAGTTACCTACAACCAACAAGAACAAACAAAGTTTCCTCTTATGAATATTTAGTATAAGATGAGATATGTTATGTAAAGTAACGGTCAATTTTCGTGCACCATACCTGAGTTCTCAAGAGAATTGAATGCGATGTGCTAGCTTTGTGTTGTAAATGCCAGCCGTTAGGCAAGTGCTAACTCCAAGTAAAATTAAACTTCGCAAAGTTGGAAACTGTTGACACGTAAAGATTAGTTTAATACGTACCAACAATGAAATTATTGACTTCGCATACATTCATTGTGTTCCGCTATTACATTGAGATACTATACATAACTGCGTCATACATTCAATATGATTCTATTACAATATAAATGGTTTTAACCGTTCGTTGACCGAAAAATCACCGCAATAATTCTACTAGAAAGCGAAACAACGCACAACGGCACGAACAGCACCTACAGAACACGACTCACCTATCCCTGACTTAGCAGGCCCAACAACAACCCAACGAACCCGACGCACACGAACAGTGTGGTCGGCCGCAGCATACGGCGAACTTACACACGCCTTACCCAGCGTGTAGTCCTCCTTCGCCTTACGCTAGTCACGTACACACACGCTCGCAACCACCAGGGGCCCATCCTGTTGTGTATGCTTTTGTTAAGTTTCAAGATTAAAAACACTATGTTGGTACATCTTAAGTTACGTAAAACTGTGAAATAACACGGGAGAAACCCGTTTTGTTCAGCTAGTATTGAGTAAGTAAGTATGGGTGTCATAGAATACGAAACAAATCCAGCGCGGCTCGCTGTCGACTTGGATTTAATTATGGGACAGCCGTCGGGCTAACAGTGCTGTCATTGGCTCTCTAGCGAATTGACCGGACAGTGAGCTACTTAATCATTGACACTTGGCTAAAAAAATGAACAACAATGTTAATATTCATGGAACAAACGCGTTAGGTGAACTAACAACCAAATAACCACCAAATGGAAAGAAGGGTAATCAATAGGATTTCGGGAAAGCTCGTGCCAAACCTAAAGAAGTAAACCTTTACACACGATTACTTTAAATCGAACCTATTTTATTAGTAGCGGATTTTCCATGAATTAACATGCTTTCCAATTTGTGTAAGATAGGAACAAAACATTGACACTTGGCTTTTACGATTGAAACTTAACAAAAAGCACAAAGACCTATTCATAGCATCTGATGCGCATGCCAAATATGGTCCTGACCCCACACCAGAGCTACAGACTAAAGACAGAAAGTCTAACACAGAATACTCACATTCATTACCAAAATCAAAGATGGATGACTATAAAGATAATTGAATACAAAAACTACGACGCCCAGTGACCAAAATCCCTGAGGGCGACGAATTAAGCAACACACAGTATTGTAGTTGGATTCCGACGTGTTTATTATAAGCCATATCTTATAAAGACATCGCTCAGAGAGCAGAAACCTTATTAGAGAATTTATCGTTTGAATTTATGGTACCCAATGCTCGCCGGAAGAAACCTATATGTGGGGACTATCACCTTCTAGCATTAAATACGTGGAATCTACTCATAAATGTTAGTGTGCTGGCTGGAGTAAGTGCTTTGAATACAATGCGAATTCGAATAAATCTTCATTGCGACATCACCTTAAACATTTTATATTCAGTGAAAACCGTATACCGAGTTATAACAAAACAAAATAATATATAAGACAAGAAAACAATATATCAAGAGTCCAACGAAGGGTTTAAAACCATTGATATGCTAATAAAATGCATATTTGAATGTATGACGCAGTTAGTGTTATTTATCTCAATGTATAGATGGCAAACCCGAATATTAATGTCATGCCGACATCATAATTTCGCATTGTTTGCGTGTTAAATAATTTTCGTTGTTCAAGTTCAGATTTGCAAGTTTAATATATTTGGGAGTAGCCCTGGCGGTCGGCATTACCAACACAACAGCGTTAGCACATCCATTTCAATTCCTGGAGAACTCCCAGTAAGGTTTGCAGAAAACTATGACCGTTACTTCTACATAACCATATCTCATCTACTACTAAATATTTATAAGAGGAAAACTTGTTTGTTTGTTTTGGTTGTACGGGTAATGAATAGGCTGAAGAAAAGCTACTGGGACGATTTAAAATTCTTCACCATTTCACCATTCGAAAGCTACATTATCCACGAGTGACATAGGCTATATTTTATCCGGGTACGGGCAGTAATTCCCACGGGATGCGAGTGAAACCGCGGGCAAACGGCTAGTATTTATTATTTTAATCAAAAGCACACTGAGAAAATTGGTATCTTATTAACGCTGACTGAACGAACACTCGAGAAAGTATTATTAGTTTCATAAGCTATTAGAAAGATGTGTAAATATTAAACAAAAGTAAAACACTGCCGCCTTTCGCAATTTTTGTAAAACTTTGCTCTTTAACCCAAAGAACCCTAAAGAAATTTGTTTCAGTCGAGTGCGGTGCGGGCCGTGAGTGAACGTCTTATTGAAAGTGACAACCCTATTTACAAGGCACTAGAACACGTTACCCGTCGCCCTTTGATTCATAAGAATTATAAATAATATTTAATAGTCTGATCACACGTGCAACACGCCACTTTAAATGATAATTTTACAGCTTACGGTTGAAAATAATTATCACGTAAAGATAGATTGATTATGCCGACCATCAATTATGTTTCGTAATTAGGTACCGACATCGCTGCGAGTTTCGAAACAAAAATTTAACAAGGGCAATGAAGAGCTTAATTTTTTTTATTTCTATTTTATGTGATTTTGCCTCGTACGTGTTATTTTTAAAAATATCTTTCTTTTGTACATGCCAGTCACTCTTGCAGAGTATTTACCTCAATGCCTGCAGACTAATTACTTTCTAAAATTCGATACAAGAATCGCAGCAAATCGATATCAGCCGAGGCTAAATCTAAAACAAGATATGAATATATTATGTAAATATGTATAAAGTTGATTTGGTTTTAATGTTACTGCACAAGATATTTTATTTGATTGCAATGCATTAATATACTTATGACAGCAATTGAATGAAACGGCGCTACGGCCACTCTTGTTGATTGTTTCTATTGAACTTTTCAATTGTGTCACATCGCAGGTCATTCTGACATTGTATGGAGGAGTAGGTACATACAATCAAGTTCTTTATAAATGAAAGAGAAGAACTGTCTTTTCTTGCTGAACCAACTTTATGAAAAGAGGAAGAAGCTTGCCGTAACTTAACAATAAGCAGGACATGAGTTATTTTATATTTAGGTGTTTATAGGTAGGTAGTATTTACTGTGTCTAATATTTTTTCCGAAAATGTTCCTAAGTTTGGTATTACTAAAAAAGCTTTCCACGAATTCTTAAAGTGGACTTGGTAAATATTTTCTTTCACTATAATAATAAAAAAAAAAATTGCGCAGTTAATTAAATATATATTTTCGTTATTTATTAAACATGTATTTATTTGTGTGTATGTAGTTACCGGTTTCGATAACAGTTATCACCAATAACGACTATGAATGAGGGCCTATGGCTAGACCATAGAGAAAATATTATTTTTAGATTTACATAATAAATAGTACGTATTGTATTGTATATTTGATAAATACAATTTAAATGGTGACTAATAATAATAAATGTATTTTCGATAACTTTTCCTGTATTATACAGGAGAATAAATTAGCAACCGTTCAAAATACACACAAAGGTGCTACTGATGTTATAATTTTATTTTAAATTAACAGCTATTAATTTAAATTCGTTTGTGTTAATTTAATAATATTATATTATGTCGGGCAAATGTAGGTTGTAATTAAACGAATATAGTATCTCCGCTCATCACTCCGTAATAATTACACTATCGCTATTATTGCTTACATTATATGTTGACGAGTGAAAATAATGTAAAATAGAAAGTCAAATAATAAGCGCAAAATTATTTTAAGAATGCATTTGACACTTCCCGTATGTTTATAATATTCATATAAAAAATGATTAAACATTCAAGGTCGAACGATACAATGAGCGAATGAATGACCGAACGCCAGATGAATGAACAAATACAAAATAGAGTCCGCAGTGTGAAAAAAAATCAATAAAAATGGACTTACTGGCGTACAGCTTTTTCCACATGTCACGTCAAAATAAAATTATAAGTACTTGCAGCTAAGTTAGAATCTTGTACGCGTCCAACCAGGGCAGTAGGAAGCCACAGAAGTAAAGGCTATCAAAAGGCAGTTAGTGCGCATATCAAGATATCACGACAATGATAAACGCGAGGTCGAATCTGCTTTTTGCGAGGTCTCGACGCGGCCTTCGCAAAAATTAGCGCGATTTACATAACGCATAGGTAGGTACATTATTTACATTATCTAGAGGAGTACGGATATTGATAAAATAAATGAAGATAACGAGTGAGATCATAACCAACGAAATATGAGGAACTAGGAAATGACTAGCAAGATCGTGTTTAGTGTCAGTTCTTTGGTTAAGATCTATAGCAAATATTGTAAAGAGTTTTATATCCTTAAACAGAAACATAAAATAAGAAACTCGAAGTCTGTTGCTGCCTGACGCTATTTTACGCAGTCAATACTGAATTTACCACATTAGAAAGCATGTATAATTTGATCACGAGATGTCCCTAATAGGTTAATTTAAATAAATCACCCAACATTGTGTTGTCAAATTATAATGTCACTCTATTCCCAAGCCTGTCATTACCCGGTATCGAAATAACAGCACTATGAATAATAGAAACAAAACATGTAATTACAAAGTGTCTCAGTAAGTTTTAAAATAGACGACACGTAACCCCAATCACTATTTTTAAAACATATTTTAACACGCGCCGAGTTTTCGTATAGCATGAGCGTAACATATTTAAGCTATAGAAAAGGCTCCTTCTATTTTACCTAGTAAGTTTTTTCCAATAATAAAAAATGATAATTTACCAACTAATGTTTTAGGAGGTGCAACATTCTTGTTTAGATTAATTGACGATAACATACACGTGACGCCTTATGTTATTACCATCAATATTTAAACACGACCCAAAATAGATATTTTATATCGCCAGATGAACGATAAACGCTCCGAAAGAAGAGTAACCAAGATTTTATTCAAATCGTAAAAAGGTACCGTGGGTGGCGACGACGCTGAGATTGCCGCGTCAAAGTATACAGATGAGATTCCCTACGGCTAATTATATCGACAATCAATCGAGAAAGTGCCGCTTGTGACACGAATAGAATCGCTGTAATTATAGTAGTTGAAATGAAATAATACATCGGGTGTAGGAGTGGTTGGCCGATCTAAAGGGACGCCGCATGCCGATACTATCATTCCTTTTAAAGTTATTAATGTTCATATGCGGGCACACAGATAATATTATTTATTAATCACTCGATGGAACCGAACGATGCTCAACCCCAAGACGTAGAGTTAAGTTTACCGAGGGAAGCAACCGGTGCGTACTTCCTCTCAACGAGCCGAGGGTTGCGCCAACCAGAGCCGCACTGAATTGACGAAATTAAATTGCCGACAACATTTAACCGAGCAATTAGCGAGCGGGTTACTTGGGCCAATATTAAATGAAGTTAAATACGGAGCACTGTATGATTAAAATATACTGCGTATACATGGGGAAACATGATATGATTCGGAAGGCCAACGAAACGCATTCAACTATGGTTCACATTGAAATGTGAAAGGCTATAATCGATTTAATTGTAAACATGATTGCATTTGTCAAATCATGAAATACAGAAATAATAGAGGTCAATGCATATCTAGTGAGACTTCAGAAACAACAACAGACGTATAAATATAACTCCACGGCTTATTCCACGCCGATCTATGATAATCTCACGACCAAACAAAATAAGGAAACGGGAAATAAATGAATTGCAAACGTTGAACGAATTCGAAATTTACATTTTAGTATTGTGGGTTGCCAGTGAGACATCGCGCGTCGTATGGTGGTATCGTTCGGGATAAACAAAAGAGTATAGTGTTTACGTGATGCGTAACATAGGGGTGAGATATTTATTGGTCGTTTTTATCGTGAGTATATTTGTGAATAATGTAACATGGGAGCGCGGTGGTGGGACGATGCGGGCTGGCGCCGCGCCGCGGCTCGGAACGACCCGCTGACCCACTCTCGTACCCACTTGATTACTGCACCGAGGATTCAATTGGACAAAGGCTGAAAACACGGTTAATGCGATTATATTCATAATGTTCCCTTACTGAGCCGGTGACGTTAAATATGTAAATTGAGCTTCGTAATTTGCAACCTTTGTCCAAAGTGCTTGAGAGAAAGGTCAGGGTTGTTTGTTTTATTGTGAAACTCACCGTAAGTCGAGGTACGCGGCATTCTGTCACATAAACTGCATGTGCAGGACGGCTTACCTGAAACAATATGCACACTTGTTATACAACTGTATAAAGCAGACTATCTAAAAGTGAACTAGATTACATCTGTGTCAGAAGCAGTAATAAAATTAGGAGCACGTATTCAATTTCGCATGACGTCTGAAATTATAACGTAGTCGTAGTAGTTAAGTCCGTCTGAGCCTATAGTCCAACAACTTTCTGCATAGGAATTGAATTTCTATTGTATTGTCGTCACATAACTATCTTTAGTAAATGCAGGTACATTCGTAAGCTTGCTAAATGCTACAGGAATATCATTTTCATATCAAGCAAAATTTCAAATGGTAAAGTTTAAAGATTTTACCAAAAGAAGGGCCGATAAATGTAAAGAGAGTGGGGTACTGCATGTAAAGAGGTCCATTACTGTGAAAGAGTTTTCAAAAGACACGTTTAAGGCCAAGCTTAGTTTACCTTCAAGAGTGGTTCTCGTTGATACTCTAGAATTGTAAATAGATTCTGAATTGGAAGCTGAGGATTGTAATTTAACTTTACATCTTGACAATAAAGGGGATTGAATAAAAAGAGCTTATTAAGCCGTTTTGAACGGTGGGCCATTTTGAGAAAGCATTTTTTTAGACATGTTTGATGGAATCTCTTTTCAACTAAAATATTCCATCGCCTCTCAACGTGTGCAATACAAATAATAAGATTTTATTAGCCACATAAAGTATTAGATATGTCTATTTGCTCGAGGTTGTTAAGATTCTAATGGATTCTCAATAGAATACCGACTGTATGCATACTTAATGTGTAATGATCGGCTACGACTGCTTGTAACACAACGCCTTAGTGAACGATAGCCTTTCATTTAGCCTATTAACTAGTTAAATATTTCTAACACTTGATTGGTTTTTTCTTTCTTTGTTTTGTTTTGCTTGGAAATACCGGTAATGCTTACAGCTACAACAATACCGGGTGTTACAGTTCCCTTGTTAATATAAATTAGTTGTTAGTTAAAGAAGTTCCGTGTTTGTTTAGTCCAGTCTTTGTTTCTACTACACTGTTAGTTGGTAAACAACTTACTAGGTTGATACCCATGTAAAAATATCTTACTCAATACAATTTGAATGATAAACCTATTAATTATTGTTATAGATATCTGTCAGTTTGAACTTAAGTTAATTTGTCGGAAACATGATTTGTTGTTGCTCAATATTGTCGGACACACCCACGAAATGTGTAACACGACATACAGACAAATGATTAAATATCGTTCAACATCAAACTGCTATTACAAGTGGCCGTAATATTTTATGATATCTATAATTTAATGCGTGGCATTGCAAAAGCCGCCGCAGTCAACACACTAGATAAATAATTAATTACGTGCCCTTATAAACGGCGCAGATAGCTGCCAACAAAAATACGGTTCACAGTAAAAAAGGGATCCCGGGAGTTTAACGATTTTGTCGATTCGTTTATTCTAGGCAATACCATTTTTATAACGGCCTGTAGGTGTTGCCCATAGATGGTCTAATTAGTAGTTAACTTATTTACATTTATTGAATGAAATAACATTACCTTTAAATTAAAAATATGTGAACCTTGCATTGGGACGTTTAATTTCAGTAAAATGCACGAATGTTTTATTTAAATAATATTCATGGGGGTTTTTATTGAAATTATAAAAAGCTTTTTGCCTTACAGCGAGTGTTTAATGTTTACGGTTGGAAAGAGAGGGCGAAGGGCTAAAGGGCCCGCTCGACTGATTATTGTTTTACTTAACTTTTTATAGCCCATCACGCGGCCACCGACGCCCTGTTCCGTAGGGTTGTGTTCCTTCCCTAGTGCTGGGACACTTCGTGCGTGTTACCAAGTTATTTTAGTAGGTAATAAGAATAGTTTTTAAGTTTTAATCGAGTTTTAGTTGCTAGCGGATATGTTATTTGTAGATTATGGCTTGTGGATTCAATTTTGGTTTTATTTTAACAGCGTTAGGTAATAAACATTCTAACTCGCTTACCTACAAAATAGATAATTGAAGTTTGTGAGCTTTCTGATTAAACTAATTATACTTAAGTTGCATATTTTGTGTAATTATAGACTTCGAGCATCAATATCACACCAATTATTTAATAAAAATACAATAATGTAAATCTAAAAATATATTGGTAAACAAATACAAAACCCGTGTAGAATATTCCCGAAGTCAAAGTGAAGGGTCTAGTTATTTCTATTCCCACAATTCGAACATTCGTGAACCAACAGTTGGATCGCGCGGAGAGGCGGCACTAAACTGGAGTGGCGGAATAAAGCTCGCCATGCATTCAATACAGTTATTATTTTTCCGGTAGAATTGTACCACTTACTCAAACTCTCGACTACTTTTATATTTGATATGAAATATCTGAATTCCTGAATAAAATTTACGTGTTACACGTAGTAGGATGTTTGAAATAAAGTGTTCAGATTTGAGAGGACTGTCTCAATTTATTTCTCTGGGTGAGATGTAAGAATTTGAGATTGTGTAATATTATTGTGTTCTTAGATAAGAAGATTTCTGAACTAGATTCTAAAAGTGTAAGTAATGCTACATGTTTCAAAATGCTTCAATATGTTGAGAACATTCTGAAACACAATTTGAAATATGACTCACCAAAACAATAACATCTCGAACACAAAAATCACATTAAAATATGAAAGAGCTTTATTTAAAAAAGCGTATGAATGAATAAAATGCAAAGAGAGACAATCCACTTTACGGATGATTCTAGATTCGTGTGAATTAATTCAATGAGTTGATTATTCCCCGGCCGTTTCCTGGAGCAATAAGAACGATAATGTCGGCTCGCTGTCTCCCTCACTCGTTAGACAAAGACTGGAGACTGAAAGGGAAAGAAGGTACGGGAAGAGATTATATTGGTGAGATTTTCGTGAGTCATCGCGCTGGGGGAGTACCCGTGACGTCAGGAACTCAGGCTTCAATGTAAACATGAAGACCAATTTAACTGCCCTATCGATTACATCAGTAAGTGCCTTTACCATTATAACAATGCTTTGTTTCTGTCATGAATTTCTAAGGTACGATGACAGCTTAAAATATTGGGGAAAAGAATGTACGTCCTGAAGTAAAAAGTTATCCTGCAATGATGCTAAAATTCATGTTTTACTAAGGAATAAAACGAGTGACTTTAATTATAACAGAACGAGCTTGAGAGCCTGTTATCAATGGCTAATGCCGCTATTCATCATAATTATCACTTATTATGATAGCCCATTAGTTTATAGCAGATATCAATTTAATATCAACGGCATACTATCTAAATAGTTAATCTAGAAATACATAGGTATATCCAGTTAAGCTTGAACGTCGTCCATCGATCTCTATAAGAGATAATGTGACAAGTTTACTAGCGAACAGACTTGAAAAGAAATGTGGGCCAATCGTCTATTACTTAGCATTCTCCCGTCAGTGTCATGACGATGCTAAATGACGGGTGCTGACAACTATATTGTTCGTCATTGACGCACCGCACCGTATCATGGTTGGAATAAATCTAGAAGTGACAAGAGACATTCGAATAGATCCGGATTCGCTCACGGATCTGTGCGAGGTCGGTTCACATCGTGCCGACTACGTATAATTTGCGATAACATTGGAATAAACTAGATAAATGCATCTATTCCCCACTAGTGCTTTGAGCTTATCGTCCACATTTACAAATTCGAATCGTTAAATATTTCACAGAAAGCAATTAAAACAAATGAACGTTCTTTATCGACTCCGCTCAGCCGCTTTCATAAAAACATGATTGCAGAAAACTGAGTAATCGGATAAACTGTGACGTCATTTGCGTTTGTGTTTCTTGCTTTTATACTGAATCACTTGATGCATTAAACCTTTGATCTAAAGTTAGTTTATCGGATACGATAGTCGCCTTGTTGAAGAGATTGCTAGTTATAAAACAGATAGATTAATGCCTCATATCAGGTTTCTCTACTAAGTATCCTTTATAAGTGTGAATTTATGGCGTTGTGGAATGTGCAAATCCCAGTAACGAGTTATTGGAATAGTCGCATAAAAATCATATTATCGACATTTATCGTTATGTTATAAAAATGATCAAACGGTCAAATGTCTCGATTTGAAAGGTTATCCTAAAAATGGTTCGATATGAATGGAGGCGGCTCCGGATATTAAACGCCAGCTTGTCGATAGTTATATTTAAACTTGTCGACTGCCGTGTAAGTTTTTAATAAAACTTAGTTTCCGCACTTTTGATTTATTCTTTATCTGCAATGTAATATGGTGACATTTTGCGGATACAGGCCCGTATGTCTGATATTTGATCGAGTTAGTAAGGTAAAGAAGAAATAACTTTTTAGATGCTAATCGCATTTTTTATAAACCTTATAAAATATTCGTTCGTGATTCGAATAAATTAGTAACCGCCAAACATCGCCTCACCAGGATGTGATATCAATTAAATCAATTCATTCCAGTTTTATCCGTAACATATTTCCCCATGAAATTATAATAAAATCTGTATTTATATCGTTTCCTGTGTCTAGCCAACCTGCTGTAAAAAAATTATAAAACTTGCGTTTACAATACGTTCCGTGAGTCAACGGGTTGCATTTTAACCCGTGTAGTGTTAAATAAGTATTATGTTTTTACAAAGTTTCGGTTGAAACATATTTTTTCTTGTTTTTTCCGCGATACGATCATTGTGTGGTATCTTTAACAAAGCGAACAGACAGACAATAGTTACCAGCTTATGAACAAAGAATCATTGACGCAAATTATTCTACCTACTTATGCGCATACACTTATATAAACATACAGCGCTTTAATATATCACTGTACTGATAGACTATCTTTATATAATGACATTATTAATTGAATGAGCTATGATGGTGGCAATAGCTTAAGTTAGTAATTTTCGGCCATAAAAATGATAAATGATTGTAGTTAATTTTTTTTATTACGCACCGTTCGATAGGGTTTATAGAAATGAATTAACATTTAATTACTTGAATATCTCGCATGTATTTTTAATTTTTGTCTTGCTTTATTTTTGTTCAGAAAAAAAAACCAGCCAAGATATTTGTGGAACAATTGAGGACGTAACTGGCCTTTTAAGTTCCACAGATTTGTCAGCGCGTCTGCATTCGGGGAACACAATGAGTTCCAAGGATGTCTCTTTGGGAATCCCAATTTCAACTCATTAATCTCTTCACCGTTGTTTAAAATAAATACATACTAATCAACTTTTGTTGCACCACATGTTCTAAGCCTCGTAGAAGATTCGTAAGTTCAGTTTAAGTTAAGTTAAGATAAATTAAACATAACTTATTATAACTACAATACCTATGTTTATTTGAAATAATCAAATTGTAGTGGATAAAAAAGAAAATTTCCACAATTAACATAATGAACAATTATCGTTAGTATATCTAATGCAAGTTGTTAGTGGGAGGTGATGTATCAACTCAGTCGTTAGTGGTACAGGTGTTAATAGTTAGGTGCGAAGTAGGGTGTGGTGCACGATACTCACCGCTGTTGGCGTAGTAATCGTGAAGCGTATACAATGGATAGTCACCTAGTTTGAACAGGTACGCGGAGAGTAGCACCGCGTCGTGCCTCGGGTCCTGCCCCGCATGGCTGGCCGCCGGCCGCATCAGCGACGATATAGAAAAGTCCGTCATCCCCTGTGCAGCACCACCCCATCCATTCACACTACACAACTTGCACTCCTCCTTCATTGTTCCAATAACACTAATAAATATACTCTATAATCCGTTTTTTTTTGTACTCGGTTTGTACTGGGCACTAGTAAATCACATATAAAAATATCCGTGGGCTGGCTCGCACATCACAGAAGATATCACAGCAGCGTTCGGCGCCTGTAATCCGGTCCTATTAAACACACAATTCCTGTTCAATACCGCTTCTTAATAGATATGTCTAGTATACGTAGACTATAACTATTTAAGCGAGAGTTTGGAGTTCGGTCTAACTTCAGTTTCCAAGAAACGAAATCAGCCCGAACACGAAGTTTACCAACACATACAAATAGCCTGACGCACATTGGCCAAAATCTTAATCGTTGTATATTTTCCACTTTTGACATTACCTACAACAAATTAATGATGTTGGCGACTGTACACTGTTCGCTGACATTTCGCAGTAAAACAGCTTTGGGACATATCATCTCTATCTCTCAATAATTGAACTGTGACCTTTGGCATTGAAATGTCATCACACGACTGTACCCAATATGTTCCTCAATTCGGAAACTGATAGCTTTATTTGCGTCATTGCGTCTGCTCTTACATAATATTTCTAGATTAAATTTTAAAATAAATATTATAAATGGTTGCATAATTTATACGCATGCGTTTTACTCTACGATGCCGATGTGGAATTTGCAGCCGTTGTACATTAACGGCTATTAAAGCTAGTTATTGCTCGGTTCTGGCGACGTTTGCAAAGTGAGTTTATTGAGAGATGGCGACGATTATGCATGTGATGGTAAACAAACATAAAACGTAGTTTGGTGTGGTGTCGGCGAGCACTGCATTGCGGCTTTGCCGGGTCAGAGGTGCAATGCCGTCGGACGATTTCAGTTGCGAGCGATGCGCTATTGTTCCTCATCCCTGATGCTATGACCGAAGCCTAATCAACATACTTTACTTATTATACATTATTGTCTAATTTATACTGCGTCGTTCATGTGCTCGCATTGATCGTTGTTCTAGACAGCCTTGACGTCATCTTGACCCAACTGTTCTCAATGCAAATCGAAATAGAACGAAATACCTACTTAGTGATAAATGGTTTCAAAATGGTAATAGTTTTTATGATCACTACAAGTCAGTCCTTATGACGTAAGTTTGAAGATTATTTCTGCTCAACAAGATAGCCTGTGATCTGCATCATCCATCAAATTAACCCGCCAACCAAACCGCTTTGAACAGTTAGCTCGATTTGTATCTCGAAACTCAATTCCTGTGAATTCCACAATTCAAGTCCAGCGATGATTCATTGTTTGTTTACACCACAACTTGTGGTGATTGTATCATGTTATAACAAAATATTTTCATCTGATTCGAATCTATTTTCAATATTTTACATCAAAGCGATATTATGAGAGTCGGGCTGTTGCTTGATTTTCAGTGTTGTCAGTAAATTTTTTATTTCGCGTTATCCATCGCCATTCGCTTACGTGCACGGAATAGCGTCGCAATAATGCACGTGGCCTTGAGTCCGTCGGTAAACAAACGTCACGTGTGCGCCAGTGGAAACACATATTAAAAATCGGAGCTCGCGATCTTTTCCTTCTGTTTTGTTAGTCTTCTGCGTATGTAAGTCACGTGGTTAGCAATAATATGCAAAGGATTACTTATCATTTGCTGTAAAAGCGCGGTGATAATATTTTTCCTGTACGTGATTACCTAAACATAATTTGTAAGTAATCATTTTTATCTAACAGCCTTTCATGCTTGAAAAACGCGATAGCATCTTCGATATTTATAAGTCATTGTTACTCAAAAGGGAAGCAAACTTACATTTATTGGAATCTTCCATAACACTTCCAAAGATTTCCAGAAAAAATAAACTTAATAATGGGTGTAGTCGCACGTGCGATCGCTGGGTAGGCAGCTGCCATGACAGATGTTGTCGACGGAAGGTCCCTGCCGCCCTCTCCGCAACCCCTCCCCTGACTACCTGCCCCACCTGACTTACCTATAACCTCACTCAATTCAACATTATTGTATTAAGTACACATCAGTACTCACAGTCAACAAAATTCACCCTAATTATTAGAGTTCTTAAGTGCTTCAATTAAAATGACTTAACGATCTATCTAAGCATTATAATAAATAAGTTTTTCCAAAGAAATAGATCGAACTTTCTGTAGTCTTATTTTAACTGCAGGCTGCAAAGCATTCAGTTCTCCGAATCAGTAGTTATTTTCACGATTTTGATAGTACTGAACGAATTCTTCGTATTCAGTTCAATATAAACTGAAGCTTCAATCCAAAGTTCTAGCATTAGCAAATGGCGACAACGCTGTAAATATTTTGGCAATGTTTTCTGGCGGCCTCCCAATAGGACAGGCATTCAATAAGGTCTAATAACAAGTACCCAGCACTTGATAGCTCAGCTTAAACGATGAGCTTTGGTTGACGCGCGCACATGTCGCGAGTGTTTGCTCTACAATAATATATGAGTTTGCTAGTTTCGTAGTCTCGGTTCACAATAACTCTTGTAGTTAAATTCTTTTGGCAAAGTTCCTTGGCGGCTTCCCAGAGACATCATCACCAATTGCCGATGCAGTTTTATTGTTTCGTTCCGGTGCTGCTGGGAAATGTTCAGTGGCATTCATGTGCTGTTCAATAAATATCAATTTTTAGGTCCAAAAAAAAGTTCCGTTGGTAAAATCAATCGCTCGAAAGGGCAGGCCCTTCGATGCAGTTGGCAACCAATGTTGGCGAGAACCCAATTTGTGCCAACTACGGCTGTACACTTGCATCCACTCGGTCTAGATAGTCTTATGAATGTTACGAATATTATTTATTTATCAACTCCTACTGTACTCGTAATAATTTATTTTTAACTGTGTCTATACTGCCTATGTATTTAGATGATTCATTGTGCTATCCGAATATATTATTTGGGTTCGTGACCATGTACTCTTAACACACTTATAATAAATTCGACATTATTACTATGATAAGTAGGTAGGTACCTACCTCGTTTAAGACACAAATTCAGTGAGAGTTGCCTTATCGATATAGTTATCAGTATCGATTACCGCTATCGTGACAGTGCGATAACTCAATACAATGAATAATAAATAATCCAACACTTTCCTTTATATTTATGTGTGGCCTTTGATTTGTATTTCATAAGGCTGGTTTGTTAATTCCTGGAGAGAAGTAAAGAAACAAAATGATTTATTGGATATTTTGTCAGTAGTAGACTGGTTGATACTGATTGGTAATTTCAAAGAGCATTATGATCTCATTAATCATTATTAGCAATTTGTCGATGGCCACTTCTCTGTAACCCGAGTAACGAAAGCACACCGGTTGGTTTCACAAGAATCACAAACTGCTTACATAAGGCATAAGGCGTCTTGCGTAAACTCCACTTAGGTGCACAGCTCTATCGTAAGTTAGCTTTAAGTTCACGTACGTCGGGCCGTGCGAAATAACAGATCGATTATATCGGCCCTCCTTATTGCCCAATCGACTCGATAAATATTAGAGCTCGTTGAAGGCTGTTGAAAAGAATTACAATGGAGCTTGAATCTGATACTGAGAACTTAGAAGTTAATAATGATTTATGATGTTTCAAATCATTGTATTATATTCACACGTAACAAAAATGACTTCTGAAACTAAAAACACTAACGGCAATAAACATGAGGAACTTCTTATTATACTTTTACGTCCTTTGAATAAAATTTTGTTACTCTAATAATGTGTCTCATAAAATGTGGTCACGGTAATTGGAGGGAAATTATATCGAAACAAAATTGGAGACTAACAAAGCGATTCGTGACGACCCACATACGTGAGGTAGAAAGGAGCAATGAAAACTCTCTCGATGTTGGACGAGCATCGGACCGTGACACTCACACTAATTTGTGCCAATCACGAGAAAATACATTTTTGTAAAGTATGCTAATGTATTAAAATGGTCAGTAAATTGCTTCATCGAATCTAGATGAAGCTTTAAACTTCTACTCATCATTTAGCTATTAATTTGTAAATTAACTCAAGTTTATAACTGGGTGGTTAATAATCTCTAATCTGAAGAAATAATTAAAGCAAAACAAGTCCTTACTGAAAGGTAAAGGAAAGCGCAAGAGATAAGGTTTCTAAAGCTATTTATCAATGTAATTGATAGCTATCGGTGTTAGGAGAGTGTGAAATTTTGCAATAGAGCCACATCGTACAAGAGGGCCGGAGGGCTGGAGAAAGTAAGCCTTTCACTTGGGCCTACCACGCTCCGCGGCACTAATTTAAACAATCATACGCAATCATGCCTATTGTTATAGCTTCCTATTCATTTCAAGATCAAAAGATGGTTAATGTTCCACAAAATCACGGAGCATTCTGAGTGCACATTACTTTAAGTTTTATCGATTTTATTGTACTCGATTTGATACTTAAGTTGAAGAGCGAAAAGGAAGGTAAAATTTATCACATTATTTAATCGATAAAATCATGAAGTTTAATACGAGCAATTTTTTACGGCGTTTTCACTGAGAACGTTTTCAGCGGAAATGCCGACTGTGTCAAGTCAATTTTATTAAATCTAATAAATTATCAACATTTCCAAAATAAGATAAAAATCAAGCTAATTAGTTATACAATAATTGTTCCTCGTGTATGATGATAACTATAATTAAAGTTTCATAAATCGTCAGTCATGAAAACAACACACGCAAAGCAGCTTCACTTATTTATTTGATAAACAATTATGAAACTTCAACGATAAATTATTTTTTGTTCGACCATACACATCTTCGATCCAGTTATGCAAATGATAGTGGATTCTTTTACGATTTTTATTTCAGAATCATCATTTTAGCTAAGCATAAATAAAATAAACTCAACAGGCTGTGGTTTGTACTATTAAAGCAAGCTAAGTAGAAGATTAACTTGAGAGTTGAGAATGGTTGTGTGAGGTAAAGTTTAAGGACCACAAAGGTTGAAGTTTGAGTGCAACCTGCAGCTACAGACCGCAAACTCGCTAGTGAACACACAAAGCCTTAATGAATTACATTAAGGATGTACCAGTCTGTTATGAACTGAACTCATGTTGAAAGAAAATATACGCTTAAAGCTTTCGCAAACTTTTCACGAAGCAATTTGCTTCAAATTACATCAAGCGGTGGTAGACATATTTTGGTAATATGTACCTACCACGGAATCTTGCTTTGGTATTTGAAGTAGGCAGCTTTGAGCCTGTGTTTAAGCTATCTTTACGACTTTAGTGCTTTTGTTACTATAACTTTAATAGCTTCATTCTCTCTACTAGTAATTGGAGAAATACGGGTAGGATAAAATAGATTTCAATTTTATGAAGCGATTTATAGGCAAAGTACAAATTAGAAATGCCTGCCGTGGAACAATAAATTGTGAACTTAATAGCATCCTTAAAGCCTATGTGCGGGACTTCTGGAGTCTCTGAGAAATTCCTGACTAAAATCTTAGAACTTAGAACCCTTTACGGAATGTGGGTAGGCGCCTAATCGTTTGCTTTGTTGGTATTATGTTATTAACAATAGGCAGGTATTTATGAACTAAATTACTCGATCCTGAAATAGGTATATTCAAAAATAGACGTTAAAAGTGCATAACAACTTACGAAGGTAAGTAGGTTCAAAAACCTACCTAAATAATGGAAATATTATCCATGATTGCTTTTCTGAGACCAATTATTATTTCTCAAAATAATCAGCTTGCTTTATTTACAGTAAATAAACAAACAAGAAGCGTCTTGTTTATATCTTTTATCTGAAGGGAGCTTTCAGTTATTGCTGCAAATGGCAATCTTAATCTCCATAATCCCAAACAAATTGATTATACTGGCATATTTCGTATTGGTATTTAGTGGAGAGCCAATAACAGCGTTCCAAATCGCCCCTCTATGCCGGCGTTATAGCTTGTTTACCGCCTTTTGTCTAACTAGGGCACTACCTCGATGGCATTAATTGATAGCATTGACAAGCTCGGCTTACAGCACAGATTCCACGGAGGCTTACTCTGGATACAGCTCGGAATTCAGCCAAATTCAAGGATCTTGTTAGAATTCATTTAGATGCTTCTTGTGTTTACCGGTTGTTCAGAACACGCCAACCGGCTTTCTTGAACCCAAATGAATTAAGCCTTCTCATGTTAGTAAACAATTTTGTTTTGGTTTATAAGATTAGGGGAGACCTTGAAATTGTTGATTAATCTTCAACAAGTGTAACAAGCTTTCTGTTAAGATAAAACGTTTGCGCCATGATTACATGCGCAAAGATAACGCAAACAAGGTATTTTAAATGTTTTTCATTAGCAATACTTAGATAGGAGTTTGCACTAAAGCTGTTCTGCTGACCGTACAAATATTTTATCACTTGTTGACATTCTGTGAATATTGTAATGTGACACCGTGTGCGGCGTCCATTTACGTCAAACAGCTTATTTGATGATGCCGCGCGATAGCGATCATAGGCGCGATGAAAGCCGGCCAGCAACACCCAGTAGCCTTATGTAGATTCGGTAGCTTTTGCGACCTCGTCCAGCAAACAGAACCCGTTTCGCACAATACCACAATGCCCACAATTTCTTTGCACGATCTGATCAACGGCACTCGCCGGCCGACACCACACCGCTACATACGCGACACTAGTGACATTTACATGTATTGGAAGTTCAGTTACGTTTCACGATCCATGAGAGTATCAAAACATCCACTGGTTTGGCACAACACGACACTAGATGCGAAATGTTTCGCTGAATTCAGGTTAAGTCGCGAACGGAAGCACTGCTCAGATAGTGCGTCGTGTTTACAGTTGGCGCGGCGTTTTGCGGTTTGAGCGTGTACGCGACGACCGCTCGCTTCCGTGGTTGACAGTCGACTGGCGGCGGTCGCGGACGAAAGAAAGCTGTGTCGTGCGCGGCGGGGCGACGGGAGGCGAAGGGGCCGGCCGAGGTGGGGGGCGCGGGCACACCTGCGGGCGGCGGGAGCGCCTCTTGCCTCTGGCGACGCGGCGAAGCTTCCCGCTGCTACGCAATAAACGCTCGATAAACTTTCTCATTAGGCGCGCCTAACCGTGTGACCGTAAGCTCGTTTCTGCTTGCACATTAAATGCAATGCAATACGACAACATTCATGTAGGCAATTCACACTCGAGCATGCACTGAGCTTTCGCCTCGTGCGCGAGCTTCCCGCCGGAACCGATGCGTATGCGCACTCTATTGAATTTCAGACTTATGTTAAACAAATGGCACATAACCCGATGAATAATGCAGATGCTGAGATGCCCAATAGATTATTGAATAGGTTCTTGCTTACGTTTAGTAAAGGTGAATACACCTCGGTACTAGAATTACCTCTTGTACCCAGCGGCTGATCAAGAGAACTGACCGCCCTAGGCTAGTAATCAGGACGCGCCCCCACCATGTGTGTTACGGTCAGCAACAATAGTATATTACTTACGTATTTGTTTGCAGAGAAGTTAACATGATTCATAGTCAGTGGCGGTGCTATACCAAATGTGTACGTCAGTTCAACTAAGTTCGCGAGGCCCAAGGGCGGATCCAATTTTTGTTCCAGGGGGTCATACAGTAGTAGCCAAATAACAATTTATAATTTTGTTAAGAAATTCATAGGAAAAAATATGAATGCGCGAGCGAAGCGAGCGCGAAAATTTTTTTCAGGACGAACGCAGAAATACTGTAAGGAAAAGGGCGCGAGCGGAGCGAGCGCGATTTCTTTTAACAGTTTTAGGTCAATTCACAAAAATGTATTAAGTATTTTGACCATGTATACTTCCTATTAATATTGTCAAGCTGAAGTTGCCGTCATTAGTTTAAGTTAATTTGTGGAGGCATAAAGCAAGGAAAAAATAGCTAATAGGTAATATGAATGCGCGAGCGAAGCGAGCGCGAAAATTTTTATCAGTCCGAGTATTATACATAGGAAGTCCGTAGAAAGAAAAGAGTGCGCGGTTTTTTTGCAAAGTCAAAATCTCGTCGTATATCTCGTCCTATCGTTCATTTTACTTGGGCCTTTACAAGCATTTATGAAAGTCAAGAAAAAATATAAGTTATTATCTGGAAGTTAATTAATAATTAATTTAGTTGCACATTCCATTTTAATAGATTGCGGACTACACATAAGTAGATGAAAAATGCGAGCGGAGCGAGCGCGAATTTTTCAGCAGAAAAATGGTTTGATACGTGGATACTTACTAAATGTAGATTTAATGTGACAAAGTAAATAAAAACATTGTTTGACAGTTTTAATAAGTTCCCCTAGGTTCTCGATCCAGCTCAGTCATGACCCCCATGACTACTCCCCCTGATCTGACCTTGGTGAGGCCTCTGTACTTCGCAGTGAAAAAAACCGTAAATTAAGTAAACCACATTATAATTTATGAGTATAACGAGTTTTATTGTTAACAAAATGATGACAATAATAATTACACACAGAAATTAAAATAGTCGAACTTTTCGGCCTCATTTTCATTGTTTTTTTTTTCAGGATTGTGTAGTAAAGTCTGGCCGCTATTTCAGCTTCGATTTCCAGAACTGATAACGCGGATAGCCTGTCTTAGCTCATCGTGCTTCTCAAATACGTTTTTATCAATTTCAACTTTGAGAAGCTTCTCTCAGTGGAAGCTATGCTGGCCACACTACTTACAAACATTTTCACCCAATACAGATATCGTGTCAGGCAGTGTGTGTGAGAACGCTCATTAGGGCGAAACTTTCATTTCATAGTTTTGCCAGACAGACTATTCTGAATACCCATAAAATACCCACTCACTTCCATCGGACACGTGTTAAATAATAAAATTCATTATCATCTGCTTAGCTTTAGTCCAGAATCGTTCGAGGTTGGCAATTTAAACCAGGATGCTTGGCGAACCGAAAACAAATAGGTAGCTAGTATTTCTGCGAGGCCCCTCAGGCGCAAAGCCGTCGGTGGTCGACGACGTCACCGACGCCCAGCGCCACTACTGTTCATAGTCATACTACCTATAAAAGTATTCAGATCGATCATCTTTCAGTTTCAGCGCATTTAGTTTTAGTGTTTATTCTCGGTTTACTTGAAATATGTAGGTTATATGTTCTAGATTTATAGTGCTTGCAAAGATACGATTTCACCGCGCCCCCGGTTTCTCGCGCCCCCCTGATCCTCGCGCCCTAGGCTGCAGCCTAATTAGCCTAAGGGTTAATCAGGCCCTGCTTGTACCCGTTACTAGCTGTTGTTGGTAGGTAAACCCTATTAGAATAAATAACCATAAGATAAACATTTATTGTAAGCAAGGTACCTATCTTGTTCAAAGTTACTTCAGATTAATTGTATTCTCGATCTAAGTCTAAAGCAATCAAGCAATCTGATCAAAGAATATGGTAGCCATCTAGGGGCCTGGGTACCAGTAGGAAGGAACTTACAAACTTCTCATTATCGGCACACCTATAATAGATTCTTTATGACTAGAGCAAGATTATTTACTAGTCTTATAACATAAAAGTTCGTTTTCTTAATGCACTTTTTTACTTTGAAAATTTAACGTGAAAATTCATTAAAAAACAATTATTTTTAAAAACCTGAAGTTTATGCTGTCGGTGAACTTTGCAATTATCTGAAATCAATACTCTGCCTATCTCTGGATTTGCTTACTAGTGATATAATTTTGACATTAGCCCCATACAAGTAATGTCAAATTCCTATCTCTGGTAAGCAAATCCAGAGTTAGATAGGTTATTGGGAACGGCCGTGAGCTTATAAGATAACGCCAACACAATCATTAATTGTTTTGGTAAAACAATACTGTTGAAAGCACACGTCAAAACATGTAATTAAGTATTTAGTTATTTCTCTAGCCTTTTCTTTCAGATTAATTAGTATCAAGTTTCGTACCTAAATATCGAAGGACATAGACTAAATACGAGAGCAGAGATACCAACACAAATCTCAACTTAATCTTATTACAAGAATGAGCAGAATTAATGATTACTTTTCCACGAAACAACCAAGGCTGTGTTTACTTTACCTATTCAAGGAATCTTGAATGAGGATGGTGGAATTGTATTCTAAGTGTCGAGGACCTAAATACTGTTATAAATTGTATTTATATAAATATATAAAATATTTTTATACCTGCTGTTTCAGGTGGACGCCGCCCGGTGAATCGTAATTTTGAAAAAGATAACCTATATACAGCAGTTTAAAACACTAAAGATCAAAGGTATAATTTTGTATATGGGTATGCTTATTTCCATAGCACCTTTATTCGAATTCTTCAAATTAATGTTACCTCTATTTTTAAGGTAATCTGCTGGGAAATTAATAAAATTGTATGACCGTACGCCAGTTTTTAATTAATACAAAATATTAACTGCAGTTACTTAGAGGTTTCAGCAGAAGAAAAGGCACAGGTGGCCAAATGACTTCTATGAGCAACAACAATAAATAAACGTGCATAAGATTTTAAATAACGCATGTTTGCAATATGACCAACCAACCGCAACGTTTTATATTACTGCAGTCTGCATATAAATTGATTATAAACTAGGTATCTACGAGTTTTATGATACAATAGATGCAGTAGACAGATAGGTGCTAAGTATTATGAATATATGTATGTACCTAGAGTCCAGCGGTTGGTCTGAACGTTAGGCGTTAGTCACAACATATCCGACTGTATATCATCACGCCGGTGACCACGTGGACAGGGCACGTGCACCGAGCACGTGGCCCACTGACGTACATACATACGAACACCGACTTGCAACAAACACTTTATTGTGCTATCCCATTACACTTTGTCTAGTCTACAATAATGGACGTAAATATCTACAGAATCAATTCAGAAATACATCCCTTTTAACTGATTAATGAATGGCAGCCTTAATAAATCAAACATCTTTCCCGGAATTGTTAGATTTTCCACAGGGCGAGAATAGAACTGACGTCAGTGCTGTACTGCGTTACATTTTACTACTCGTGTTAACTAAACCCACTGAGATCAATAAAACACCTAGGGCTCGACAGGAATTGTCCTAAATGAATTACTCTGCCTTCTCGGTAAATCGATTATCTAAGAGGGGTTGACATTCTAAACCCCAATTTCCTTAAATGAAGCTGTGATTAAGGCTGAAAATGTGGTTCAAATTAATAGAAATTTTCAAATAAAAATGATAGGTATCACATCACAGAAATGGGTCTTGTTGAAACTTAAGACATTGAAGAGCTTTAAGCTTCTTAAATATAAGAAAGACAATACATTAAAAGTTAAGTGAGTCTTAGTTGGAACGAAAAATTTCATGATGTCAAAAGAGAAATATGCGATATTATAATCTCGAGATAACGTTATTAGAGCTGCTATGCAAACTTTATGATTGTGATAAATGGTATATTAGTAAAAATGGTTTTAAGATTGGCTCGATAAGATACTACTATCATCATAATATTATCTCATTGGAGCGCATCGTGATGGGTAAATATGAGTAGAAAACTTGAAGCTGAGGGAAGTGAAAAGTTACATGTAACGCTTTGACAAAGTAGGTATTACGGCAGAGAGATTGACGCCCGAGTTTCCTTGGACTGATTGACGTTTGATCTTTACAAACCCACCTCAAATACACTTAAGAAGAGCTTTTCTCCTGCAAAAGCTGTCTGTTAAGATTTGTACCTTTTTTCAAATATTCCCAAAGATAAAATCTAATATTGTTGGAGCCATATTGGAGCATATTGTTTGTAATAAAAACAGTTGAGCGGAAAACAGTACCTATGTTATTGTACCTACGTCTTCTACTCGGAACGCATAATGTTGAATATGAGTTTTTATGAAAATGAAAATAATGTCGTTTCCAGTGAAGTGTAAAAATAACACGGAACACTTGTAGTTACGCGGGTCGCTGGTTATTATGTACTCACTGATTCATATCTATAACTAGCTTCTGCCCGCGACTTCGTACGCGGAACATGTCGCTTATGCCAGCGATAACGGGTCGTCAAAATGAAAGATCTTAAACGTCTGATGTCGAATTCTAAGAGCCCGGGGAAACGACGGGTTGCGCGAGACAATTCGAAATGTTTCAGACTTATCATACCATACCATTGCATTGCATTGACTGCCGTTTTAGAATGTATGGACAACGCCATCTATCGGTAAAAGTGAACTTATCGGAGCTAGTTACGCGCGAGAAAGCTACATAAAGCTGTCCGTGTGAAAAACAGCGACACCGTCACAAAACGAAGGGCAGAAACAGTCGATTTAGCTTAAAAACTGACGGAGTTTCAAAGACACCTACCCCCCTTTTTCACCCCTGTTAAGGCAGAATTTCCAAAAATCCTTATTGCGTCATTCTTAATTTCTAACCAAATAGCCAAATATTAATTTTAATCGAATTAGCTTCAAAACTGACGGAGTTTCATACTAACTTACCCCCTCCTTTTTACCCCCTTAAAGAGCGAATTTCCAAAAAAAATATAGCCTATATGTTATTCTGATATATAAGCTATATGTCTGCCAAGTTTCATCTAAATCCGTCCAGTGGATCCTGAGATTAGCGTGTGCAAACAGACAAACAAACAAACAAACAAACAAACAAACATTCAAACATACAAACAAACAGACAAAATTTTTTTTTCCAATTCTTACTCTTCTTTCAACTTCTAATAACCCTACATATTTTGTTTTGTAAAAATATGAAATGTACAGACACGATTTATTTACTGTTTTATTATATGTATATGTATAGATAATGGGATCAGTTACAGAAATACATGCACGATTACAATCATCGGAATAAAAGGCATAGGGCATCGTGTTTCTCTAAGCCAAGAGCCCGGCTAGTGTCTCCGCTTCTCCAGTGCATGCTCATCTAGAGCCCAAGAGATCGTGGAATTTGCTTGGAAATAGGAAAAAAAACTAACTTTCCAAGAACTTCTAATAGGTCCACTGTCCATGATTCTTCACCTACTCATTTCGACAAATATTACGATATCTTAAATCGGTACCTAAGTTACACAGGAAAATTACAAGGAAAAGCGTTAGATTAATCTACGTACCTATTAATTGAAAGGTAGACATTCTTCTAAGATGGTGTCACTTCCAGTCTTTGATGATCGATGGCTATGACTGGTTATGACTGTGTAAATCATATATTTTTCCTTTTATGGTGTTAGGTAAAATGCGAATGAGGTATAATTCTATTGCGATGGCGCAAGTTTTATAGGGAAATGATTAATTTCAGGAAAATTGCCATTCAAAAACTTTCGAGTAACTTTTGTAGAAACCAATAGTTTTTCCTTACTTTAAATGGGCATTTGCCAGTGTATTAAAGTAACGGACTAAACTAATACTGATCAGCCTAATAGAGTATACCAATTGCGCAGTACAACGACTATAAATTGATAATGCTTGTAACGATGCATGCAAGTCCAAGGTCGTAGCATGCTGCAGGTCGGTAGGTGCGCTTGGTGCATCATTCTAAATAGCTTTACACGGAAAAGTAGAAGGAATGTTTTTATATTTTATTCTAACTACCTTTTATATTTTATTAAAGGCGTATTGGGAAAATATTATTGATGTATAAGCAAGTATTTAGCAATCTTTGGTGATGATTTTATCTTCCATTATTTTCACTTCATAACAATATTAAAGTTAACTTACATGGAGTTTTATAATTATTAGTCGAGTACAAACATAGGTATGAAATGAAATTACCAGGAAATGTTTTTAGCTTGGCTTTTCAGAAAGTAAATAGGTATTTTCATTTCAGACTAGTTAACAAGTTTTCGTGGAAAACTTTAAATTATAAAATTAAGTAGGTAGGTATACGAAACACATGAAAATAAATTGATACTAGGAAAGGAGGGGAATATAGACCTCATGGAAGGGTTATACAAGACAGCTTTGGATCATGTGGGGCCTACTTTAGGATTAGGGTAAATGCGTTGATTCTGGAAATAGGAGTTTGTTGGAAGAGAAGAACCATATTATTACAAATAAAAATGATATGTATAAAAATAATATGTCTTCTGTTCAATTCAAGACGAAATTTTGGGGAAGAATAGAAAATAGACTATCATTTGCAGTGGGTAAATTTGGCATATTATTGGGTAGTAACAAAATTATGATATCATAGGTGAATGGTATGTAGCAGATAAACATAGTCCAATTAATAATATCAGATTTCTTTTATCAGCACAAATTAATTTGATAAACTTAGATACCTGTGTTCGGCCATCACGTGATCTTCATTCGTTTATTGTTTTGATTATGATTATCATATGACTTTGTGTTGATTCCGTTATTGCACTTAATTAAACAAACAATCTACTTATAGGCAATTAGGCTTATCAAAATGAGTACCTATATGATAACTTTGTATTTTTGCATCACTCACGTAGAATGTGAAATTAAAATTCCAATAAATATCAAAATAAAATACAAATATTAAACGGCATAGAAAAAAAACATTTGTGTAAGATTTTTTTTTTTTAATGAATTACCAATCTACTTCTGATTTACTTACTACACTAAAATAGATACAACGAGATAAATACTAAAAATGGCAATGGAAAACTCAAAAACAGATATTATGTTTAATACAACTACAGTCCACAAAGTGCTCAGTGGCATTTAATACGAGCACAGACACATTAACATGAATAAAAACGTTCAACTCAATGCCAGAGCATATCAAACAACAAATATTCAACCAATCACATCGGATATCGCGGTACTTCGACTTCCATCGCTGTATGCAAACGAATACATATTTTAAGTTCCACCAAGTTGAATAGCCGACTACTGGCTACATGACCGTGTGCAAATCTGGGTCAACACGTTTGGCATGAAGATACAATCACTACACGTCTTAACTTTTGAACTAGAAAAAAGTTACGATACCCTCTATCTTCAGTAACTAGTTATCGTAGAGTTTAGCACCCGTTTTATGACAGGCACTTGCAGTATTATGTTCACGACTTCACATCGAAGTCTTCGAAGTGTGAAGTAAATTCCCATACATCTACAATACCAAGAAGTGACATTATAAATTGTAATTGGCATTGAAAACATTCACGCTTCAAATAAAAAATATAATGAGTCTATCTAATAGGATCAATCTATATTATAAGTGTGTGTCATGTGTATAAATTAATTGAACTCGTTTTGCTACTGGTTTTTCCATAAACATAGCTATAATTTTTTATCTACGATCAATGAGCAGATACATCTCGGTAAATTTAATTATAATGTGTCCTTATTACAGCGCGCGCTCGTTTAATATCCCATCGGGTTGATTTTTTCTCGCACGGCTTGTCAGGATCTCGTTGCCGTTGGCATCAAACGCATGAAATTTCCTATCGTTAATGTTTTCATTTATCTAACATCTGTTAATGACACGAGGGTGGGCTCGCCCGATTGATTTTAATTGGTTTTATGACTAACCTTGTAAAACAATTTAAAGGCGAGGGTGTCATCTCATGGCCCCGAGCTAATCCAACCCGTTAAACGCGAGTATTAATAAAATTGTTAACTCACGTCATGAAATCCGTGAGTTTATTAATGTGATTTTACTCGTGAAATCAATATTCAAGCTAATTAATAATTGCATGCATTCGAAACGATTATTTCAACAAATTACAGGCCCTCGACGGCAGGAGCATAATTTAACACGCATTCTACTAAGGAGTATGCTTCATTAACATTTTCCGTTCCCATTACGGAAACAGGCGCGGGCTGTTCGAAGCTAAACCGCGCGAAACGAACCTCTTTTTGTCTGTGGAAAAAGTAAAAGAACAAAAACACAAAAGTTCCAGCCAGCTGCGCCCGAGCATCCTGTCGACGTCACTACACCTTTTTGCATCCATTGATCACGACGACATGCAGCTATCCTTTGCTGTCGAACCGAGCCATCCCGCGGGGAAGCGAGATGACAGTAATGAGTGGTTTCTCCATCGAGATAATAACGGCAGTCTTCCGCAAAGCGCCTGTTCTTTGATAATGCGTTTTGTTGCAAGCCTTGTTGATTTTTATTTGGGTGTAAACGGGTCCGGGGCGCCGGGACAAAGGGTGGTCGCTTGTCAATAAATTATCATTGTTATGACACAATCGCTTAACACTTGGGGTTCTGTCTGGCTCATTATATAATTTGCAACCGCTGCTAATTGCGGAACATTGTCTGTCAAACGTCACTCGAGCGATCGAGAACGAATTGATATAATGCTTTTGAAACGTACCATGAATGAAGCGTACCGATTTGGTATCAGTTTAATTAGTTAAATAGACAACTACTTAAGTCAATTATTGATATAAATTGGTAGCTTGTCTTTAAGCAACGTTTAAGATATAATAAGGAATAATCGCACTGAACTGCGTAACATCATTGTTATCAGTAACTTGTCACTCAAACTGATACTGGATATGAAAGGTGGCCGGTTTTTCTTAGCACAATTTATCTAGGGATGTACGACTACAAGTTCCATAACTGTTGATACATAACATTTAAAGTCAGTAATACCAAAAATTTTTAACGGGAGAATAAATTTTATTATGGATTAAAGTTTAAACCGATTTAACGCGATCGTGTACAATTATGACGCACCAACACGGGAAAAACTTTTAATATTTTATTAATTCTCGAATTCGTATTTAATATATTCTGAACAATTTCGCATAGTAGTTAATTACATTCGAAGAATGTGAATGAAATACAATTTTACATTTATTGGAAAAGCTGTTAATGGAAATATTTTTCAATTTTCAATAACATAACTGGGTGAATTCCAACGATTATTTGTACCACAAGAAATACTACAGCATCGATATTTATAATTTTGTAAAAACTAGCTGTTTGCCCATGATTTTACTCGCGTCCCATGGGAACTACTTCCTGTACCCGGATAAAATATAGTCTATGTTACTCGGGGATAATGTAGCTTCCCAACACCGAAATAATTTTTCAAATCGGTTTAGCAGTTTCGGAGCTTTTGGGTATACATGAAAAAGCAAACAAAAATATTTTTCTTCTATATTAAATTAGTGTAGATATGGCTAACCCTGGCCACAATCACAAAATATTTGTCGTTGACTGATAACAAGAGCGTAGCGGTTAAGGTCAAGTTTTATCTTAGTATGTCACCGCAATGTACGAAGTATGTGTTACGGTTACTTGTAACGTAGTCACCGAGCTTAGGAAGAGGAAGTTAGCAGATACTTCAAGGCTTGCGACGATCAACTATTAAATTATACTTTAGTGTTCCGGTGTGGACTTATCAATAGGACTAACGGTCAGCTTCCGCGTTGAATTGAACACCGTTGTTGGTTTTTGGTACTTATTTTATCATGTTAGTGTATGAATATTAAAATACTTGTACATAATGTACAAACATAATGTAAAACTTAGCCAAATTCCTTGCTGGATTTTCAATAATTGAAAAGGAGAGAAAACCCTATGAGGTTAAATTACTAAGAATTTCAGAGTGTATCATATATTATTGTGATAGATCTATAATAAAGAAACTACATTCTGGATCATGAACAAGATTTTTACTATAAGTAGGTAAGTACATCATATTTTCGAGATATTTACATCGATTTTTAAATACGGCCGCGGTATATTTTGGTATTCCAAGTGGCATTGAAGTAAACAGGAATAAATATCGATAATTATGTACCTATAATTTACCTTTACATTTTTACGTAGGTAAATATTATGTTTTGATTATTATGTATTTTAAGTAATTTATCTTACATGCTGTTAAAAAGTAATCAAAAGCATTTCAAACAAGTAATTTCAAATTCCTATCTCTAGTAACCAAATGGATAGATAGATAAGTTATTGAATTCCGCAGTAAGGCCCTCTTGTAAGGTGTACCTATGACTAAATAACTCGTTCCTCGCGATAGACTTATAACTTTAACAGTCAAACAGAAACAGACGCCGATAAATCTTGTTTTTCTTTTATTACTAAGGCATGGAAATAATTTATTCCAAGCTGTGTTTATGTAAATATTTATATTGCTGCTATTGCATACAATGTTACATAATTTAATGTAAGTTGTGTTTTTTTGAACTTATTGGCATTGAGCATAAGTCGTGGTGGCCTAGTGGGTAAAGCACCAAAGCACCAAGCAAAGTGAGTGCGTGGCCGCGTGGGTTCGATTCCAGGTCAGGCAAGTACCAATGCAACTTTTCTAAGTTTGTATGTACTTTCTAAGTATATCTTAGACACCCAATGGCTGATAAAAGGTGAAGGAAAACATCTTGAGGAAACCTGGACTATAAGTCTGAAATCACCAACCCGCATTGAGCAAGCGTGGTGATTAATGCTCAATCCTTCTCCGTGTGAGAGGAGGCCTGTGCCCAGCAGTGGGACGATAAAAAAAGGCTACAATAAAAAAAAAAAAATGGCATTGAGTTATGATGATGGACTGTCTTAAGGTGTTCGGAGCAACTTGTGAATTTATATTGAAAGTTTTGTAAAATACTTGTACTTTAGTAGTTTTAACTAAGGATGTTTGGGTCGGCTTCCAATGTAACCAAATGCAGCTGAGTGCGTGTTTTACATTAGAGTGACTGCCTATCTGACCTCCTCAACCCAGTTACCCTGGCAACTGCGTGATAAATAATATTTTCCACAAAATAGACTAAGTAATAGGAGCACGTTTAAATGACTGTAAGAGGCTTGAGAGAGTATCTTAATGGATGCCAATAATTGCAGCTTGCAGTAAGATTGAATTATTCCAATGTATGAAGTAATGGACCTTCGAAGACTAATTATTGTATAGCGATTTGTTTTCATAAAACACCGGGAATATGAAGTTCAATTTAATTATTTTAATCATGCAATCAATTTACTGTCTGGCTTAGGTAAGTATTTATACATTTTTAAGGTTTATCTCATTAGTAGAGCCTTAAAAAGATTATGATAAATAAATACATGTTTCTAATTCCGAAAGCTATAATCCGTCTGAACATCGAATCGAATATTTATATTTAGGTCAATTAGATTTGTGGCTTCGAGGCGTATTGTGTACAGTCAACGTCCAAAAGTCCATTTCCACCGCTGTGGCTATTATCGCGTGCACTATTCGGGCCGCGGCGCTTATACACACATGCACACGCATATTTATCCGTGTGAGTGATGTTCCAACGCTAAAAAATAACATGTTGGGTAGCATCGCCACGAGTAGTTAATAGATGTAGTCAATGCTAGACAAGGATGTCAATATCAGTAACCTGTTTTTAAGTGTCACACCCCGCGCGTATACTAATGCAAAATTTCGACGTCTTAACGTAAGCTACCATAGCTAGGTCGGTAACGAGGCTGCGCTAGCAAATATGATTGGGATAGGTGTGAGTTCGAATCCAAGGTTTGGACTTAGGGTCTAATAAGTAGTAAATTAGGAATACTGATTATATAAGCGGCAGTATATAAGCATCAATATATAATGTAAGAAACGTATATAAAATATTTATTATTTATCTTATATATAATGATGATTAATTATATTTATTGGTCATCATTGATTGTAATTTATTTTAGTTAAATTGTTTTGAAAAAAAATGGTTATTACAATAAATAATATTATAAAGGTAATTAATTATTATTAAATGATAATAAATGAAAACAAATTCTTGAAACTTATGGTAACATTGTATTTTTTACATAAAATAAATCCTTTACACTTATGTTATTATTAATACAAAAAAACACATTTTAGTTAACATATTCCAGACATGAAGAAAATTCTGAGGTTATAGCTTAATTATATTTTCTCAATGAAAAGAGGATTGAAACTTAACCTCAGTATGATACTAATATAAATATAATTTGTTAAACTTACGGCCGCTATGTCCTGACACAAAGTTACCCTACTGTTTCGAATTTTTAAAATTTTAGATAACATCGTTTCAACACTTCCACATTATTGACACTGTTGGCTCGCGTCGAAATAAACCTCAATTCACCAGGCCCTTAAGCACTTATTCCACTCCCACATATTCACACATTTTTATCTGGTGTCCGGTGATGAAGACCTTCGGCATAGTCTGCGGCGAACGGTGCGTGCTGATGTGCCGAACTCATGCACAAAACGCCTTGTTGAAACCATTCGTCTTATCTTCAGCTACGATATAACTTCCCTGAGGTAGACTAATAAGAAGTAGTCTTCCAATCTTATCACGACTCTTCAGACTACCATCTTCCGCAAATCTCTTCACCCAACGCCTAGTAGTCTCTCTCTAAAAACAATAATATAAATTACACACTTACAATAAGCAATTGAGCTATTTTATAAATATCGTCACATTATATTAGAAAAAATTACTTACGCATAAGCCGGTTTTATTCGATATTTGAGATATATTAAGACCATCCGAATATAGGGTCACAATGTTTGACTTGGCTTCAATACTAATATAAGCCTGCATAATGAATACAAAAGAATACAATCGCAACAAGATAACACAAACGCTCGTTACTGTGTTCATCAACAACAGCGAATACCGGAATAATTTATAAGTGACTAGAAAAGTTGTTAAAATATGAGGATAGATTTAAAGTGAACTTATCATAATCTACCCTCATATTTTAATAACGACGCGACGCTAAGATTACAAATTAAGAAGGTCGTAAGTACCACTAATATTGCTATGCAATTGTTTTTTGAAACTGGTACTCCACTTATGCTTACTACTGTACCTTACGAGTACATAGTACAGACAACAGCAGGTCAACGTATACGAATCTGTCAAATTTTACCAGTCATACGTTAACCTACCTCCATTGTGATAAGGTTGAAAATCGAATGCCGAAATTTGACAGATTGTGGTTACTTGATGTGCTGTTGTCTGTACAATACAGTACAAGCTTTTATCAAGTGAAAGGGACAAAAAAAAAACGATAACCATCTAATTGCTGACAACCATAAGTAACGGTACCACATAACACAATAGAAAACGGCTACAATAACAACATAAATAAGGGCGCCTCCCATTTTATCACTATGCCGCGACATTGAAAAAAAGCAGTTACGTTGATTATAATATCATCATCTGCCTAGCCTTTTCCTAACTATGTTGGGGTCGGCTTAAAGTCTTACCAGATGCAACTGAGAACCAGTGTTTTACATGGAGCGACTGC
>NWSH02000535.1:7569778-7579969 GCA_002382865.2 Heliothis virescens
ATCATCTGCCTAGCCTTTTCCCAACTACGTTGGGGTCGGCCTCCAGTCTAACCGGATGCAGCTGAGAACCAGTGTTTTATATGGAGCGACTGCCTATCTGACCACCACAACCCAGTTACCCGAGCAACCTGGCACCTTGCACCTAGCACCAGCAACCTTGGTAAGCCTGGTTGTCAGACTTTCTGGTTTGTGACTACCCGTAACGACTGCCAGAGATGTTCAAATGACAGCCGGGACCCACTGTCTATCGTGCCTTCCGAAACACGGAAGAACTTGTTATAAAAAGATGGTTACCCATCCACGGGCCGACCGCGCCAAGCGTTGCTTAACCTTATGATTGATCTCCGCGCAGCTTTGACTTAGCCACGAGCTCTTCCTTATTCTCCTTATTATCATTAAGGTCACTATGCCGCGAAATTGAAAAATACAGTTACGTTGATTTAAGTAAATTATAATATAATATGGCTAATAATAGTATCACTTGGCCTACTGTACACGGAAGCTGCAGCTCCCCTGAGGGGTTCGGATCGGCAGGTACAAATGGTAGTGTGCTTAGTACGGAACCAGTTTAACGGTCGGAGTGAGGACCGTTAACTGCGAAATCGTTCGTCGCAGCATCACGAGCTCTCTGAATAGTTAGCGCCACAGATTGTGTTGTTAGTTCTGTTTTGTTTAACTGTTTTGTTTTTAACTGTTTGATGGTTTAACAAGTTTATAAGCGTTGATTGGTAGCTTGTTTGATTAAAAAAAGTATTGAACGAGATCTACTTGACAAATTAATGTCTTACAAGAATATAAAATGGGATATCAGAATTTGTGTCTAAATTTTGGTTATGTTGAGCATACTAACTATTTACTAGGTAGGTGCTTATTTAAGAAAATGGATAAGCAATCGCTTTCAGAAATTCGTCATTACAACTATTCATGATTAACGGTATGTGGTTAAGCGTTTTAGTTGGAAAAACAAAATGAGTAATTTAACTACGTTTTCCAATGAGTAGTTCTTAGAATAATTAACGAGGAAAGTAAATTAACATTTAGCTTTAAGTTGCAAATTAGGTACTTTATCTTTGAGAATACGTTCTTCAGCAATTGATAGTACAAAATATACTTACTACATATTATGTAAGTACCTACTTAGAAGTCCCAAAATTTCTGACTCATACGAATTGTTTACATCGGGAATACCGACCCGCGAAACAATTGTATTGTTATTCAATAAAAAGATTATAAGGATTAATGATATGTGTGCTTATAACATTTTAAGTAGAAATAAAACTAATGGAATGGAATTATGAAATTGAAATAATTTAAGTACGTGTTTAGGCTACTTAATATTCACAACCGGTTAGTGATTACTTAGTGGTTTTTATTGCAGTATTTTTTTGTTCAGGGTTCATGTTTTCTATCTTAAAAACATTTGATGAACCTTGAACGTTATTTGGATAGAGTGATAAAACTTCAGTAAAATTGACACCCAACTATGTATTTAAAATCAAACCACGTAGGCGTTCAATTATACGTATATTAATAACCTCATTCACAAAAATCTTTGATCGCATTAATTGAGTTGGGAAAATAACTGGTTGCAAAGAAAATAACACCTACATTATTTTTTCCACGAAAGAAATGTTAAAACAGCTGATTTCAGTACCAGATACGACAACAACCGATAAGAATAAATTAAGACTGATAAGATATCACTGACTTTAGGATTATAAGACGATACGATTCTGATGTAAATAATTTTTTTTTTTCTGAGAATCAGTTTTTACATTTTTTTTTTTACAAATTGACAGTATTGCATTGCACAATGTGAGTTCTGTGGGCAACATGTGTAAGGCAAAACAGACGCGCGACAATAGGAACCTCTTTTCGAGTGCCAAAATTATAATTACAAATTAATTAATAAAACTGAAACTAGCTCTAATAACTAAGCTCGTTACACCACGTCCCATCTGCGTGCGACTGTTGATCCAAACTCGCGATCCATTTGCCTTGTTAGCACACTTTACGCCTCCCGATTTGCGGCGCGTAATTTCAGCCCCTTTATAATTGCTCCCACAATGAGGAACACAATAATAGTGCAAATTAATTGCATGGCTTATGTTATTGGTAAGTAATTGTTTATTTCCTATTTTAAGGACATTGGGAACATGTTATAGGTCCGAATTCCACATGTACCTTCAAGTATTCAGAGCGAGATTTTTCTCATGTTCAAGTGTCGGATTCCATAAAAATATTACGCGTTTTAATCTATACTAATATTATAAAGCTGAAGAGTTTGTTTGTTTATTTGGTTGAACGCGCTTACCTCAGGAACTACTGGTCCGAAATGAAAAATTCTTTCAGTGTTAGATAGCCTATTTATCCAAGAAGGCTTTATAGGCAAGTTTGTATCTGGGTGCGCCGAATCGTTGCCACGGGACGCAGGTGAGATCGCTTTCGGAAGCTAGTTCATATATTATAAAAGGAAGCATACGTAAGTAAAAATAAGTACATATTACCGCATATTTTCAATATTATGTATAGGTATAAAATACGCATGTGCGCATTATACTGAATATCTTGTTGTTTGGCGCAAATTAATTACATCATAAAGTAAACGACCTCTGGATGACCAATTATTATTTTAGCATAAGTAAGTCATTGACTCTCGTAAGTTGTTAGTCGTGATAAAACAATTTATTGTGCAGATAGAATTATATTGTAACATAGTGTTTTATGAAACAGCTTTTGAATAGCAATGCACGATTATGTATGATTGCAATATTCTGATAGATTTTATTCAATGGTGGTCTTAAATAACCCTTACTAGCTTCTGCCAGCGGTTTCACCCGCGTCCCGTGGGAACTACTCAGTGCACCCGGATAAAAAAGCCTATAGCCTTCCTCGATAAATGGGCTATGTAACACTGATTTTTTTTCAAATCGGACCAGTAGTACTGAGATTAGCGCGTTCAAACAAACTCTTCAGCTTTATAATATTAGTATAGATTATCCAATTCGTGTTGAGAAAAACCTGCTGAAAAAGGACAGTACATACGACTGATAACATATTCAAAATCATCGTCATATTTTCCTACAAATACTAACTAGGTACTCGATGGGTTATTGAAGAATGACTTCAGCGAACAAATAACACTTGATTTTAATGATCAGTGCTCCAAAATCGACTAACAAAAATAGAATGCGAATGTGGTAAGTCTTCTACAAAAAGAGAGGGTTTTTATGTAGTAACTATTGAATTATCTGTGGTTATACCTAGTCCCTGTGATAGAACCATAGAATGTTTAGTAGATAAAGAGATACCTACAAAAGAGATATTTATTGATTTAAATAATGAAAACTAGAATGTATACATGTTTCCTGGTTGTTTAATTATAACATGACTGCCTCCTACGACTTCTAAGTACAAAGATTGGCAAATTGGTAAGGGTTATTCTCATAGGACCTCATAGTTCGCAGTCCGGATTTCTGCCCGGCTAATGGAAAAAAAAGCCCAATAGGTTCACGGAAATCAACATTATTGGGCAAATAGATGTAGCTACGGAGTACATACTTCTATGTAGGTATAAATCTCTGTGTATTGGAATCCCTTCCAAGAATACACTGATATACATATAGGTACATCTTTATAAGTGTATTCTAGGAACACGGGTGAAGCGATGACATATTTACTTGTCTACGTAAGTCATCTCATCATCTTCCTTCCCTGTTCCCAATTTTATTTGGGGTCGGCGCAATATGTTTTCAGCGTCCATTTCTCCTGTCACTCGTCATACTGACATTCACTTCTTTCTTACACATGTCATCTTTCATGCAATTCATCCATCTTTTCTTTGGTCTTCCTCTCCCTCTCAATCCATCTACATTCATACTTAACATGCTCTTTACCCTTTCCCATACCATGACTACTGCTTACATCTCTCATCTTTTTACTAGTTTTTTACTTTAGTTTTACTAGTCTACGTAGGTAAGGTCCAAATTAAATGAAACCACGGCATGATCCGTAAAATGATTTTGAATGAAAACTTATCGTAGCGAAACTAAACAGCAACATTTTACAAGTACTATCACATACATACACCGAAGGACGTTAATCGCGTGCAAGCTTACGAAAATTTCTAAGGCAAACATGCTCAGCGCTGTTGTCGTAGCGAAATAAGTTTCACAAGCGCATTATTGTACCTGCATCTAGTTAGTTTTACGTCGTTAATAATTACTTTAGTTTGTTTTTAGTTAAATAACATTTTATGGGCATGCAATTACTGTTAAAGTACAGTGTTCATTTCAAAATGTAAATTAATAGAACGTGTCATGATATTCTGAATGAGTTATCCTAAAGTCAAAATGCTGAACTATCTGCTTAGATTCATATACTATTTATTTATTTTGGATGTAATAGTTTGTAGGTAGTTGGTAAGCAATACGTAATATTACATATTATTTCCTGGATCTGCTGTTCGTCTGTGTTATCATAAAATTATTTCCAGGAATCTATTCCCTCCGAGTTCCTTTACCAAGAATTTATCTTACGAGAAATCGAAAGCTGCTCCATTTATACTCGATTTTTTTCTTTTCAGTGGAGTATGCGTATTATCAAGTAAATATTAGACGAGAATCATGCTTGTCTAAACGTGTATCGTGTTTTCCAATTTCGAACCACGTGTTCCTTTTTCAAAGTCAAAAAAAGTACGTATAAAACTGCGTAGGGGAGTGAGTGGATTGGTGCGTCCGTCCGTCTGGCATTGTCCGGCAATAGTCCCGTCCGGAATCCCGACACAAAGAGGGATGTGTTTTTATTCCTGATTGTGCCCACAAAGAGGTCCAGCAGTCGAGCATTCACTCATTCTCCCAGGGTTGCTATAACTATAAACAAAATTGTTTTATTCCCTAAAAAGAGGTTTGTTTGTGAGCCGTTCGTTTTAAGGGTCACCATAAAAATGAGGATAAACGAGCAAAACGGAGTATGCGGTTATGTTTTGGATATTTGGCATCATTTCATACCGCATATTTTTAAATCAGGATAAACGAATTTTCATCACAAACATTAGTTATGTTTCAAAAATAACATTTTTATGCATAAACATAAAGAAAATATCTGTTTGGTTGTATTTGGTTTATTCTTTATTAAGTCATTTAAGATTGTATATATTAAGTATGTAAATATACTGATATGTAGTCAAATCCTTGATAAGAATTTGAATTGATAATAAATATTGAAATAAAAAATGATCAACTACTTAATTAAAACATATTGGAAACTTTCATATTTATATGACAATCGTAAGTGGCAGCCCTACGTCATGTATATTTCTACGGGCGGGTTCCGCTAAACGTCACGTCGACAGCATTATAAAGCCGGAGCGGATTTCCGAATGCTCCTCAAAGCTACGGCGAAGATAACATTTTTGCGTACAAACGGATGTAAGCACTCGCGTTACGGATGTTGATACATTTTTAAATCGATTCATGATTCCCTTTAGTATGACTTTTTACGTCCAAATTGCGACGAACGATTCCTATCTGAAGGATTGTACAGTATTATTGAATACTCAAGGGATTAAAGTGATTGAAAGACATGAAAGACACTTTATCAGTATTTTGCTTGTTTAATACATAATCTTCTTATATATAAAAATGAATTGCTGTTCGTTAGTCCTGCTAAAACTCGAAAACTGCTGGACCGATTGGGTTTATTTTGGTTTTAAAATGTTTGTAGAGATTAAGGGAAGGTTTAAACGATGAGAAAATATGATGAAAGGCAAGTGATACGAAGTTCACCGGATGAGCTAGTGTATTATAAAATTACGTGTGATATGATCTGACTGAACATTGTTATCACGTAGCTAATTGATAGCGATTATGGAAATTGATATAGGACGAAAGGTGAATGGCGATGTAAAGCTAACAGATTGGTCACAATTTATTTAAATTCTGTGTTCATGTTATTTGGGACTCTAGCGCAAAATATGAATATTGAATACCTAGTGTAATTGTGTTTGAAACGTTTTGATGAAAGTAATATTTCCACCTAACTGCGATTTCACACCATGGGATTTTCAGCTCGACTCGTTTTTCCGAACGACACTGCTTGGTCCTGAGCGCCGAATAAAAGATTTTTGCTGCTCGGAATGTGTGGTGCGCAAGGTTACCCTACGCGCGACAAAAATCCCCTAGTGTGAAAACGCTGTAAAACTTGTTTTATATGTTGAATATATCAAAATTTTTCATAAATAAAACTGGTCAAAGATATTATTACCTACGTGTCTGCGGTAGCTAGTCATCGTTATCACGTAAAACAAAAACTCGGATTCTGGGGAAACTCAACTCTTTTCAGGCGAATAAATGAACAAGAAAAACAATCGGGTTCTTAAAAGTAAAAAAAGTCTAAACGTTTTTTGCAATCATCTGATATCAACCCCAGATAAGTTTCCATCCTATTGGCATTAGATACACGTGGAGCGGATACAGCTTTATCAGATAATAACGTGCTTATGATAAACGCTGATTTGTCTATAAATTACAGACACGAGATAAGGAAAAAAGTCGTAAAAAATATATTGTTCTCGGGAGCTTTCCGAAGATTTTCCCTTTATTGACATAAATGAAAGCGATATTCGTCTACCGTATAATATACTTACTTACTGGCATCAAAAGAAACTGCTCAAACAATTTTCAACGTGTCTTACCTGAAACAAAAAGGTTGAGTTTAATTTTCTGAGACTTGTAACAGAAATAGGCTTGCGTGGGACGAGACGGAGTCGCGGACAGTTCATAGTGGGAGGATAGGTCTATAGTAAGCACTTTTTATCGACATAAATGTTACTATTAGTTCTAAAGTAACAAGCAATAAAAAGTTTAAACTTTTTCAGTTTTTATAGCGAGATTGATTAATGTTCTTAGCTGTAGATAGTTTTGGTTGGTTAATATCTGCTATTTGTGGACCGGTGCCGTCTTGTAAGAGTTGATGTTTTATGTGTAAAGGGAAATGTGAGAGAAAAGTTTTTCAACCAACCAATCAACCTTTAGTTTGCTATAAAATTCAATTCTTCTGTTTGAAATGCTATGTAGGTAAGTGCAGACTAGCTAGACCAGTAAATGTGCTCATAAATACATATTGCATACGCATCATGGAAACGAACACTTTTAAATAGTGACGCGCGCAAGCTGTAGAAAAAATAGAAAAACAAAACGTTTTATATCGCAAAGATTATGTAAAACTGAACACGATTTCATCCATATTACGTAGTTTTTTATAGAAACGAGAACATAAAATGGCAAACAGGCAATTCGATGTCCGCTTGGGTGTTTTATGTGTTCAGCGTGTATCGATAATGTGTAGGACGGAGTCAATGAGTCACCGCACTATTTTTGTAGTTTTCCATAGACTGACATTGAAGATCAGCCGCCAATGAAACGCTGATGCTGTAATAGATTAATAAAATTGTTTATTTGATTTATATTTTTATCGATGTTGTTATGAATGGAGATCTTATAAAATAAAAGAAGATCTATTAATTACTGCTGCAAGTTAGAACTGTGTAGGCACATTTACTTCAAAATACACTTAGCAGTTATTGTTTGTCTTATTACGACCGACGATAGTTTGTTTACCAGTTACATAAAATAACAGGTCCAGAATTTCGAATAGCCACGTCACTACATTTAGTTACATATCATGTTCAATGTAGATAGTTAGTCATTTGGCTCATAAATAATTAGTAAGTTCCACGAACTGATTAACAACTACGCTCATTCGTATGAAGTTTATGTTTGTGCAGTGGTAACACTCAAAAGAAAATCTCTGCATTAGTTCTGGAACATTCTAATCTGAGTCAGAGGATGAGTCACGGGGGAGTATTGTAAATATTTGTGAAACATTATGACGCAATTCATGTTCCTAAAGGGTCTCTCTTAAAAGCATAAATCACCTTTAATTATGTGAGAACAAGCCTCACAATTTGTCAAACGAGTAAAGGGCTCAACAACAATGAATGACGGCACGACTACTAAGACGCATTCATTATTGAATACAGAGGAGGCCGGCGCCCACTAAGCCATTCATTTACAAAAAATATTTGCTGTAGGAAGTCCCCGGGGCACGGGTGACGTCTCGGGAATCCCGGCTGCATGTTCCCGGCTACCTGTCCCGGACGACTGGGTGGGATACGGTACTAGATCCTTCTATAACCGAATACAAACAGTTGCGCCGCCCCGCGCCCGTCACCACCCGCTAACACCGTGTAATATGAACATTATACCACAGTCCACCTCACTGTTCCCATTGAACAACTCATTATTGTACTTGTATGTTTAAGCTAAGCACATTCCATTTGCTTTGCTCCAGGATAAAGCTATTCATGGAATTCCCTGAAACGATAACTTACGCATGTAAAACCCGTAGCACTTTTTATTGTTATCGCAATATGATTTTTACCGAGTGAAACTTTACTGCGAAGCGAAGTGCGAACTTTTTCATAATACTTCACATATTTCATGTTACGCTTATTTCAATAAAAAACCTAGCACTTTTCCTCTAACATAAGAGACAAATTACCGTTTTGCACGCAAAAGGTGCAGTTCAATTTAAATCATGGCATGGGGAGCCACAACGATATCAAGGGAATAGAAAAAAGGGAAAATGTGGGTGCTACTTTTTCAGCCCCTCTCTGAAAAGCCTCACGTATCACGAACAAAGACGTGCAGTGCTAATAAAAACAGCGGATCATTTGAAATACAACAAAGCCGCGGAACAACGAATGGAAATCAATCACTCACCATACAGAACCAGTTTATACGATGGCACGTAGTACGCCGACTGTAAGAGAACTCGAGGCTTGTAAACGTGAACTTTAATTGGTCCAATGTTTTGTTTGTATTTTGGTTTGATGTGTTATACTAGATCCGTCACACGACTGTACAAATGACTCGTCGCAGAATGCAATTGATACGCGTCCGGTCTTCTAAGCGAGAACTGCGATAGTGTTGAATTTTCGGACTTCCCGATAAATAGAGGCGTACTCGACTCATGTAAACGCGCGCTCGTCACAATGTTTTATTTGGAAAAAAGTATCAAGTTTATTTTAAAACGGTGAATATAAATGTAGAGTAATTTATCCACTTTGAAAAGGCAGTGTGAGTTTACGGTCAGTAGTCTGCCGGTGACAAATACCATGTCCAACTGACGCATGTCCGACTGATTCATACGAAATGGCGACCGCATAAGTGTATTGTGTTATAAATAGGGATATAAAGGGTGCAACAAGTGAAAGGATGTTATTTTATAAAAGAGGAACTGTAGTGACTGCGGTGGGAACGCTGTTTATTGTGGGCTTTTGATATGTTATCTTATCGAAGTGAGCAAGGTCACAGTCATGCTCAAGCTTAGTGGTTTTGCGGACTGTTGTCAGCAATGTAAATAAGTAGCTTTGTTACTTACACACATAGGAATAACATTTTATAAATAATAACAATACATAAGTAAACATACAAATACCAACAATATAAGTGTTAAATAATACAACCATTTATTTTCTTATTTCTAAAAAAATAAACAACTTTTGTCAAAGGTTGTGTGTTGCAATTTTTTTAGTAGACACAAACTTTTAAAAACTAAATAATAAATAAATAGTATTAATAGAAATTACACAAATTCTACGTTTTCTTCAAACCCTAGCCACATTTATGATTTATTTCATCACCTCCTGATAAGTTAACTTATCTGGCTAATAATATTTTACATAGATTACGTAAATACACGTAGGTTATTGAGAATTTTCATCAAAAAAGCAGCTTCGAAATTGGCTAAATAAAATATACGAAAAAAACGTTACACTGCGCATGCGCACGGCAACACATGGCTAACTTCAGAAAGGTACAGTTATGTTACGTGAAATGTAAACGTGGCCTCTTGTTAACACAAGTTTTTCTAAAAATCTACGGTAGACACAGCGGTCAGTTTTGTACAGGTTACGATACGATAAAAACGTGCCGTGAACAACTGCCTCGTTGGTCTAGTGGTCGCATAGCGCGACTGCCGTGCCACGGGTCTCGGGTTCGATTCCCGGGTCAGGCCGAAATCGCTTTGTGGGTTTTAGAAACTTTCACAAAGCAGCCTGGAGTTTGGAAGTTGGCGGTGTTACACCCCCGTGCCTGGGAGGGCACGTAAAGCCGTCGTCCTCGATTG
>NWSH02000535.1:7581622-7598530 GCA_002382865.2 Heliothis virescens
ATTGCTTATCAAGTAGCAGTCGTAGTTATAATTCCACGTCAGAGCCGTCAGGCGGATTTGAGAAAACTCTGCACTAGGCTTGTCAGGTTGATTAAACCTGCAGCTCACTCGATAAGAAGAAGAAGTGAACAAGTTATGGCATTTTTTTGACGGCCACGGCAAATATGTGCTGTGAATTTCAAAAAAACATGCCCGTAAACAAGATCTCTAGCAGAATTATCACCTACTTTATTTCTTGTTCTGCTTCATCATGCTTCTTTCCAAAACAATTGAATAATAATTCGCTTCCTAGCTAGAACTGAGTCAAAGTAAAGTGATTCGTAATTAAAGATTCTGCTCTCGAACTTATCTTGATAAAGGATAATAAAACTTGTAAACAACTGCCTCGTTGGTCTAGTGGTCGCATAGCGCGACTGCCGTGCCACGGGTCTCGGGTTCGATTCCCGGGTCAGGCCGAAATCGCTTTGTGGGTTTTAGAAACTTTCACAAAGCAGCCTGGAGTTTGGAAGTTGGCGGTGTTACACCCCCGTGCCTGGGAGGGCACGTAAAGCCGTCGTCCTCGATTGTTACTCAGTAGCAGTCGTAGTTATAATTCCACGTCAGAGGCCGTCAGGCGGATTTGAGAAAACTCTGACACTAGGGCTTGTCAGGTGATTAAACCTGCAGCTCACTCGATAAGAAGAAGAAGTGAACAAGTTATGGCATTTTTTGACGGCACGGCAAATGTGCTGTGAATTCAAAAAAACATGCCGTAAACAAGATCTCTAGCAGAATATCACCTACTTTATTTCTTGTTCTGCTTCATCATGCTTCATTTCCAAAACAATTGAATGAAATCGCTTTCCTAGCTAGAACTGAGTCAAAGTAAAGTGATTCGTAATTAAAGATTCTGCTCTCGAACTTATCTTGATAAAGGATAATAAAACTTGTAAACATGAATAGGCAATGTAGCTACTGATATTATCTATAGGTACGTACGTAGTATGAGGTAGCTTTAATCTGAATCATAGTACGTATGCACAATATATAATGACGCCTACGCAAACAGAGCAATTGTGATGAAATACTTAATGTGAATATTTTACGTTATGTTTTGTAAAGTTAAATTAATATTAATACAATAAAAACAATAGCAATTCACGTGAAAAACACGTGTACACAGTGTAACAAATTCCATTAATAAAACATCGTAGGTGGATGTACCTATTTATAGGTTCAGGCTAATTTTAGAAAGATTGAAGGAAAATTTTGCATCAATTCACGAATAAGGACTTTAATGTTCTTTAGCTGCAAATAAGCAAAGTTTTAACTTTAAAACAAATATCACTTCTGTTAAAACTATGACGTTTGCGCCATTAAAATGGAACGTCAGATAATCACAATATGGTTTAACTTAACCCTGGGAAAATCAAACCAACATAATAAAATCGACAAGCGTTTCCCATCGACGCACAAAGGCAACTGTTATATTTATTTATCCAGTATACATCTAAGTGGAACCAATCACAAACTATAGCATAAATATGGTATCAATTAGCAACATAACGTGAGCTTTGTCCATGGGTAACGCGGTCAATGAGTCACTTCACGCCGCTAACTGCCCATTGTTGCATTATGGTGATATTTCTACATATATCGAGCCTTAGGCACTTTGGTTAAGTACCTATTTAAATTGGTGCGTTTTCCCCGTAGCGCGTAGCTGCTTATATATCTACATATGTATATGTATGTTCAGTCATATTTAGTAGCAGGACAGTCTAGGAATGTATTAGAAATAATCATAGTTTCACACCCTAGTAGGTACTTGGTAAGTAATTATTGTGTTCCTTAGGCTAATCCCGACAGGTCCAGATATATCGAAGTTACTCATTGCTTTTATAGTAGCAGAGTTGTGAAAAAAAAGCCTTGATTGGTAGATATTATTTTGCTGTCTTTATCGAAGCCTCAAGCATAGCTTAGCTTTAGCTAGGTATATTTTTATAAATAGTCCTCATAAATATATTTTCCTCAAATTCAACGATATATTTTGCGATAACCAAGCCCTATACTTATTTTAACTTTAATCAACACTGAAAAATAACACAATATCGTATAAAAGCTCCATGAAAACCCATTTCGAAAAGATTAAAAGAAGATTGTTTAAACATTGAACCACAATCCGATTCACAACACACCTTGACCCAGTTTGTAGGACCCCGCGGGAAGTAACTTATGACATTCAAAACTTTTGTTACTCCCTTACACAATAGGTACACTGAAATTTACCATGAAATCAGGAATATAATGAAATAGGAAAAACTATAGGTATAACTTCATCATTATCTGCCTAGCCTTTTCTCAACTATGTTGGGGTCGGCTTTTTGTCTAACCATACGCAGATAAAAACCAGTGTTTTACATGGAGAGACTGCCTGAGTAACCTCCACAACCCAGTTACCCGGGCAACCCGAAACCCATTGGAAAGACTGGTCGTCAGGCTTTCTGGCTTCTGACTACCCGTAACGACTGCCAAAGATGGTCAAAGACAGCCGGGACCTGTTTTAATGCGTTCGGAAACACGGATGAACTCGTCATAACAAGATGGTTACCCATCCACGGACCAGCCGCGTCAAGCGTTGCTTAACCTTACGATGGATCGATCCCCGCGGTTTTGACTTAGCCACGAGCTCTCCACTAAAGGTATAACTTCATTCATATAAATAGCTATATGAATGGCAAACCAGTTATGTCAGAATCAGATAAGCTTATGATATTATGAAGCCGTTATATCTGGAGTCATCAAGTGCATTCAGCGACAGTGATGTGAGATTGAATCTAAGTGCCATTATAATTACACAGTACGTGTTCATGAGGACTGAGATAGGGCTTATGCTATCATTTTATTCATGGAGTTCATTTTTATGGCTTACTTGAAGTAAAGATGGTAGATACAGTTTTGAAAAAAGAATACAATATTTATCCAATTAGCTAGTAGGCAGTTTGTTCACAAAGATAATCCAGTAATTTTTAAGAAGTCCTTGAAACTAGTTCAGAGTCGCGATAATTGTACAGCATTGCCGGACATGACGTCACGTAATCTTTATGACCGCAACATTTAAGCGTACATACAAACTCCTTTGAATAGATTTCAAAGAGCTTCGCAATAACCGTTTCTGAAATTTCCGCTCTATGAAAGTGTTTGAATTTAATGTTTTGCAACGTCACGTGGTGCTGTTGTATTATTAGGTTAATGTTCGGTTTTATAGACTAGTAAACGACGGTATAAGCGGTCGATATGAAACTCACTGGTGGTTCATATCACCCGCCTTTCATAGAGATAAACATAATCATAGACTGAGAACGTTCTCTGTACAATTGTAGACCAGAATTATAAACCCAAAAAAGGTGCATAACAATTCAAACTATCATATCAAATACTTTACCAACCAAACAGTTCACCGCTCTCAACGAGAACAAAGAGACAAAAATCTCGCTGTGCATGCATTATTTTAAAATTTGTACCTCTAAAATTGCAGAAACCGTGAAAAAGGCGAGTGGCACTGGCGACTGGCAGTGGGCGGTAGATGGGAGCGTGCCCTATCGCGCACACGTCGCGCCGCCACGCTCTCTGTGTTAGTACCAGTATTACTCATTGCTTATGTGTGTGTGGTCGGCTTCAGCTAACATCAGATTTTGGGATTTATCTTGAGGTATATTTGGAGTTAACTCAGTTGTAGCTTCGGATGGTTTTCAAGCTTTAGCTTCAGCTTTTACTTTCCTTCACACTATGCCTCAGAACGAATTGGCATTTTCAATACCTTGTGTACCATCATAATTTTTATATGTCTAACAATGATTTGAATTTATTAAGTTTATTTTTACTCCTTCATTTTTTACTTTCTCACAAACAACCTTTTATGTAAGTATTAAAAATTACTCGTAATTTATTATTGCTTCGTTCTCTTTTGTTTTCACGTCTGTGCTTGGAAAATCCGTTCAGCTAATGAGCTTAGTCAGAATGTAAAAAGAAAGTATTATCAGAAGGTTACTATAAATAGGATAGACGTCAGCGAGACGGCTCACTGTAGACGGCACTGAATCAGTTGTGTTTGTGTTATTTGTCGGTACTGGTATAACTGCTGTATAACATTGCATTGCATTTATTTCTTGAAATAATTCCCCGCAGGAGGTTCCTTCCTGAGGTCTTGAGTTTAGAGTCTTTAATTTTAGCCTTTAATTAAATGACGGCTAACAGTTTGTAATTTGTCGATTAAAAGACGTAGATCCAGTATGACTGGCAAGTTTAAGCATGAATATTCAATTGACGTAAATGAAAAACATTTATGCTATTGCAAATTTAATTCAGCAGTTTTCACTGTGCATTTGCGAGCATTTATTGAGAAAATACTCGAATATATTTCTCTAATATAACTCTGAGTGGTGGTGAAGCCTTTAACGAAATCCAGTGGGCAATTTGCAAGATTCCTCCGGATGCATATAGACGGTGCTGTGGAGAGCAAAGTGCTTATGTACCACAAATGGCTATCGTGTGGGCTGTTCACACTACTAATGCTTTTGCGTTCAATCTAAATCCAGACGATACCGCCGTCGTATAAAACTAACACCGCTTTCTTAAATAGACATATTTCCATATTGAGCACATTCTAATTATACATTTAAATATTCTTCAGTGGAGAGCTGTATAAACTTCACCGAACTTAAAAAAAACTTGACACCAAATTAGTAGTTGACTAAATGTAGGTAGGTATATCAACGTCAACACTACTCAATAATATATTTGCTTAAGTCCACCGAAGGTTAGCTTTAAACCAATACGAACGATAACAATGAAATCCTAATAGAGAGATGAAAGAACGTCGCGTATTCAATAACTGGCACTTGAAGCTCGGCTATTGAAAACACCACGACGGCTCCAACAAAAGATTTCCTATTCTAAAATGGAGACTTATCTTTAAAATTTCAAAATACCAATAGTTTGGCATTAGACTGCAACTTGTACGGAGGCAAAATTGATAAAAATTTCAAGGGTTTTAAATCAAAGGCCGGTTGTGGTGGAGCGCATTCTATTATTTGTGAACGGTTCTCTTTGAAAGTTTCGTCTAACGTGCGGCTGCAGTTGCATCAAAATTATGAAGTAACAGATTTCTAAAAACGTTGAAGTGAATGGTTCCATATCGCATTTATTCGTTTGGTATTCATAAAAGTATCATTATCATTTTGACTTCTTCTTTCTTCTTAAAAGGTGTAAATATATCCTTTGAAGAAGCAGTGAAAATTTATTTGTTTGCAGAAACTGCCAATTATCAATTTGTTTCTGATTCAAGCGGTCACGAATGCTGCTTGAATTGTCAATTGCTTCTCGTTATGTAAATAAGTATTTCGTAGAATCTCTGACATGGAGATGACTAATTTGTTCCGGGAAGATGATAACTTTGTTTTGAGCGGTCCTGGGGAGTGTAAAATGGCAAGTCGAGATCCGACAGATTGTTTAGGTATTTACTTGTCATCATGCCTATATTCTCCGAAGAGGCAGAAGTACGTACGTATTTCTCCAGAATTTAATACCGCGCTGTAATCTAACTTGTTTTTAGGGAACAATCACAAAGTTTGCACAGCGGCCTCTCAACTCCTAGAAAAACCAAACGACACTTTTTCTCAAAGAACTTTCAAGCGAAAGTCGTGCTTTTTGTTGCTAAGACACAGCTCGTAAATTGAAAAATAAAGCAGCAGGTGGGTATTCGAGGTTGTATTGACCGTTTGTTATATCGGAAAGCTTTCTGATTAAGTAGTGGATAGTTCTTCAGACATGTACATTAAGTATCAGCAAAGAATGAACAGGGAACAATGTAATCAGTGCTATTACACGCAGTATCTATGTCTAGGCTGACACATTTACGAGGGCTATGACCCACTTAGACTACATTAGATATTGACGGCACTACTCCAACTTTGTAAATAAAAACACTCGGTTTCAAGTTTTGTATGACTAACCCAAATACAAGTAACAAAGGGCAAGTCTTCGAATTTCGGGTCTCATTCTTAGCAATAGTTTCAAAAGTTTAAAGCTTTTGTTGGAAATCTTTACAGTTACAACAAAGTTGGGTATCATGGTAAAAGTCAGATAGTAAAATTGTAGTTTTATTCGCAGATAAATTCCAAAATATATTTAACAAATAAGTTCGGCGTTAATCCGCGAGCGGGCCGCGGTTGATAACTGCTAAGCAAGGCTTTCCGCTTAATGAAAAGCCAGTGGTTGCTGGATGCGGCCCGCTTTTCCCTGCATCCTGTATTCCGCCGGCGTAGTTGCTCGGTTGCATTTTCGAATCGAGTACACCCCCTCATCACTAATGCTTACTGGCCAGTATATTATTTAAATTAGCTTTGCATTTGTGCTTTTATACGTGTTTAAAACGCGAACATAACCGTCGCCCTCATGACTTTTTAAAAGATAAATTCGATGTTTTTCTTCTTTCGTTTTCACATAATAAAAGTTAGGGTTTTCAAAAATGTAATACTTTACAAAGTTGTGGCAGATAGCAACGTAGCGCAAAGCAAGCATTTTTAAATTCAAGACTAACCTTTTTCGTCAGTTAGTTCTTTCGCCTTGGACAAACAGAAATACTATTGTGTAACTCTTTTGTTTTTAAATCGCCCTGAAATTTGAAACACAAGGTCAAGGTTATTGAAGCTCGTGAATAATGTGTTGTTATTTTGAGTTTAAATAAAAGTTACAAATGGCGTATATTTTCCTCAATTGGCGCTCATTATGGAACACAGTTACCAACACAGCATGTGACAATAATGTCAATAAAATATGAAATGTGCAAAATAAAGTTTTTTATTCATTGCCAACTTGAAAATATTAACCAATTTACGTTTGAATAAAATTCACGACGAAAATAATGCATTAATGCGGCCTACGTAATTATTAACATGAATATATTGTTTTCTTACTCATTAACTTGACAGAGCAGAGGTAAACTTGTATAAATTATGCTTTTGATTAAACACTTACATTCATTTAAACTGCGGACCGTTTTTTGTGTTAACTTAATCAATTGCTTTTTTATCGATTACAAATTGAGACGGCAATTAATCTAGGTATCGATACGATCCGATTGATCTCGAGTTTTAAATTAAACGAAGCTCAATCATTTGATTTGTGGGTGTGTTCGATTATGACATAATGAGTGGTCGTCTTGCAATCGATCCCATCTGAATATTTATTGTAGAACTTCCCACAGTGCTTTAATAGTTCTTTGTTAACTCAAAAGGCATTTGACATAGATTTACGACTTTGGCAATAAGTAGGATTGCCATCCGTCCGGGTTTTCCCGGATTTGTCCTAGTTTAGAGGGCATCCGGGGAGCGTCCGGGGAAGGTTTCATTTGTAGACCGGGTTTTAAAAAATAAAAAAATTGGGGCGCCCGCCCGCGAGACACGCACTATGCTCGCACGCACACCACGATCAACCGGCGAACCAAGTATAATATTCACCGTTCCCCCACCCTTCCCGTTTTTTTACAATAAATAAAGACAGGTTGCGACCCGACTTTGCGAAAATTTCGCGCTCGCTTCGCTCGCGCATATTCTAAATATCGACATCTGGCCAACTCGGACTTGCACATGGAAGGTTCCGTACTATTAGCTATAAAACAGTTAAAATCACGTTTGTTTTATGGGAACATAGCCTCAAATACTTATTTTATTCTAGTTTTCAATAATTGTTGTTATAGCGGCAACAAAAATACATCATCTGTCAACAACTGTGTCTGTGACAGGCGAATAGGGAAGTCTTTGTAATAGGGTCTCGTTTTACGGTTTGCGTACGGAACCTTAGAAATTACCATGTCTTATCAACCTAGCAAGCACGGTCCCAAAACTGTAAGTATCTGGTTGAAAAATTTTCTAAATATTCAGTTGTTCACATCTAATGGTGTTTTGAATTACAATTTTTAACGATGTTCAGACAGTCAGAAGGATTGAGAAATACTATCGTGTTCCAAAAACTATCGTGACTATAAAAGATTTCTCAAAATAACAAAAAACTCCGCTCACGCATCTTGTCACCATTTCCTTTGCACTCGCTTCTATCACCCGTCCAAAAAACTAAAAAATCGCGGATTCTGTTACTGCTAGTGCTTTTTTCCCCCAAACATTTTTTTAACTCACGCCTTCAGAGGCGATATATATTTTTTATAGGATTTGTCAAAAACCAAAACAACTCTACCTACTTACAACATAAAAATTTCGCGCTCGCTCCGCTCGCGCAACTTACTTATCCCTTTCCTTTACATTTATGAATTGACGGTGAAGACTTAATTAAGCATTTCTCCAAAAAGTTCATGCTCAATAGATCATCAAGAACCCAAATGCGACATCTCGGTCTTTCAAAAATACAGAAAAGTTTTTAAGTATCAATTCCTCGTTTTTAACGGTGCTTAATAGAAAATAATAAGTTGTCCCGGGTCCCAACCTAGGCATCGCCGCCACTGGAGGGGCCCCATTTTGCTATTTGCCCCGGGGCCCCAGGTAACCTAGCTACGCCACTGCACGGCCCGTTCGTAAAAGATCTTGTTGACATGTCCGGCTTTTGGACTCTAAAATCCGGGGTTTTCACGCGTCTTGTCCTGTTTTCCAAATTTTAGAGATGGCAACCCTAGCAATAAGTGACATAACGCATCCGATGACCGCGATGATTGGTTTGCTATTCAACACCTTTAAATAGAAAATGACTGGTTTATCTAATACGACTAACAATCGATTGCATTTTCGTATTATTAATGTTATAAAAGTTTGAAATGTTTATCTACTTTTAATTTCTGTAATTGAAGCAGAATGTCTGTTGTAAGTAATTGCGTAAATTATTATTTTTCGTGTAATAAATAAAACGGCCGTGACAGTAATTACTGAATAAAATATAAAGAAAATCAAGAAAAATATAAATTAGAAAGCCGACCAACTGGTTCTTCAGAAAGTTCCATTAAATCACCGTATTTTATCGATATGGTCAATACTCGGTGTTTATTAATTGATCATTATAATCACCTTTTAAATGCGCGCTGACTTTTATGGGTTTTTAATGAAGTTATTATAGCTGTCAATCTTTATTTTGAATGATTTTGCTATAACACCTACATGATTTAATTCAGCGGAGTATATGTGCCAAAACACTACCTTAGTTATTGCAAAATAAATATTAGGTAATACACTTAATTATAATCTAAATGAGGTAAAAAGATGCTTTACATTTGTTTAATATCTACCTGCCAAAAGTTAAAGGTCCTGATCTAAGTGGCTTTAAGCTTTTTATGTCAATTACCTTTAAGTCCGAATTATTCTCACAGCGGACGAGACGCAGAGTTCAAGGCTACTATGAAGGATTTTCCCACAAAAACCTTTATTTTATACAGCTATTACAACGAGATCGGATAAGTTTCAATAAGCAATTTGTCTTTTTTTTGTAAGGTAATCAAAAGACTATTTCTTATTAGATTTTTTTCAGATTTTCGGTTGATATCTGTTTTCGAAACAAAAAATGATGTATGACTAATTTTAACAATATCAACAACTAATTACTTCGCTAATCTTGATGCTCAAATTGATGCATTATTCACTAACTGTAGTATGATAAACATTTCTAAACACAATCAATAAATGTTAGTAGATAGTATTTACCGCAGTACTTTACGGGCCACGTTTAGTTAATGGTTCGCTATATTTATTGTTCCGAGCGATAGGGAAGCGGATAATTGGTTCAGGTAAACAAAATTAACACTGTTTAAAACCTGTTTCAAATTAAGACATTCAATGTTGGCGAGCTCCATTTTATTTGGGGACGATTCGATTTGGGTTAGTAAGTTTGTGTCACCTTTGTTTAATTAAGTAATGTATCGTTTATTCTCTTTCATTTGAAAAGCATTTTTAGCAAGTGATTTTTTTATGTTATGTAAAATTAAAAAATAAGTAGTTTACGAGAAAACATAAGCGTCTTTCGGCAGTCAGTTTAAGTGGTAGAGCAGTTTTTTCAAAATAAAAATGTACTTACAATTTATATTGTATCAAACACACAGCGTGATAACCCGTCGTCACAAATAATATAAATCATAACAAATTTTATTTCGATTCGTTTTTCACGCCAATTTAGATTCCGAGTAATGATACGCTCACCCCAAATGAAAGGGGACGCTTGTCAACGAATTAGAGAGAGCGAACCTTTATTAATTTACTATGAACAATGTTTTTGCTCTTACACCAGGTGAATTGAAAGGTCGATTTTCTAAAGTGTAACGAAGAAGTTCTCCGACGTATAGGGAGATGGAATCTTAATTTGATTGAATGGAGTTGTTTATTCAATTTTAAGTTACTCAGATTTATGTAGCTATCATCAATTTATTTGCATAAATAGACATTAATGTAGACAAATGTATCTCGTAAAAACCAATGCAAATTCTATTCAGCCAAATAAGACTAAGTGTTACTAATAAAAGCCTCGGTCCTACAAAGGCACAGAAGTGGAACTAGATAATTAATAGTGGGTTTATGGCAAGGGAAAGTCAGGCGGACAAACATGGCGTTTCGTTATTCCACCATTGTGACGAACAATGGCCGAACCGCAAGCTGTCAACCCGTCGCCGGCGCCGGCACAATAAGGACACGCCTAGTGAAAGTGTTGATCATATCGTCATTGAGAGAACACCGTGTTAATCATATATGTCATTGTTTTGAACCAAACAGACGCTGAGTCTAACAAGTTTAGGTATGTTTCGATTAATTAAAAAAATTTAAAAGCAAGTGAGTTAAGGGGCTTTTTTCCCGATTATCTTAAATAAAATATGTTCATTACATATAAGTATTTTCGGAAAAGTAAATTAACAAATCTAAACTATGTGTATCGCCCTGAAATTGCTATAAGAAAAGCCAGTAAATTCCCGTAACTTCGGTTATTTTTCGATATATTGAAAGTGTTGAAGGGAGGATGATAGTGCAATAAATAAGGTTATCGGTATCCCATAAAATAACTTATAGATTCTACGAGATGCCGGTATACCAATATCAGTTATGCATTCGATACCTATAGAATATAGAAGAGCTTAGTAGGCAGTGTTATATCGCGAACTTTGACCCTTTTAGTTTATTTAAATTTAATGGTTCTTATTCATATAAAGAACAAGACATAAATCAACACATCGTAAACGACAATGGCGTTAAGATAAGCGGTACACAACTTACTCGTATATCTACAATTCAAATAATAATTGCATTTTTATTGCACATTATCATTTCGCGAGCTTTGATCTGTTCTTCTTTCTAGTTAATTAAGTTCAGCTTACATGAACTTGTTCATTCAAATCTTAAATTAGTTCTAAAATAAAGTACAATTGTTGGGAGAGGAATCGAGATGAAGCCGGTGATTTACTTACGAAAGCTTTTTACTTAACCCTTATAAATGAAAACGCTAATATTTTTTTTGCTGTAAGTAATTTGGGGTTCATAAAGAGTGTTTTATTCTGAAGAAAGTTCGGTTCGTATTGTCTATCAAGAGCTTTTGTTGGAGAGAAATCAAGGGCCCAAGATCACGTGTACGAACGAATTTTGTGGATAGTCACGAGGTCACGAGGCTACGCTATTAGGTTAAACAAGAGTAATCATTTGGTCGTATTTATGTTACGATTACAATTTCAAAGCAGCCCAAATAAAGTTCATTTTTATTTTATTCTGCCTCTTGTTTTCGGAGTTAAATAAAAAATTCATCAGCAAATAAAATATTGTGTGCAATCAGCCTTAAAATCCAATTTAAATAAATGTTGAATGTATGTTTTTATGCTTAAATGCTAACGAACACAATCTACAGATAAAATCTAGATTTATTATAACGACTATTTATGTTAAAATGTTGCAGTTACGAACTAAAATGTTTACCATCCTTGGTTTTAGAATAATAAGGATGCTTCAGATTCCTATCGGGCATGCATATAATTGCAATTAGTGCAAGCACTCGTGGGCAGCATTACTTTAAACAATGTTGGACGTAGATAGCATAGGATTGTCTGTGCGGGGAGACTGTCAGACCACTCTCCGACTCCTCATAGATAATGGCTTTTGGAAGAATAAATAGATGAATAGGATGCGTTTCAGAGAGTATCAGATGGTAGAATATTTTTTTTTGCTTATTTAGTAATCTTTATACTAAACCTTCAGTCATTAGCAATAGATAAGATTTTACAACTCTGTGACAATGTTTTCACTGTAAGTTTTGGTTTATTGAAATTTTCCGAATGCCCAACGCAGCAGGTTCAAAATACAAAACAAAACAAAAAATCCCGAAAGAAAATGATATTAAAAACACAATTTCATTACCGTTACATCGATTCGTGCTAAAACACTCCAGGTTGAATTACTTCTTATTTTTTGTGAGAAAATATCTATTGTTGGTTCTCGAAAACGGGCAGAAAGCTACCGCACGTTTTAATTATACAGTGGAAGGTAAATTAAAAAGCGGCCGTCCGTACCGATCGGAGTAGTAAAGGAGGCTGAGCCCGGAGTTTCATCTCACTTAATGTTTGCTTTTTGCGAACGGTGAGCCTTTGTACAAACAATTGAACGCGAACCTAAACAAAAGATTTCATGTGTTGCCGCTGTTTAGACGCTGGATACTAATGTCGGGATGTGTTACCATAATAGGGGTTTATTTTTATATCTCGTATTATTTTGAACCTATGCTTTTTTTGGTTTCTCAGTTCGGAAAGTAACAAGTGTTCTGTGGTAGTAGTTTTTCGCATTTTATAATAGGTATAACTGAAAACTGGGTCAGTAAGGAACTCCAAAGTAAAAATTACTTTGGCATGGGGTTTTTATTAAGAAACGCTATCTATAGGAACGTCTGACGTAATGCCTGACAGACTTAGGTAAGGCTTCATAGTTTCTTAAACAATAACTTAAAAATTATTTGGACAATAGAAAACGCAAAAACACAAAGATTGTATTACTTGAAATAACAGTACGCGAGTTTATTTATAAACGTAACTTTTTAAAACAATTGTTTCTGTATTGGCAGTTATCTTTCAGGAGTCAAACCGCATTGTACTGAAAACCGCACGATGCACCGCAAATACTCTGTTTGCGTCAATCGGGTGGTAAGTACAAATTGTTTTTATACGTCGGCAGTCAGTAGCGCTACTCAATTGAATAACTCTCAATTGAAAAAGGATAAAGGCTAAAAAGAAACGGTATTTATAACATGGCAGTATCAAACATGGTAAACAAGACGAGAGAATTTTCCATTAAGTACCTGATTACTAGGTCTGAAACCATCACTCTATTTTATGTCTATCTACTACAGGTATCTCCACTTTACCCCTCTTTTTGTCCTCCGATGACCCCTCCCGCTGTGGGTGACAACGTGAGGGAGTGTCAGACTTTTACTGAATAAATCCCATCGTGTTTTTTCTTGAGCCCTTTGTGTACCTAGGCCGCGGTATCTCCACTTTACCCCTGATCTCGATAAACTCAAGTCTATTAAAAATGACAGCTTATTCAAGTTCAATCAAAGTTCAAAAATCTTTAATGTTCACAGGAATGACGATAACCATCCAGCAGCTGAGTTCGAAGCGCCAATCTCCCCACCCTGTATGAATATTCGGAGCAATTGGGGAATAATTTATTGCCCAATTAGGAGCCCTCGATGTTCAGAAAAATCGGCCAAGTATGAGTCTGGTTCCGTACAACAAATCACGCTTGTTGTATGGATACCCCCTAAAACAAAGTTTTTTTGTATTTGTTGTAAAAGCGGCAATAGAAATACATAATTTGGAACATTTCAACTATCTAGCAATATTGGGTCATGAATAACAGTCTAGTGATAGACAACGAAGTCTTACCCTTACCCTTGGGACACAGAACCCTAAAATTTTGAAAATCAGACCTTAACTAAGCCGATAATTGCTTAATAACTGAACCCTGCGACTCCGCTGGACCTTAGATTTTTTTCGGAAGTCAATGGCTATTCTTAATTGAATGTAAGTACATCATTGGTATGTTGATATAAGCTAATTAATTATTTGAACACCAATAAGGTTCGGAGTGCTAAATTAATTTTGGTTTAGTAAAATAGGTATTTAATTTGCTGATTGACTACTGTTGACAAATTAATATAAATGGTATTGAAACGACTAATTTATATCAAAATAATTGTGGAGCGGGGTGGAGGATCATCGTGTTTGTTACTAGACTAAAATGTATTTGTTTGATGTGGGATTTTAAGTGAATATTAATAGGTAACTAATAAAAGTGTACACAGTTTACCTATTTGTGGTCGTGGTAAATATAATGTACCTATTATATTTATGCTAAAGTTATTTATACAATGTGTTTACGTTTCACATCTTACTTTCCTGATATTTAAGTATTACATTAAGCTATAAATAGTTGTTTACCACTATTTTGAATCAAAACATTTGCGTTGAAATTTATTCTCATTAACATCTCAGGCATAATTGATTATATTATTTACAATGAATACTGTTAGTGTCAGTTATTTTCATTGAAATCAGACCAGCCAGCATCAGAGCAGCATATATAGTAGGTGCCGTAAATCTTGTTCAGATTAGATCGATAAGGAGAAGCTAAAACTGTTTACATAGTATAATGTGTCATCGATAACGTACCATTCGTTTATTGTGCCGAAGAAAAAGCTTTCCGATGTCGATAATTCCTCGAAAACAACCTTATCTCAACATCCCGCTTATCTCTTTAAAAAAAACTTCTTCTATTTTGAAACGCTTTGTTTTTCTATCGATACAGAAGTTACGAGATAAGATAGATACAATTTATGTTGTTTGGAACACAGATTAGGAGCGGTAGAAATTTTATTCGAGAAAGTGACGTGTTCTTAAAATACTTTCTTATTTATCCAATTAACGAGCATCGGATCAGTCTGTTTAACAACGGACAGACGGTTTAATTACCGATAAATTATTGTAAGAGAATGTGCCGGTAACTGCGGCTTAGGCTGTTAATTATATGTTTGACATAGATTAGTTAATGTGTGGTATCTGATAATAAATTTTGTTAGCGGGCGTTAAAGGGATTTCTTTTTTTAATTCGGTAAAGCTTTTAGTGAAGTATGATTATGTTTAAAATATAATGACATTAATTCCTTATTATTATTTTTCTCTTTTAATTTAATGTCAAAGAAAACCGTGCACCTACCACTGCTATTTCTCCACCACCCTAAAGTAGACTGTTAGAAAACGCCTAAGGCGTTAAGTCAGCCATTGTACAAAATGTGCAAAAAGTATTTAATAAATAAATAGTGCAAAAGTTAAACTGAGTAACTTTTGCAAACGTTTTTTTTTAGAATTTGTGTAAGAATTTATCTATGAAGTAAACTTTTCATCCAACCCTCAAACACTTTATAGTCCCATATCTATTCATGGCCGGTCTATAACACCACATCTCATGGTTAGAGCCCTCATAACGGTCATCAGTCAACCCTTCAAGCGATCCGGAATGGCGGAACCTTATTCCTTTACGTGATCTTCATCTGAGCATATTGTTATCTTTTAGATGTAGCTAACCGTCTGTACAAGCTTTTGGTATAATTCACTTGACATACTGACGGACCAAAGTGTTTTTTTGTACGTAAATGTATTGTGAAAAATCTTTGACAAAAAGATCAGTCGAGGTTGGCAATAGATTGTATCATTTTGTGATCGAAATCAATTCGCCTGATAAAAGTTGATTTAACTTGATAACTGAAGAACTTGATAGACAGAAAAGCTTCATTATTTGTAAGTACACATGTATTTTTTTCTGCGTTAACAGATTTTATATTTTAAATTTTAAGATTAAAAATGAACGAGTTATTTCAATACATAATTTTCGAGTCCATTAATGTCGGACACCCACCCGTATTTTACGGCTCCTTATCAGATAAGACAAAAGCTTTTAAAGATGACACTTTATTTGACAAAGTTGACTTGATAATTTATCAACAAAACATGTTACAGTGTGGTTGAAATTCCGATACAATGTTATCGATAGCAATAACAACACTTTTGACTTACATCATTTCACCCCTGACGTCATTCGCGTCCCGAGGGATATTCGTCCCACACCGTACATTCGTGGAATCCATGCCAAATTAAATATCAACTGATCTCTGAATCAGTAGTTAAACCGTAGCAAACAAGCAAACTCACTTCCTGATTTATAAATAACTAGCTTCTGCCTGCAGTTTCACCCGTGTCCCGTGCGAACGACTCCGCGTACCCATAAAAAAAGTAAGAGCTTTCCTCGATAAATGTGCTATCAAACACTGAAACAATTTCTCAAATCGGAATTCCTAAGATTAGCGCATTCAATGAAACAACAAACTCTTCATATTTATACATATTATGAGTATAGAAAGATACTGGCACCTCAGGATGTGATGGATATTGAATTGTCGATTGACACGTAAACATTTTGCGATGAGGCGGCCTCCCACCGTTGTTGTGCTTGTCACAACTGGGTCAAGGCATATTGAACTGAAGACTATAAAACTTTTTACTGTCGTTACGGTATGTAAGGATCGCACTTGTTCGACAAATTCTAATCTTACCCTTAAAAATTCTTTGATTATTCGTTCATGATCGATAAAATAACATTGGCAGAGAATTGATTTGTTATTATTGGTCAGTTTTACTGAAAAGTAAGGATATTTTCAAAACTGTAGTAAAAGGTTAATTATCCTTTCACACTGGTAAAGGTAAGAATCATTAAGTTAACACAGCAATAAAGTTTGGTGATTTACAAACAAACAAGCACTTTCATGCTCATAAGCTATGTAGTACAATCCATAAACATAATTTGGGGGCACGGCAGTGCCCCCGCCAAGTCGAGCGCAAAGCAAACATTGCCGTACCAT
>NWSH02000535.1:7610866-7623118 GCA_002382865.2 Heliothis virescens
ATATTAAGGGGGGTCCCCATACAATAAATTATAAAGACAGTGCAATTTGAATACAACGCCATCTGTTACTCAAGCGTGGAACTACAGCTTGGTACGGAACCCTTCGCGCGCGAGTCCAACTCGCACTTGGCCGGTTTTTTTTTACCAGTTTCTATACTGGCTACAAGAACAAAATTACAAGTACCTACTAGGACTCAAACACAAAACAGGAAGATTAAAATACTTATATGAAAGAAGCAATTCATATTAACACAACCATTCGCCGACAATAAATACGTAACTAACGGACACTTCAATAGAATTTCTCATTTAATGTTCATACGCTGTGCCCATGTGCATAATTAATGTCCTGAATGACGTTCGCATAATGCATTGCGATGCATTCTGGCTTTACGCCGCCGACTTCCGATACGCAGACTGGAATAAGTGCACGAACTTCAGTAGGAATTCAGACAGCCTAATCCTGTGTCTGCTATGCGGTCTGAGTTATAAATAGACGCTATACAATATCCCGTTGGTGTCCTCGCGTATTATTTATGTAGCCAGTTATGTTATTGGTTTTGATAAGTTCTTGCTTTTATTTATACATGTTTATATTTATAATTTTTATTTTTAACCGACTTCCCAAAAAGTAGGAGATTCTCAGTTGGAATGTTTTTATTTTTGCATTTATGTTTACTATTATTGGTAGATATTTTTTTTTGTGGTAAAAACAACTTTTTAAGAAGATTAGATTTTGAGACAATCCTATATTGCATGTTGTGACAGAACGTAAACCAACAACGGAACTTGTTTACAAATAAATACCAACTCAATTCACAACTCCGATTCCCCGTTCAGTCCAGTGCATAAGAACCTTAACAGTGTTGGCAGTATTACCATGTATTACGGCGTGGGCGGGCGGCGTGGGCTGTGACGTCACGCCGCCCACCGCAACCTGCAGCTAGATTACTTTTTTATACTTTTCAACCTATTTGTTAATTTACTCAGAGAGACGATGGCGGGTGTTTTTATTTGATTTACTTGTACTCGTGTTGTTTAAAGTTTGATTAATGTGATCTATTATTTTGTAATTATATCCGATTGTTATTCAAAAAGAGCAACATACTTAAATACAGACCTACCACAATCTGTCAAAATCCTTCAATAGATTTTTAACCTTATCACGGATAGTGGAAGGTAGGTTAGCCTAGGTTGACCTGCTGTCGACTGTACACAGCTCAGCATACCGCATGTATTTATAGTCCAACCTCTAGCTAAAATTACCGCTGAATTTCAGGCAGAATATTGTTAAAATAACATGGGTAATATTGCAATTGAATCGTCCGTGGGCGTCCTGGCTGACATTCCCCGGCACGTGGGAGGGTGCACTAATCACATTGTGACGTCTGTTAGTAGCAATCATTCCCGAAATATTGTACAATACAGTTTGTTTTAATATATTTATAGATATTTGCTTAAAATACAATAAAACTACTGGTGTTTTGGACTGAAGGTTTTTAAGATATAGAGCATCATATGGTAGAAACATTCGGTTCAGTCTATGCACGTATAGTTTTTTTACATAATCGTAATGTTTGCGTTGATTTTATTTTTATTTAATATACTGTTTTTCCAACGTAGTGCACAATGAAGGCTATAGGTACTATAATACAAGTTAAATTTAAATTTCCATGTAACACGTAGTACGTAACTATTTAGTAATCTGTGCTTTAAACTGGTAGATTGTTTTTTGCTATGATAACAGAAAGCAAAAAATATAAAGAGCAACAAATGCAAACATTAAATAAGAAAGCTTTTTATAAAACTCTGCTTCTATTCTCTATCGCGATTAAAAACAAAATCACCTTTATAACTACTAAATAAAACCTTAATAAAATCTCCAACAAAAGTTCATTTAGTACCGATACTTAACGAGGTAACATGATTAACCGTATTGCAATGAATAAGCCTGTGGGCGTACCGTATATTTTGACATTTTCGTATTTCCTCGTGGGCAGTGCACGTGGAAACTGTAGGTATTTAAACCTCAGGAAAATATATGCTGATATTGCTGGTGTTACGGAGAAATATCAATAACGTCGGTTTGAAGTGGTAGTGTTGTTGATTTCCAGTTATGTATTCAGATTTCAACTATAAGTAAATTAGCAATAAATAAGGCAATGAACTCTTTGAAATAGTTACGTACTTTTGGGTTATTGCACGTTTACCTTCTTGTGTCTAATCATATGAATATACAAAGATACACTTGCCCTCATGAATAACTAGCCTCACTGACGATGCATATTTTAATGTTCAATAAATAATAAATACTATGAAAATTGTGATAAACACAAGAGGAAATTTCACTCGTCGCTGGTTTATTTAATAAACCTTAAAATGTGATTGATATACTTAATTAAATAACCAGCAATCCCAAACGATGATTCAAATTCTTCTACGATAGGAATTTCATACATTTTAATATTATGTTAATTGAACGTTATAAAGACGATATTATTCGTTTATCCGAATTTTCGATATAAGGAAGCAGTATAAAACCAATCAAGAAACAAGAGAGATAAGGTAGCATTTTCATTGAACCGGTTCTGTTTATATTATAAACGGAATAAATTCAATAAAAGTCGTGGATCTCAAATTACATGAGAAATCGTGTGAAAAACTCCGTTTAGTCATAAAATTGTTAATAAAACGGACGTAAAATCACGGAATTACATCAAGGATGAGCTTTAGTGCGAGGTTTTAAGCGCTCCTGTGAAAAAAGTAAGTGGTGAGCGAAGAGTTTTTACTCCCATCTAGTGTTGGTAAAGTTTTTACAACGAATTTGATCTAGATCTGGAGACTGAGATTGAAGTGCTCTGATTGAAAACGTAAGTTTGCTCTGAATCTTTTATTACTAAAATAGCAGTTCTTGTTCAGCAGTTTTCAATTTCTTTCATATTTCGGAGAGATAGGAGACATTTTCTTGTATCATGTGGCGTAGTGATGACTTAAGCATTCTTGTATTTCTATGACTAAATCAGGTCTTATTTCTCGGTTATTCAGGAGTTATGAAGCTACCAATATTACCTAAGTTTTGTCATTAGGCATCACTAGGTAATCTTTATCCGAATTAAGACGAACCAATTATTAAGTAGTAAATTAAGCTCCTTAGCTATTTAGTACGAGATAATAAACTAACATTTGAAGTAGCAGTCAGTCACCGCTCTACGACAATAAAACAATAAATAAATCACAGTGACAACTCAATTCTGATTTTTTGTCGGCATCATGTCAACTTAATGTTTTTTTAATCAAACAAAAAGCGGTGTTGAGTACATGTTTGAATAATAAATTGTCACGGCTACATCCCGGTGATTATAAGCTTTGTGGTCGAGATTCTGTTGAGGATTAATATCTACATGTTTATCCGTGTTTTGTTTTAAATTATCAATGATGTATTACTTTTCATCATCGTACAAACAATTGATTAATAAGTGGGTTGTATTGTGGATTGTTTTGAAATATAACATAGGCAACTGTATTTTTCGTACCCAAAAGTCTATTAAGTTTTTTTTCGCTTAAATGCCAGACAGTGCAGAACTTATAGCCGATTGGCCAGTATGTCACAGGTCAACATACCCTTATCAGCAAACGAGATATAAATAAAACCTTAGTTTCACATGACCTTTGCGTGGGTGTTGCTCCACTCCTCGCGACCTTTGACCTTTCGGGGAGAAATACGTGGGAGTTGGGAACTGGGAAGTAGCTACCTTGTGGGCGGCATATACGCCAATACTGTTGTGTTGTTTTACACATAAACTTGCCAATACGAGTAATTTTAGCTTAGTTGTTCATAAAAGCCTATACTTGTTATTGTAACCTAAAACCAAAATAAGCCCTGTCCGAGAATTGTCCTAAAATAGGTTTCTTCGAATTGTTTACATAAATTAGTATCTCGAAAAAGATATCTTTCTAAAAATATGGAGATGAAATAATAATAAAGCTCTACGAAAAATTGTCTTACAGACAATAATTTTGAGGGTTGAAGGTTTATTTACATAGTATATTTTCTTGATAAATAATTGCATTTAATCATCTATCAGTTACCGTAAAGGCATATCTAGGAACCAGTCTGCAAGCTCATTCTACATCTTTATCGTCATCAGCTTAAGACATCATTACCGTCGCATTCCATGTTCGATATTTCAATTAAAACAAATGAGACGTTTGACCAGACACGAGATAGATAAGCAAGTGATAAACCTCACGCGACAACACTAGTAATAACATAATCGATATCGATAAAACCATAGATGTATAAATACAAATGTACAAAAGGTGCGCCCGCGCCGGTTACGACACTTCCGCTCTTCGCATGTGTGGCTGCCATATTGGGTCATGACTGATGTGTCATTTAAATTAAATTCGCTTAATTTGGTATTGCATGTTGCGTTTTATTGTATTTGCAGTGAGGTAACCTCTCTAATTAAATTAAATAACATTTATTCCAGCACACATTGATCAGATAGAAGATGTAACAGATTAGGTGCCGGCGGATTTCCTCTGTCACATAATCTTAATAAATGTTGGTAATGTCTGGAGATACATGTCCTTATAAAAGCGAGTTTTCCTTATAATAAAAAGCTGTAATTTTTACCTTCAGTGCAAATAATGTTGATACGAAATTACGTAGTACACGAGTTAAAACCTGAGCAGAAAAAAACATATTGAATTTAGATTCCAACGAAAGGGTTCAGAAAAAACAATTTCAGCGGCCAAACAACTTACAATAAAAACTAGCCTTTCCAGCTTTTTATTTTTAAAAATGTATTAGGCAAAGGTACGGGCTATAAAAATCCTATTCGCGGGCTTGGAAAATTTGGCCGAAGCGAGCGTAGTCCGACCGCACCGACGAAGTATTTTACGACGTTCTACAAATTAGGTCGCTAGAGACAGCCATGTTTAATTCACCGTATAAAAAGTTAAAACGTGGTTTTGATTATAAAGTTCTAACGTGAATCGTGTTTATTAACTGTCTGATACACCGAGTATGTTATTTTATTGCGCTCGACGCAACTGCCGGTCATTTTAAGGAATCCATTTAAATATTTTATTGGTTTTCAAATGACCGTGAAGCTTGTTTTCGGGCATTCTTTTAACACGTATTTTGATCATTAAAGCGAATGATGTGTTTAACATATTTTAAATGCAAGGTTTTGTTAGTGGCAACTGTTTAGCAATATTTTTTCAAAGGTTTCCACGACAACATTTTAGAACAAACAATTTAAGGATTTTTTTAAATATTATAGTCAATGCTCTTAGTCCTTACTGCTACATAAACTTAAAAAAGAAAAGATTTCAAATATTATTTCATCAAAAATGATTTTACGATAAATGACACGTCTCATTTGTCGCGTGAGTTTTTCTGACTGACAGTATTTTTTATCAATTCTACGTAGGCTGCACGAGGCAAATTAAAAGGTCGATTTTATTGGAACTTGTAATAACATTTTAAATCGAAATGAGATGGATTCCACGAAGTTTAATTACTTCAAAGTGATTGAGGGTACGGTTTTTAGATTGCAATTTACAATGTTGAAAGTTACTTACCAATAACACATTGAATCGCGATAAAAGAGGAGAAGAAAGAAAGGGTCAAAGAGAAACGTAATTAGAAAGATACACTAACTATATGAAAATGCGTGAGTCTTACAAGATAATCAAGATCTTAGGAAAAAAAAGTGAGTTCAGCGTTATGTAAAAAGTGGAGCTGAAATCAAGGGGCGAAATGTAATACGTAGCCTTTTCGGAAGGTTATTTGGAAGTTACATCGCGGTCTGGATTGCCAGACACTAGGAAAAACTCGACTAACTATACAATACCCTCAGCAGAAGTTTGATCAAAGTTATAATTAAGTACTTCATAGAGTAGGACATCGATATCATTGATTTGATTTTGGCTTTCATAGTCAATCTTAATAGTCTGTAATACTTACCAATTTTAGTTCATATAACAATAAATAATTAGTTTTATTTTTCCCGCTTTCGTATTCTGTCCATAAAAAATAGCAGTTTCGTCACGAAATTTAAAACATGTAAAATAAGTTATACTAACAATTTAAGTAAACATTAAAATCACTACTACGTTCACCAAACGATATTAAACAGTAGCATCGCTTCAGCGGTTTCAGGTACTGCGCACTTTTGTAGGAAAGCGCCCGGTCTAGAGGTCACGACCGTGTCCTCCCCGACCTTTCTGTCCTGCGACTTAATAATGTTGTATCAACACACGTTATAAAACAGCTTCGACTAATACGGAATTTTCTAATAGAAATGCCTTTCAAAGTTTAAATATGGAAGTCGAAAAGCTGAATGTTTGAAGCGTAGAACAGTGTTTATTATGTAATCACAGCCAAAAAGGTTCTATTAGGGTTCCGTAGCCGATTGGCAAAAAACGGAACCCTTATAGATTCGTCATGTCTGTCTGTCTGTCTGTCTGTCTGTCTGTCTGTCTGTCTGTCTGTCTGTCTGTCTGTCTGTCTGTCTGTCTGTCTGTCTGTCTGTCTGTCTGTCTGTCTGTCTGTCTGTCTGTCTGTCTGTCTGTCTGTCTGTCTGTCTGTCTGTCTGTCTGTCTGTCTGTCTGTCTGTCTGTCTGTCTGTCTGTCTGTCTGTCTGTCTGTCTGTCTGTCTGTCTGTCTGTCTGTCTGTCTGTCTGTCTGTCTGTCTGTCTGTCTGTCTGTCTGTCTGTCTGTCTGTCTGTCTGTCTGTCTGTCTGTCTGTCTGTCTGTCTGTCTGTCTGTCTGTCTGTCTGTCTGTCTGTCTGTCTGTCTGTCTGTCTGTCTGTCTGTCTGTCTGTCTGTCTGTCTGTCTGTCTGTCTGTCTGTCTGTCTGTCTGTCTGTCTGTCTGTCTGTCTGTCTGTCTGTCTGTCTGTCTGTCTGTCTGTCTGTCTGTCTGTCTGTCTGTCTGTCTGTCTGTCTGTCTGTCTGTCTGTCTGTCTGTCTGTCTGTCTGTCTGTCTGTCTGTCTGTCTGTCTGTCTGTCTGTCTGTCTGTCTGTCTGTCTGTCTGTCTGTCTGTCTGTCTGTCTGTCTGTCTGTCTGTCTGTCTGTCTGTCTGTCTGTCTGTCTGTCTGTCTGTCTGTCTGTCTGTCTGTCTGTCTGTCTGTCTGTCTGTCTGTCTGTCTGTCTGTCTGTCTGTCTGTCTGTCTGTCTGTCTGTCTGTCTGTCTGTCTGTCTGTCTGTCTGTCTGTCTGTCTGTCTGTCTGTCTGTCTGTCTGTCTGTCTGTCTGTCTGTCTGTCTGTCTGTCTGTCTGTCTGTCTGTCTGTCTGTCTGTCTGTCTGTCTGTCTGTCTGTCTGTCTGTCTGTCTGTCTGTCTGTCTGTCTGTCTGTCTGTCTGTCTGTCTGTCTGTCTGTCTGTCTGTCTGTCTGTCTGTCTGTCTGTCTGTCTGTCTGTCTGTCTGTCTGTCTGTCTGTCTGTCTGTCTGTCTGTCTGTCTGTCTGTCTGTCTGTCTGTCTGTCTGTCTGTCTGTCTGTCTGTCTGTCTGTCTGTCTGTCTGTCTGTCTGTCTGTCTGTCTGTCTGTCTGTCTGTCTGTCTGTCTGTCTGTCTGTCTGTCTGTCTGTCTGTCTGTCTGTCTGTCTGTCTGTCTGTCTGTCTGTCTGTCTGTCTGTCTGTCTGTCTGTCTGTCTGTCTGTCTGTCTGTCTGTCTGTCTGTCTGTCTGTCTGTCTGTCTGTCTGTCTGTCTGTCTGTCTGTCTGTCTGTCTGTCTGTCTGTCTGTCTGTCTGTCTGTCTGTCTGTCTGTCTGTCTGTCTGTCTGTCTGTCTGTCTGTCTGTCTGTCTGTCTGTCCGTCCGTCCGTATGTCACAGCCACTTTATTCCGAAACTATTAGGACTACATAGTTAAAACTTGGTAGATAGATGTATTATATTAACCGCTTTACGATTTTCGTACAAAAATAAAAAAATAATAATATTAGGGGGGGCTCCCCATACATGAAACTGAAACTAAAATTATTTTTTTTCATCAAACCTATACGTGTGGGGTGTCTATAGATAGGTCTTAAAAAATGGTACCGAGGTTTCTAAAACCATTTTTTCCTAAAGTCAATCATTTTAGAGTAAGACACTCCCAAAGAGCCAAAATGTGTGTCCCCCCCCCTGTAATTCTTAAACTACCAAAGTGAAAAATCTGAAAAAAATATATGTTATAGATCTCAATAAAAACTACCAACCAAAATTGGTTTGAACAAGATACGGTCAGTGGTTTTTGAGATATAGCACTTTTTCAGTAACCGCAAATTATAACTTTGTTTTGGCTAATTTTAGGTAATAAGTACGTTTATTATTCATAGATTATGGAACGGAACCCTTCGTGTGCGAGTCCGACTCGCACTTGGCCGGTTTTTTTTGAACGAGAATTATTTTTAGAGGTAAAAGGAAGGTTTTGTCGACAAATCTGGAGAGTACCGAATAAAAGAGTAACCTTACATTTTGTATTTAGAATTCGTTTTATGATAGTTGAACGATGAGGAATGAGGAAGTAAGTACATGTAAGGGCCACATAAAGTGACAATAAAGGAGTACTTCCAATCAGAATTTCCGAAAGTCTAGACTTCCTATTTTGTCATAAAAATCTGTTATCACAAACCCAGACACTAGGACATGAATCATCGATAAACTGTATTGTAATGCTGATAATAATCGATGGCTATTAAGGCCACAACCTTCACTGTAACACGTATGAAGTTGCGTATTTGGGCCTAAGTAATGTAGGACGTTTACGCAAAGTAGGACATTTCAGCGAAGTGGGACATTTAGGAAAAGTGGGACGATAATAAAGTATTGAAATGAATGGAAAGGACTATATTAACCAACTCATCCTTAAGCCCTGTTTAAAAAGCTTTAGATCCCGTTTTTGTGAGCTTTTAAATGCATCTCATTTAGTTGGTGTGGTCTCCAACCCTGCTTCTATGCCCCTTGCTTAATGCGACCCCTTATTTAAACAGTTCAACCTTGGTATTAATAAACAGATTGGTCGGTCAAGGTTGCGAGGGTTGCTAAGCTTGTCTATATTGTTGTTGTTAGGTTTTTACTTTTTAATTTGATTAAGAATCTGATGGTAGATATTAGGCTATATCTTCTAGTGTATGACGTAAGATCGTTACTTAAGATATAAATCAAAATAGAGAGAAGCTTTGCAGGAACATTTTGGTATAATTTTCCTCCTCTTTTGAGCTTGTGATTAAGATAATAAACATAACCGCCATAGGTATCAGTCTCGTCGAAAATAATAACGATGTGAATTTTCCTTACCGAATTAACGAATTAAATTATTATAATACAAATGTTTTAAGATTAATTCTTTCTCCCTAATCGTAAAAAAAATATTGTTTTATTAAGTCTACAAATGTCAGTATTGTCAATTATATCTTAGTAACTGTAACCCTTCCATCACATGTCATTTGTCGCCGTAATGGGGCTATGGTGTTCACGACTCCATGACCGAGCGCCTCTAATTATCGCACGGAGTGGAGAAAATGGCAGGTGTACGACAGCACAAGCTTCATTCATTCATTCGTTCGTTCGATTACCCGTCAGAGAACTATCATTAGTGCCTCTTTAGTAGACGCATTGACTCCGCCCAGAAGAAAATGTGCATAGCAACCCGTTAACGCTCTTATCTCGACTTTTTTATCAAGCAACCGCAATCAAATTATAGACGGTGCTTATTTTATAATCCACTTAATTCAATTGCAAATAGCTTCTGCGGTTCGAAATGCATTTCTCAGAATATTATTGTAATGGAGATTTATTTATTAGCTTCACAAAGATTGCAGTATCATTCGTGTGTAGGCTAACTTTATGACTTAACATTCAACGATATAAAATAACTAGCTTCGTGACTAAACATTAATACAACGCGAAGAAGAGAACAAATCTTCTTAAGCTTGAAACTTCTTAAGCAACATAAAACTTCGCAATAACTCCACAAAAGTGTCTGCTTATCTGCTTAACGTGTGGCGTAAAGAAAACAAAATGAGTGAAAACAACACGGCTTCATATCAATTAGCGCGGAGCAAACAATTACTTTCCGTCACTTGCGAGACACTCAACAGACTTTGTTTTGTGGTTTACGTAACAGACACATTATCATGCTATTTGCGTAATCTGTTGCGACTCATTCATACATGTATACTTGTTATTTCGCTCGTCGTAAATCGACACCAAATAGGGAAACCACATTGTAAACAACGCGCTGGGAAAGCAACAAGTCGCGGGGCGGTGTGAGCTCCCGCACGACCTCTTCCGGCCTTTACGACATTTACGATACCATCTATCCTTATCCACCACCCGCGAGTTATACGGATCAGGCCCACTGATGCGTAATAACCCCAATTTTCATATCAAACAGACGTTGGCAAATTTCAGGAAATTGGCGGGCGCTTGAAACTCTGTCAAAGCAAGTAATTGCTCATCCACGTTTTTTCATGAATGCACTGAAAGTAACAAACACGCAGTATACTTATACGGCGTATGTGTGGCGTACGCTTACTACGCCGTACTAGCATCGACAAAAACAGATAATGCAGTACCATTAGCGTGTTGCATGGCGCGATACTGCGTGACAGAGTCGTCGTTGCGGGTGTAGTGTCGCTCGGTCGCTTGCATCGGCGGCAAGTCAGCGATCATCGTGCCAAAGGATTTGTTTTGATGTCGAGCGCGAGCCGCGTGGCGGCGCGGCGCGGCGAGCAGTACAGACTGGCGCGCAATTCACTAAGGAGGAATAAGATGCTAAGCACGCATGCGCAGACACAAACGCGGGAAGCGGTTTCTAGAAACGACTTCCGCAAACATGCGCGTCGCGGGGAAACGCGAGACGTGGCCGATACTCGCCATTCATTTTGGCGCTTTGAAGGATTTTTTAAAACTTAATTAAACTTTTATATCATGACATATACTAGACAAAAGCTTTAGCATAACTTACGGAACCAATTAGTTGACAACAGCAAATATTATTGTAAGAGAGCGCACTTATTCATGAGAAGATCGAAATTGAGTAACTGTTACGTAAGACCGAGTTCACGTATGGGTAACATAACATTGGTCTCTTTTCTTCTTTTATTTTTTGCTGTCTTTAGAGGCTGAATACACGGACTGGCTGTAACTGAAAGAAAACACGAGCGGCCTTTTGGCGAACCACTAAGTGGCACATTCCTATTGTGAGTATCAATTCGACAAAAAATGAAAAAAAAAAAAAGCTTTGGTGATTTATTACGTAGTGGAAAAAATCGAATCTTTATCGTAAGTGTTTAGACAGGCAATTAAATAAGCTTTATCGTGAAAAATAATTAGCAGGTTATAAGGTCTGTTAAGCAAATTCAGAACTTCACAAATACTTGGAAAGCTCAAGAACTTCCGAAGTTTGTGACATGAAATTCACAATTTCTGGGTGCAGCACATGTATTGGAAACTGTTGTTTGAACTGAACTTTGCCTTTTTCGCCGCCGTACCACTTCCAGCCACTATAGAGACAGACGATTTTATATCTGTGTTTTTACCGACCTTTAATGTTCTTGAAGCTTTAAACCTACGCATCTACTATAGTAAAGATTTCTTTTGAAGTAACATTTTTACTGCAGTATCTATTCAATCATCATAATATTTTTTAAGTGGCCATTAAGTAGTTAATGTAAGTATATTCAGTTTTAATGTCTTCATTGAATAAAATTACAGGTTTTTATATTTCAATTACGAAAATGTCTAGCTGTTATTCAGTTGCACCTGCACAGACGACAGCAGGTCAATGTATACGAATCTGTAAAATTTTACTAATCGAATATTAACCTTCTACTATTGAAAATCTATTGCAGAAATTTTACAGATTGTGGTAATTTGATGTGCTGTCGTCTGTACATTGGCGGGAATATCACCCTATATTTTTTTTATTAAAGTTAACCCATAATGTATTTTTAGATAAGATAAATTAATATTATTATAGTGTAAGTTATTTAAAGCACAGCTTTTAAAGAAAACTTGCGGTAAATATTAATCCCACCAAAAACATTCTGTAAAAAACTAGCCAATTCTCGCTGAAGCTGCTTGTTTATCTCTAAAAAGTAATGAAATCTAGACAAAGTCGTGCTGAGTCTAAGGATTCTTACGGCGATTTCTTTACTATTATAGTTAATGCTATATGACTGGCCGTTGACTTGTACTCACTAACGTTTAAAGAATGATCAACGGCCAGTCATATAGCATTAACTATAATAATA
>NWSH02000535.1:7624984-7662133 GCA_002382865.2 Heliothis virescens
ATAGCTTTCTGGATGATGAAAAGTTCGGCGTTCTGGTATTATCCAGAGGTTCTCAAACAGAGGCCTGAAAATGCGTCGAAATGGTTCCAGTAAAGGATGGTACGGCAGTGTTTGCTTTGCGCTCGACTTGGCGGGGGCACTGCCGTGCCTCCAAATTTGTTTTGCGGAAAAAGTTAGCGGATGGCAAATTGATTAGTTTACATGCTCCAGTTTCGCGCGCGTTTTTCATTATTAATTCTTGGAGGAAACCTATGAGTTAATAAATTACTTAGACATTTTTGCAGAAGACTGTTAAGTAGAATATTGGGTCAAGGATGGTGTGGCGTCCCCGGAGTCGATTCCTTGACTAACTCAGCTTCATTATTAACTAGTTTCCAAGTTAAAATGTTCTTTGTTATAGCCACAATTTATTGCTTAACTTAGTAATTGGGATTAATAAAACAAACATAGGTTAAGGCGAAGTTGAGTCGTTGTCGGCCGCTCGGGGAATTCCGGACGGAAAACAGCGATCATAAATTTTTCACTTAGAAAAACAGATGTTTTATGTTTTTTTATTGCAATTTTAGACCGAGTTTAATCTTGCATAATCTTGTTTCAGGAAATAAAACAACAAAACTTCCATTTTGTAGGTTACATAAAATATTTTGTTTACAATCAAATTAAAACTAATCTCTTCTATACATTTACGTAGATAGGTCTACTTAACAGTAATCCTTAAAGCCACAGGACCGTCCTGTAAACGAAAAAAGAAACTACAACTTACCTAACCATCACCATTCACAGAACAGATGCAGTTCTCAGGATAAGCGTCGCCAATTGTCTACAATCCACTTGAGATGATGTCTTTCATCTCGAAGGCCGTTTACCATGGTCGAGATCACTGATATTACCCTAATATAAGTGTAGTGGATGTTTTACGAGGCATTTGGCTCGACGGCCACGGAGATAATTTGCGTGAACGTGTGATAAAATCGCCCGGGACCTTATTTAAGGCTCGGTGCGGACGAACTGACCCATTGTGCTGTTTAAGCGACGGTTAAGTGGTGATTAGGGGGAGTACACATCTGTGATACGAGCTCAGATAAATATCAATAAGTAAACACGGGTTACGGTATATTTATGGCTTGAGACGTGCAAGAAATGCTTTGGATTTACCTGTTGTTGGTTGAGTAAATTGATATTATTTTGTTTATCTGTTTATTACAGCCAGTGAGTATATTAGTTTTTATTGTGTTGGTGTACGAACAATATAAAAATAAACTGTTAAAAACTTACCTTTAATAAAAACTCTATCAATTTCAAAACATAGAGCTTACCTGTAACAAAAATAAAATGTTCTATTTATATAACTAACAAATTCGAGTTAACGAACTGTAAGTGAGAATTTCCATAAAATAAATGGTTGTATAATAAAGAGCATCGCTTTAACTATTGGATTGAGCCATGGACACTGGCCACCGAACGGTTACGGAAATATTTGGTTTTATTTCCGAACCAGAACGAGCCGTGCCGTTTCGAAGCAAAACGCTTAATTGAAAAATGCCTGTAGTTTTCAATCTATTTTTGTTTCACATGTTATCTATGAGCGTTGTGTAAATCTTTTTTATAGGAGACCGATGAACGGTGTGCCGAACAAATATGTTTGTTGTGTATGAAATTGTTAAATCAAAATGTTTTTCGAACTTATTTTTCCCGGGTTCGATTCTCAAATGGAGCAAATGTTTGCTAGCCACACAGATTTTGTTTCGGTTCTCAATGTTTGTGCATGTGAGATTTATGGCTGTAAACGCACCCACGGTTCAGGAGAAATGCTCCAGGGATGGAAACGCTTTTTGTTGATAAAAAAATGCAGATGATTGATGGATTATTCTTGTGTTTACGTGAATCACGTTAACGGGGTTTTATAGGAAAAATCGAGGTAGAGCGTTTATTATGTATGTTACACATAATTTGAGAGCAGAGAATCAAAAGCGCATACCAAAATGATTAAGGCCTCGCTCGCGCACCATAACATTAGGTATAGCACCCTAAGAGAGCTTTGCACCTCGTCGTATTATTTATCGCAGGTGGCTGTATCATGAATTTACAAAAAGGTAATTTTTGTTAACCAAATACATAGGTACCCCTACCCATAACCTCTGGTGTACACTATTAATACGCAATCGCTACAAATAAAAATCCTAAAACAAAACATTTCTGAGCTAACAAAATTGTTATCGCAGGACAAAGGTCGCGTCGTCCCCGAAAGTCCGTAAAGCAGAAAGTATGAACCAAATATCGGCTCTGTTTGCTTAGGGCGGGCCTGTCTGCTAAACTAAGGCTATTATTCAGGTTGTGTCAGTTAATGAAATATATTGTGTGCGAATGGCCTTTTATATCGATGTCTCTGGTTTCTTTTAAGTTGGTAAGTGTGACATTTTGGCTAGTAACTGAGAATGGTACCTTTATCTTGAAAGATTTTCAGTTTTTTGATCATGAAAGGCTAATTACAAATTGAGCATATAAGCTAATTATTTTGGGCATTTGTAAAATATGCATATGTCGCTTACGTTCTTAATAAGCACCTACAGTTCTGCCAAACACAACAAAACATACGCTATTTTATATTGGAATAGAAGTAATGTGATTACTAACTGATTAATGTTTCGTAATACAGTCGTACTTTAGCAGTAAGTCAGTGTATAAGCGTAGGTATATTAATTTTCCTTCCTTTTGGCATACTGCCCGGAACATTATCACAATTTACTCCACATAGCTGAATTAATAAAATGTTTAAGTCCATTATTTCTCCCTATACAAGAAAAATAAAATAAAGATATAATGTGTGAACAAAGTAATTATTATTTAATTAATGTTGCGTAAGCCTTAATTATAAACGTCAATTAAAGGAGAGATCTTTGTCTGCTCGTATTTGTAAGCAATTAATATACGAATTCTATTGTAATGGGAGTCATTTAAAACAATCTGAAATTCCTATCGCATTGTAAGCTATTTACCTCGGTAATTATGAACTTAGAACGGTCATCTAATAGTGCTAACAGCTTTCAATTAAAGGCCGCCAGTTTCACCGAATATTGCGCGATTTAACTAAAACTGTGCAATACGCAGCAGTGTGATAATTACGTATTAAAACACGCAGTATTCGTAAACAATGAAAATAGGGTAAACGCTGCCAACGTCGGTCACAAAATATATTTCACAGTGTTATTTTCTGAAGGCATATTATCCCAAAATGTCGATGGCATGTAACGAGAGCCTACGTAAATACGAATGCGCGCGACAGCCCACCAATTACAAAATCATTAATAAACACCCCGAAATATGAAGTGGTGAAATAATAAAGTCGGAACGACTCGCCGCCTGGCGCAAATTGTCGGTTACCAGCCGTTGCTTGCGATTTATTCATAAAAGTAAATTGGCCACGTGTACCCAATGTTGGTTTATTGGATAGCCACTACCTAAAGGGTGTTATTATTTAGTATATTGGTCCCATTTAGCAGCCGGCTGCTCAAAAGATTAGAAAAGAAATTATTCTGTCACCAGTTTGATGAAATATTGCCAAATTGAGATTTACCTAAACAGGATATGCCAGGCACATTTATTTAATGTAATATCTTAGTAAAGCAGACATTCACATTTGTTTTGTTTTTGTTAATATTTTCCAAAATATAATTCGTTGCTGAAAGTAATGTTTGCACATTTTGTTCATGAAAAATATACCAAAGATAACTTAAGAAAACGAGACTGTGATTACAGCTCAAAGAGATGTTTAAAAACTTTATTAAGCTAAAAGTTTATGCCTCGATGTTAGAGTTGAAAGCCAGAAGCATTCTTACTTTACGACTTTTACGAGAGTTGGACTATTCTGACTAATATTAGGTATAATTTAGAATGTGAGTTTTTATGCGTTCACCGTTAAACACATAGCTCAACTATTTATATTTTCACTAGCGGCCCACCCCGGCTTCGCACGGGTGCAATACAAAATAACAATATTTCTCCACTATTTAATGAATATTAATATAAACATTCCCCTTCAATTTCTCTATCTATTGAAAAAGCCGCATTAAATCCGATGCGTAGTTTTGAAGATTTAAGCATAAAAGATATAGGGACAGAGAAAGCGACTTTGTTTAATACTATGTAGTGATATATACTTTTAAATTCATTGAAATTGTAGGAAACAGCTAGTATACCTATATTAGGCGTATATACCTAAGTGACAATGCACATGGCAATTAATTTGCTACGTTAAACTTGAACAGTATCAAACAGTACACGTTTACTAAGCCCGCTCACTATTATAATGTCATTAGTTAAACCAGATGTTACAAATCACACGGTGTATTGCTTTAAATGAATTTGTACTCCATTTTAGGAATTATATTCATACAGTAATGTTACTTATTACTTAGCTGTTACCGCGGTTTCTCCCGCATCCGACTGTTTTTTACCGTGCCCGGATAAAATATAGCTCGTTATCCGGGAATAGTGTAGTTTCAAATCAAATCGAAACAGTGGTATTGAAGCCTTTAACAACTTTATAATATTATCTAGTGTAAGCTAATATCTAGCCAAGGATTTAATTTTAATAAAAACTGTGCTTTAAGTGTTGCAAAATCGATTGAAAATGCTATAGCTTATCGACATTTTTTACCTCCAATTCACAACAGCACTACAATTTGTAAGTATCCTATCGAACATTTAGCAACGGCAAGCGATACGGCATTTGCTTATCAGCCATTCTATAAAGCACTTGTATAAATCGATTTACAACGAGAATCTACTTACGCAAGCAGATTCCCATATGTATTGAGATTTACACCTCGTTATCTCCTAAACTGTTTTCTTTCTAGCTATCGTTTAGATCTACCATAAAGGATAATGGAACAAATATTTGTGCAACGCGGTATTTATGGAGATATTCCATCTTGAGCAGTAAACCCACGTCGTGTTTGTTATCAAGATTAGGTGTGTAATTGGGTGCTTCGTTATATTGTCAGCAAAAGCTTCAAGTAGAGAGAAGATATTGTTGATCGCTCCTTTATTGCATAACTGGGGAAGTGGAGAATGTACAGAAATTTTACTCATGAAAACGGGTAAGCCACACTTGCATGTGTGTATGCGTAAGCTCTCAGTTACTATTGATGTAGTCGCCACGTCATACAAAGACAACGCGCATGTAAAATTTAATACACAAGTATGGCTATTATACATGTGCAATAAACTGTACAAAAATGTAAATTAATTTATTAATTGTTGTTGTTATTGTTACATCCAAGTCTGCTTCAAGATTATGTAAACATAATTCATTGTGATTGTTGAAAATTGTATCCCACCAAAAACATTCTGTAAAAAACTAGCCAATTCTCGCTGAAGCTGCTTGTTTATCTCTAAAAAGTAATGAAATCTAGACAAAGTCGTGCTGAGTCTAAGGATCGTATAACATGCGATTTCTTTACTAATCATTATAGTTAATAACTATATGAACTGCGTTGAATCATTCGTATAGAACCTTAGTGAGTACAAGTCAGTGTTTGCTTTGCGCTCGACTTGGCGGGGGCACTGCCGTGCCCCCAAATCTAATTTATTTACCATTCCTCCTAAATATGGAAACTACATAAATATATAGAAGAAAACTACAAAAGAAAGGCGAATTTTCCTAGTATTTTTTTCCATACAGTGGGTAGCTACTTAATACATTAAATCCTTTATTTATTAAGTTCCGCATATGAATGTACCACTTTTTTCCTCATACAAGTAACCCCATCCATTCATCTATCATTCTTAGAGAAGGGGACAAGGGCTCATTATGGTAATCAAAGCGGAGGCGAATCACGGTCAGGATTACTATCATAACAAAATTGTTAGACAAAGCTTTGCCAATTGCAATAACACGATACTGAATTATATATTATTATGCCTTATAAGAAATAAGTATCAATAGGATATTGTTAAATATAAATAGAATATTTTATGACCCCCTATACACGTTTAGGTAGAAATTCGAAGTGTCTAAAATTTTCATTAAACTTCATATTTATAACCTACTTGAAAAGAGGAGAACCTCATTTCTTGGGTCATACCTAATACTTGTTTAGTTTTAATCTTTCTGACTAATCAAAAATACCTATTGAGTTATTCTACTTGAAAATTCAGTAACTTATTAGTGCAATTTCTGGACGAGAGTTCATAACCTTATGCTTTCTACTCAATCTATAGCACAAAATATTCCTGTGCTCAACCAGAATAAAGCGAACTAAAGCATAAATTATTCCGTAGTTTCGAAGCGCAGTTGTCATTATGTATTTTTACTACTAGAGATACAAAATCAATTCCGTTCCAGACATTGCTACCAATTTATGGTAACAAGTTTCGGTTTTACGATACGCAAAAATAACCGTACAATGCTACTACATAATTTGGGGGCACGGCAGTGCCCCCGCCAAGTCGAGCGCAAAGCAAACACTGCCGTACCATCCTTTACTGGAACCATTTCGACGCATTTTCAGGCCTCTGTTTGAGAACCTCTGGATAATACCAGAACGCCGAAATTTTCATCATCCAGAAAGCTATAATCACATACGTAAAACCCAGAATTTCAAGTCTGTAGGTCATTTAATTTCGAAGTTAAGCGAAAGCAAAGTTTCGTATTTTCGACACTCACTCACTCATGATCATCAAAATAGAACTAGTACTTCCAATAAAGTCAGAGAGCTGAAATTTGGAACAGAGTTAGGATTTAATGACCACATATAAGGAAAACTATAAAAACTAGGATAATCGAAGATCTGGAGTACCTGGTGACCCTGATTAGAAAACACAAAAGCCCAACCAAACTATTAGAGGAATCAACATAACGCCTTAGGTAGATATCAATAAGCTCACGTTTCTACAAAAAGAAGTGAAATCCCACCAAAAACATTCTGTAAAAAACTAGCCAATTCTCGCTGAAGCTGCTTGTTTATCTCTAAAAAGTAATGAAATCTAGACAAAGTCGTGCTGAGTCTAAGGATTCTTACGGCGATTTCTTTACTATTATAGTTAATGCTATATGACTGGCCGTTGACTTGTACTCACTAACGTTTAAAGAATGATCAACGGTCAGTCATATAGCATTAACTATAATAATAGTAAAGAAACCGCAGTAAGAATCCTTAGACTCAGCACGACTTCGTCTAGATTTCATTACTTTTTAGAGATAAACAAGCAGCTTCCGCGAGAATTGGCTAGTTTTTTACAGAATGTTTTTGGTGGGATGTTATTTTCTCTACGAGTCCATTCCATTCAAGTAGGGTATCATGTTGTTGATACTTTATATTGAATGCCTTATAGAAATAAGGTTTTATGCGAGTACTAATAGAAATGTCGTTGTTTGCACTGAACGAATGATTTGAATGGAACGTGACTGTTTTCGAAAGATTTGGGAATTGAGAATGCATTATTTGAGATGAAATAATTTAATGTGTTTAAAGTGGAGATTTGTTTAAAGAATGTTAGCACGTAGTTCGCATTGAGTTACATAGATACGAGCAATTATGAATATAAGCGAATACATAATATGCGCTCCACCAAAAACTCTAGCAATTCATCAACAATTTAATTAAACGGGCTGTGAGTAAATATTATTTTTATTCTTTAAAATATTGGAACCGTCCTCGGAACTGATTTTAACAAAGTGTCCGAAATGAAAAGCCATTGAAACGGTCGATGTTTTCGATTTCATTTCTGGCTGAAAAATCTTTCAAAAATGTTTTTTTTAATCATTTAAATTAGTTGCTTTCGTTTGTAGCTTCAGTTTTACATTAAACTTACTGAAGTGATATCATCATAAAATGCATTAAGCTCTTATCGATTCACGCATCTTCGATCTTCGAGTGTTGCATAGAAGCACGTATGGTATAATTGACTGTAATTACAGCAGTATCTTGATCAGACCAGAGTACGTGTTATTCAATATCCTGTTTAAATAAGGGCAGTCATGAATTTGGAATTAAGTATATAACTTTGAAAAGCTCTCTCGCGTAGATTTTATTCACTGTTTTAAGCTTTTGAAATATTTTAAAGATAGTTTTCATTTTGGTTTATAAATGCTTATTCAGAGATTTTATTCGAGCATAACGTATTCATAGCTACTCACATTTCCGTCGCAAATTTTCCACATTCCCTGAAAATAATTAATAAAGTCTACGTTGCCTTTCCAAGTTTCAGTTTATTTGTCGGTCGGCGAGCCGGTTAATTACAGCTTTATGTTTAAAAATTTTATATCCAATAAAATTTTCTTACTTTTATTTTCCAAGATTTTCTGTACTCACATTCCGCTTTGTTACTTTTACTTATATTTTTATAAGGAGAACGGTAGAAGTTTCTAGCCTTAGTTGAATAGAAGTGCGCCTTGTAGAAATAAGAAGCAAATTGTAGACATTAGTGCTGTCTAGCTTAATTTTTTTTTTAGTAGCCTTTTTATCGTCCCACTGCTGGGCACAGGCCTCCTCTCACATGGAGAAGGAATGAGCATTAATCACCACGCTTGCTCAATGCGGGTTCGTGATTTCAGACTTTATAGTCCAGGTTTCCTCAAGATGTTTTCCTTCACCTTTTATCAGCCATTGGTGTCTAATATATACTTAGAAAGTATAATACAAACTTAGAAAGTTGCATGGTACTTTGCCTGACCTGGAATCGAACCCACACACTCATACTCGAGAGGTTGATGCTTTACTTACTAGGCCACCACGACTCAAGTCACATGGAGAAGGATTGAGCAAAAATAATAGTTTAAATAAACACGTAATATTATTTAACTTTCGTAATATAATTCTTCTAAACCAAACTTCTTTGATATCTATCTGGCTTAAAACAATGCTAAAGACGGATATTTTTTCCGAAGCACATTATACGAGGTGCAGAGTGATAATACCCGCTAACAATGAAATAAGGGACCAAAAAAGCATTTCATTTTGTCGTTCACTGTGAAGAGACGGCGAAAACAAGACAGGAAAAATAAATAATGAAGCCCAATTAACTAAGAAAAGAGCGACGACAACTGATTAGTGATACTAGATGAGTTACACGGGAATAATGTTGTTTTCTGAATTACGATAGTATTTTATTATTGCTATTTCTTTAAAAGAACTGTTTAATAAATATTATTTTACGAATATTTTATTAAGTATCGTGGTGGTTTGATTTGGATTGGACACAATATTGACAAATACACAAAGCTTTCTACTTAACTTTTAATAATCACGAAATAATCTATTTTTTAACAAGAGATGAGAACGTTAATACAAAACACGTCAGCAGCTTATGAGTTATACTTTTTATGACAACTTACTCAACTTAGGCACTGAAGATTTTACTGAAGCAGGATTTATGTATTCATTCATTCATTCAATTACTGAACCCAGCAAAGGGTATAATAACATATACTTTAAATTTCTCTCTACAGAGACTTATCTGCCGACTGTATTTTTAATATTTCATCAGCTTTGTCGTGTTGTCCGTCATGTTGATACTAAACAGAAAGCTCATGGGATTTGGCGGCGAAAAATATTGATGTCGAAGCCATTTAAATGCTCCGTTCATGTCACTTCTAGTAATTTTAAATCTGCGTTAGTCTCCATAGCCTGTGTCCGAGATATTTTGTTGACGTAACTCGGAATGCCTGTCTTTGTGCCTAATTTGTGCTTGCACAGGATTGTGCTTTAAATAATAAAACTCAATTATTCTCTGCACAATTTTTACTGGAACGCTTTTTTGGAGGCACTTTCGTTTCTTTGTTCTAGCTAAAAGATTAGTGCATGTTTTAGATTTTAAGCTGGATTATGAAATGTAGGAGTAGAGCTAACAAAGTCGGTAATTTATATTAAAAAGGACCTTTTGGTGAAATAATGCTTTTAGCTCGCTTAATGCTTGTATTGGTGACTGCGTTATACTAGTATTAAAAAGAGGTAACGTTTTTGAGTTCGTGTCGTCGAAGGAAATATTTTTTTGGACCCACGTAACAGAAATTTGAAAATTATTTGCCAATAAAATGTTACTTTATTGGTAGTGTCATAGGGTATATTTTATTCGGGTTAGGGGTGGGTTCCATGGGGATGTGTAGGTTAGTGTATGTCGACTGCTCTTGCTGATGAATAATTAATGAAGATGCTGATAAATTAAGGATTATTATAATACTAGCTTTCGCCAGCGGTTTCATCCGCTTTCCCGTGGGAGCTATTGCGCACACCCTGATAAAAAGTAGCCTATAGCCTTCCTTGATAAATGGGCTATCTAACACTGAAAGAATTTTTCAAATCGGGCCAGTAGTTCCTGATATTAGCGCGTTCAAACAAACAAACTCTTTAGCTTTATAATATTAATATATGTAGATTAAAATTTCCGCTGGCGTATATTTTAAGATTCAATACCATATTTAACGATTTTTTAATTCGTAAAACATGATACAAATCGTCTATATCGAATATGCAGTTTTATGATCTCCTTTAGATGGAACTCCCGACTTTTACAAATAGACCCCAGAAGTTACTGAAGCTCTACTCTTTAAACTACTAAACAGGTATAAACAGTACCTATAGCAATTCAATCATCTCTTTGAAGATCTAATCCAACCAGCATAGACTACCCATATCAATATAATCTTCCACGATAACACAAGGAACAGTTTACTAGGAACTAATTAAGGGTTAGTGGTCACTGTCCATAGAATTACCGGTCAATCGGCTAATGACATCTGTAATTGGATATGTATTGCATTCCGCATATTAATATCGACTCTCAGGGATTACTGGGTCTGCATAGCAAATTATGTAGGTATGTATGTAGGTATGTCTTATGGCTGCTAATTACAATGTTAATTTGAGTAGTGCTCATTGGTGCGAAATGATTTATATTACGTCTGTAATTCTAATAGAAAATTATAATACATAGCTAAAATAAAAGTCACAATAATGTCTAAATTAAGTGGAATAATTAATTGAATTTATATAAATATCCGCTATTCAAATTAGACAATAAACAGCTGTCAATACATGACCTTACATTTTGCGACCCAATAGTTCTCAATAGAGATACCTACAGTGCAAGCAAGTTAGTTTAGTTTTAAACAACAGAATCATCAGCATTGTCTCAATTTCCAACCAGTTACAAAACTCTACTGAATATAAACTCAACCTTATAAACAAAAACAAACCCTTTCCTGTAATAAACAAAATAAACTAGACGCATACAATTTCTAGTTAGCCGACAAATGGTTCCGACTTTTTCTCAGCGAACGGACCCAACAGCACTCTCAATAACGGTATTATCATGTTAAGAACAAAACAAAGCTTTTCTATTATCTCCGAGGTAATCACGAGAACGGCCGAGTATTCCCGAACCATGATTCCGTCCAATAATCCTTCTAGCTGAAGAGTTGAATAAGGTTGACGTGTTGTGGCATATTCCTGAACGTCGTTTCCTCAATAATTTGTCTCCAAGTTAAGGCTGACTGGTTTTAACATTGGTTTTCGAACGAGTTTCATTTTGAATTTGGAATTGTTTTAAGTGGCCAGTTATGTTGTATCATTCGTAGAATAGAGTGAATGATTAATTTTATTTTCCGAATTTTGAGTTTTGATTTTAGTGTTTTGTTTTACTTATGGTGGGTGACCGCTAATCACTATCAAATTATAACTACTATGAGAGTTATAAGAGAGAGACTAGAGAGAGACTATAGGTAAGAGATTGTTTTTTCATTAAATGAAATTGTCTGATATATTTCGCCTGGATACTTTTAAAAAACTACGGCGAAATTCGGTAGGTAAGATACACTGTATAGGTAAGTATGATAAAGCTTGTAATGTTACGCTTTGCGTGACGTAATTTCTTAGGGATTTTAACCACAATGCGGTTAGTGTTTTTATAGTAGTCATCAAGTATTTTTTGTTATTAAGTACGTGGTGTACGGGTTTTTTGGCGGAATAATTTGTTTAACCTTTGTAAATTGATTTTGATGTCATAATATGGGTGGGGTTGGGTGTGTTATTGATTATCTACTAGTGATTTATTTGATTTAATCTTTGATACGATACTAGCACCATGGATAGTACCTTTACAATCTAAAACGAGCCTTTATCGTAATCCTCAGCTAACTGGGTGTAATTTGTATCATATTAATATCGGATACTTCGACAAAGCCTATTGTATGCATCCTCAATAAACATTATCCCCAAAATTTTGATTATGAACCAGTAGTTGGGGTATTGGGAGAGAAAACTCTGGGGTTAGGGAGGGGGCTACCCTTCCTGACTAGGTCAAGGGTCAGTGGATCCTCGGCTCGACAAGGGAGGCGNGCCAGTAGTTCCTGATATTAGCGCGTTCAAACAAACAAACTCTTTAGCTTTATAATATTAATATATGTAGATTAAAATTTCCGCTGGCGTATATTTTAAGATTCAATACCATATTTAACGATTTTTTAATTCGTAAAACATGATACAAATCGTCTATATCGAATATGCAGTTTTATGATCTCCTTTAGATGGAACTCCCGACTTTTACAAATAGACCCCAGAAGTTACTGAAGCTCTACTCTTTAAACTACTAAACAGGTATAAACAGTACCTATAGCAATTCAATCATCTCTTTGAAGATCTAATCCAACCAGCATAGACTACCCATATCAATATAATCTTCCACGATAACACAAGGAACAGTTTACTAGGAACTAATTAAGGGTTAGTGGTCACTGTCCATAGAATTACCGGTCAATCGGCTAATGACATCTGTAATTGGATATGTATTGCATTCCGCATATTAATATCGACTCTCAGGGATTACTGGGTCTGCATAGCAAATTATGTAGGTATGTATGTAGGTATGTCTTATGGCTGCTAATTACAATGTTAATTTGAGTAGTGCTCATTGGTGCGAAATGATTTATATTACGTCTGTAATTCTAATAGAAAATTATAATACATAGCTAAAATAAAAGTCACAATAATGTCTAAATTAAGTGGAATAATTAATTGAATTTATATAAATATCCGCTATTCAAATTAGACAATAAACAGCTGTCAATACATGACCTTACATTTTGCGACCCAATAGTTCTCAATAGAGATACCTACAGTGCAAGCAAGTTAGTTTAGTTTTAAACAACAGAATCATCAGCATTGTCTCAATTTCCAACCAGTTACAAAACTCTACTGAATATAAACTCAACCTTATAAACAAAAACAAACCCTTTCCTGTAATAAACAAAATAAACTAGACGCATACAATTTCTAGTTAGCCGACAAATGGTTCCGACTTTTTCTCAGCGAACGGACCCAACAGCACTCTCAATAACGGTATTATCATGTTAAGAACAAAACAAAGCTTTTCTATTATCTCCGAGGTAATCACGAGAACGGCCGAGTATTCCCGAACCATGATTCCGTCCAATAATCCTTCTAGCTGAAGAGTTGAATAAGGTTGACGTGTTGTGGCATATTCCTGAACGTCGTTTCCTCAATAATTTGTCTCCAAGTTAAGGCTGACTGGTTTTAACATTGGTTTTCGAACGAGTTTCATTTTGAATTTGGAATTGTTTTAAGTGGCCAGTTATGTTGTATCATTCGTAGAATAGAGTGAATGATTAATTTTATTTTCCGAATTTTGAGTTTTGATTTTAGTGTTTTGTTTTACTTATGGTGGGTGACCGCTAATCACTATCAAATTATAACTACTATGAGAGTTATAAGAGAGAGACTAGAGAGAGACTATAGGTAAGAGATTGTTTTTTCATTAAATGAAATTGTCTGATATATTTCGCCTGGATACTTTTAAAAAACTACGGCGAAATTCGGTAGGTAAGATACACTGTATAGGTAAGTATGATAAAGCTTGTAATGTTACGCTTTGCGTGACGTAATTTCTTAGGGATTTTAACCACAATGCGGTTAGTGTTTTTATAGTAGTCATCAAGTATTTTTTGTTATTAAGTACGTGGTGTACGGGTTTTTTGGCGGAATAATTTGTTTAACCTTTGTAAATTGATTTTGATGTCATAATATGGGTGGGGTTGGGTGTGTTATTGATTATCTACTAGTGATTTATTTGATTTAATCTTTGATACGATACTAGCACCATGGATAGTACCTTTACAATCTAAAACGAGCCTTTATCGTAATCCTCAGCTAACTGGGTGTAATTTGTATCATATTAATATCGGATACTTCGACAAAGCCTATTGTATGCATCCTCAATAAACATTATCCCCAAAATTTTGATTATGAACCAGTAGTTGGGGTATTGGGAGAGAAAACTCTGGGGTTAGGGAGGGGGCTACCCTTCCTGACTAGGTCAAGGGTCAGTGGATCCTCGGCTCGACAAGGGAGGCGCCGCCCCAATGTGTATAGAATAACGATAATAGCCCATTGCGGCCTCATTAGACCACTATATTGGATCACTTATCACGTTCTCGAACATTTCATCATTTCAGATTGCTCCATTTATTCAGTCATTAATTTATCGCGCATACATGCGACGTAATACCGTTTGTAAACAAGTAATCGTCGGTTGAAATAGAGCAACAAACGCGCGGTATGTGATAAAGTAAAATTGTGGTTTGCGCCTGCTTGATATCAAATATTTATGCTCGAGCGTGGAAAGCCGCGGGCAGCGAACGCCTCGCAATGGCGCGGAAAACGTATAAAGCGTGTTATCCGACTACAAAAATAACATTTTTAGTGAAAAATAACATTGGGTAACTGACAATGTTTGCGGTAAAGTGGTCTTGAAAATGAATTGACTTTTCAGCATTTTCGCCGACAAACGAGAAGAAAACGCAATTCCGTATATTTAGCGTTTCCTCGCTTTGCTCACCTTTACATTTTTAAATTGCTACACAGATATGTCTATATGAGATTACGGAGCAAAGCAGAGTTAAGTCTCGTAAACCTCACGATTATGCGAGGAATTGATAAAAATACTTTAACCGATGTAATGCGCGCCCAAATCCGGCTTATCATAAACCCGATGGTATAGGATATTTGCTCGTTTCTGAGAATTGTTGATATCTACAATAAACTGCTTATATCAATAGACTGGAATACTTTTGCCAAGATATAAGTAACAATCATGAAAGTGTAACATTAACGGCTTCCAGTATTAATTAATTCATTGTTTGTTTTGTGGATCTAATTAGCCGATAAAAGAATGTTAAGTAGTTTACGACAGCTCTAATTTATGTGACACAGAATTACGGTAGCCGATGTTTGACGGTTAAATATAAATTCCTGGCGCGTAACAGAATATTGCCTTCATAATAAGCCTCTCCTGGACGGCGAGACGCCATTTTTATTCGAGTCTCGTTCTCACTTCATTTTATTTTTAGACAAAACACCGCCATGCATATTCGAGCTTTTCGGTTGTTTAACCGCTGAAATCATTGCTTAGACGACGGCTGAATTTTCAGCTTCGTTTTTATAGCTATAGTTAATTGTTTGGATTGTTACCCTGCCCGGATAATGCTTACTGCGGGATATTTTCCTCTCCAGTTGAAATATGCTACTGTCACGGATGTAATCGGATGTAAAAAGAAGATGAAAATGACTCACTGTATCATTGATGTAGCTATTAGTTACTATTGGATATTGTGCCCTATTTAAAGTATTATGTGGCAGGTGTTAATTAACCCTAAATCGTCGCAACATTTGTGGATTGAAACTTTATGCGATTATATAGAATGTTCTAGGCAAATGAAATGAAAATAGCCAGCATTTTCATCTACAACTACACTGGCAGTAACTTGTTCATGTACTTTTAACTGAGAAAACCCATTTCTTAAAGATCCCGACCGAGCTAATTCAGAGTTCACGAGAGACCAAAGAAATTCAAGCCGTTTACGAACTAAAGTCCCAGTTTTAACATTTCCAAGTGCAAACAAGTCTGTGAAACTTGTTCCTAGTTGTGGGACCACACGGGACGTGTTTATTGCAAATAGGAGCTCAGGACGGTAGTGGAACTAAACTAAGCGAGGATTTCGTGCAGTGTGCGCCGACCTCCCTGCTCGCGTCTGTTATTATTTTATTTGCTTGATGGATATTGCTTGTATCTCTTAAAAGTGTATGAGAGAATCTAAAAGAATCCGCGGCGGGCCTTTGAACTTTGTTTGTTTTGCTTTTCTCTCGGGTAATGGATAGATTTGATGATATGTTTGAGACACACTGTTACTGTGTACGGGTTAGATATACTTGCGTGTTTGTTTTGTGATTGATACAGATAGAATTTTGTGAGGTAATTCTTTTAAAGGGAATTTTATATGCACAGCACGTTTGTGTACATAAAATACTTAATTTACATATATACAAACCATGTAAAGTGAGTACCTATGTAAATAAGTTTGGAATTAGACCTATTTTGTATTAATTTCATAAGAATGTTAGAGGAATTCTGAGCTCTTTCCAAATATTACATTAATTTTTAAATTAAAATAACAAACGATGATCCAAAGACAAAAGAAACAAACAATACAAATAGGAATGAGTTAATTCTCATTTTGATGCAAACGACCAACGTAATGTTGACTGATGAAGATCTTAAAAGCGAAGTGATGTCAGAATTTCCGTGTAATTGAGAACTGACTCAAATATTTGGAATCGTTACGTCAGATCATTAAAATAAAGGATTTTACGTTCAATTTAATTCAAGTTTGCAAAATATACATGAAGTTAATGTAACTTTTCTAAATTTTAAGCTGTTTGGATAGTAATCAAGGTTTTTCAAGAATGCTAAAATGTATTTTGACTGAAGCAGGACTAAAAGCTAGACCTTTTCTCGGTACTTTCAAATACAGTACTTATCTTTAAACATTTTTAAGACAAAGTAAGAAAATTTTCATAAATTAATACTCAACTGACTGACCTTCAGAGAAAAATAAAGATTTTCTCAAGACCATTAAATTGATGAACTATCAAATAACTCAAAGTAAAACACCATTAAAAGTCTGCTATGATGTCGAAGTTGACTTGTAAGTGATTTGTTCAAACAGCAACGCAAAAGAATTAATTACTCAACCGAATGTCAGTAGGGAAAGAAGTTCTGGACAAACTTGTAGCCAGCTGGTTGAAGTCTGCTACTTTTCCTTGTGACGTCATTTTAACGGTGATTAGTCCAGGAATAGTGAACCTTCATTGAGTTACGTGCCAAATGCCTTTACAAAGTCAATGTAACAGTGGCGTGCCTTCAAGCAAATAATCATTATAAAACTAATCGGCAATTTTCAAAAATATTTCACCGTTAGAATTATCGAGTCTCTCCACAATGGGATAAAATAGTCCCATTGTGGAAAGTGGTTCCCTCGTGACGCAGTTGCAGCCAGAAACAACTGGTTGTACATATTCAATTGCAATAATTTAGATGTAAAATAATTGCGTGCCCAAATTTATTTTTCTGCGTACCACCACGGGCACTTGTGCCATTGGTGCGCCATCTCTGGGCTAGTTCATTTAATTAGGTGAACAGCTGTAACGATGCTTGCAGTTGTAGAATTATTGCATTTCGTGTGACTGACGGTGTAAACGCGAGCTCTGTTTACGATGACGTCATTAGCCCGCTTTTGTTTTGAATTTCGAACGCTAGATGTTTTTTTTCAGTTGGCTATCGTGTTTTGTTTTAGTTTGATTTGTGTTGATGATGTAAGCATTAGAAAACAATTTTGACCGAGTTATTTATTAGAAAGTGTTGCTAGTATTTTGTCCTTCTTTAAAAGCTTCCACCCGAGTTTTTTCAGGATAAAAGCTTGATGTGTTTAAATTATATCAGTGCTAAGTTATTGCACACACGAACTTTCTCCCTAAAAAATATTTGTGAAGGAAAATAACAATTGTGTACTTAATTAAATTTGTGGATATAAGAATAATGGAAGGCACTGACGTGTTATTCAGAGCATATTTCAGGTTTTCAGACGCTTCCTTATTCTCAACATACAGTACCAACTTCTAGATTACGAGAATATAAAATGTTCTTATATTTAAATTTCTTTCTTGAAACAGTAACAACATTATTACAGCTGAAGTACAGTAAGCCTTATTCTTACCCACTTCTCTATACTTAGCGATTGAATAATTCAAGCAAGTTAATTATTCATCGTTGTTGTATGATCATAATTGGCTGGCAATAAATATCAGTTACGACTGCAATTCTATTGCGCATCATTAAAAAGTTCTAGCGCTATTTCTTGCTGGAGGGCCGTTAAACTTTATAAGTTGGTACTTGAGAATGGTAGGTAAATATTATTCAAATATTTTAAAATAATTAAATAGGTTCATTTTTAATATAAAACTTCATTATCAGTGTTCTTTAACAGTACTGAATTAAACAAGCCGGTTTCCCGCGGTTTCACTCGCGTCCCCGGGGAGCTACTGCCCGCAACGGGATAAAATTTAGCTTATTTTACTCGGGGATAATGTAGCTTCCCAGCAGCGAAAGAACTTTTCAAATCGGTTGAGTAGTTTCGGAGCCTTTAGGGTACAAATAAACAAAAAAGTTTCCTCTGTATTATATTAGTAGGTACAAAAGTATAGACAAATAAACTTTCAGAAGCATGCGAATTATTTTTACTGCACTCTCAATCTCAACTTAAATTGAAAAATAACATCTCTATTAGAGCAGAGATTAAGCAATTTTCTATGAACATGAGAAATGTGCCTTCTCCGCCGAACCGACCATAAATTAGTTTTGTAGACAAATATTAAATGGAACCTTAGCCGTTTATCATTAAATTTGTCATACCTATAATTTATGGAACATTTACGACTCAACTATTTGACTAATGCTCGACAGTTTACATGCAATGTCGTAATTGTTTATTAAATTTATTCAACTTTGTTCATGTTACATCAGATACGCTTAGATAAATTCTCTGGAAGTGGTTGGGGAACAAATCAATCGATTTTTTCTACAGATTTTAAAGACACTAGATTTTTGTAGATATACCTAAAATAATTGGACTCCCATTGATGAAATAAATATTAATAAAAAAATATTAATATTTTAATGAGCAAAAAATCGCTTAAATTTAACGAAACTTAAGTTATTTTTGGTTTATTTTCTTGTAGGCAAAAAAAATATATATACACCGAATATTTACTATATCTTTATATAACAGTTTATATCCTTGTTGTCACTAGCATGTATAACGTATTAATTACCATACAGTTTGTACTAACCTTGTTCATGATGAGAAGCAGTGGAAGGCGCGGAGAATGCGCTGGAGCACCCGGGTCGGCGCGCTAGTCCTCCCAATTCTGGCACTGCGCACAATACATACCTTATATTAGAATTATGTATTAAAAATGTAGAAAAGCCGGAGATTCTGTGATTGGGATAGCAAACAACCTTTATTAAGGAACAGATGGACGCTCCTTTAGAACAAGAAATCAATGTATAGGTAATGCGTTTTGTTTATATAATCCTTTTTTGGGATTTATTAAAACCCTTATGTTACGGTTAGTGCTTAGTGGTTAAAAATATATTACTTAAGTTTTAGTTCTATAATAAAGCGTTGAAAGATTCATATATTTACAGCTTAGTATCCACAAAAGTAATAAATTTTATTTTATTCGGCATTGCTGACCTAATTCCACCAATCTTAAATTGAAAAGCTCATAAATTTCAAGCATCCTAACAAAAATGTTATACTCATCGAATACAGATAAAAAGTTTGTGCTTCAAGAATTCAGCATAAATGTTCGTAAACATTCAACAAAAGAAAACACTAGCAATTCCTAGTAGTCTAGAATTGAGCTCGGATTATATTTAGATACGGAAAACCATTGCTTTGTTTCTACAAATTCTAAACTTCCTTGAAAAAAATATGAGGTACTTTTTCTAACACGAAGCTAACACAAGGAGCGCAGAGTTAAACAAAGAAAATACAGATAAATATACTTCAAACATATCTCGGAGTTGTCATACATTTATCCCGACAGCAAACAACACAAAAAAGTGAAGCGGGAGCGGCGAATGCGAAGTGATTAGCGTTCGGCTTTCATGATTAACTCGCAGCTCTCTTCCCCCTCGTCCTTCGCTATTTTGTTGTTCGCCTGTCCCGAGAAATGTTCAAATGGTTTTTCTCAGCAAGATAACAAATAGGCCACGGCCGCTTAGACAGTAATCGGGTTTCACCGAAATGGGATTTCGCTAAGCTATGAAAATTAAATGCTCTGCTCTCAAATTTGAATTATCCCGAGAAGAAAATTAAATAAATTCAACGTGACCTGTAATTTAAACCCCAATCTGAGCAAACTTTTCTCTGAGTGAAGTCTGCCGTGTGACTTTGTTTGAATTGTATTGTATTGGCGGATTTCCTGTACAGTTTGCACGTGGTTTTCCTTACGTACAAGTAATGAATAAGCGAGCCTCGACCGGGTTATTTGTGCAAAAAACAGGATGTAATATTTTACGCTGACGTAATGATGTACCTAAATCGGTTAAATTACAAAGCTTCGCTGATAAAGTGCTATAAAATTTCACACACGTATAGCGCAATTCAATTTGGAATTATCTCGGAACGAAATTAAATTGAATATCAAACAGTTGAGATAGTGCTGATTTGGAGTCTGTGCGGTGAGCGGCCGCTTAGATAAGTGGCTGCTATTTAATATCTGCAAGATAGGGGGCGCTGGCGCCGTGCCACCGGACCGCGACGAGTTACAAATAGGCATATCTCATAACTCGAAAAAGCAAGAACTTAACTCGAACACTAGCCAAATAACTCATTACACTCAAAATAAACTGATTATGATGCTCGAGACGATTTTATAGAGGTGATAAAGTAATTTATTGCATATTACATATCAGACATCACTTAACAACTCTTGTTATGGAGAGAAAAGCACCTAAGGAATAAAAAATGAAGACATTTTATGTTTCGTTTATCGTGTTGTCACAAATTATGCTATTAAATAAAGACAAAAGAGTCGGGTATTTTGTTTAGCCTTTATATTTATGGGTTTATTTTGTGCTCCAAGACAGATTTTGGAGCTTAATGCATATGAAACCACTATGGAACAAAGGTTAGCAAAAAGACAATGCAAATTTTACCCTCTTTACTCTTATTCCAAAACCAATAGATATGTTATTGACAGTGTGGGAAGCTTTTAGGTAATTCTTACCTCGACTATTTAGTATATTGGGTAGGATAGTCAGTAGCGAAGATGTAGGTAATCAAAAATAGTCATAATCTACTCCTAGTGGGGGATATAAGGACACGCTCATAAAAAGTGGAAACAAAACGTGCTTTTCGCAAAGATATAATACTTTATGCTCCATTGCAAAAATGTTCATTAGAAGTTCTTTTATAAATAGAGACTCCATTATAATGGATAGTAGAGGATATAAGATCTTACCTGGTATGAGCTTAGGCAGGCAGCCTGTCACAGAGTGTGGTGGAGAGGAACCGTGTCCGCACTCAGCCCCCACTAGGGGAAACGGGACAAAAAGAATAAGCACGTTTATAAATATTTTTAACCGACTTCCACCATACAAATGAAATAGGTTGTCAATTTTGGGAAAAGTGGATATTTTGGAAGGGTTATCGATTTATAGTTAGTTGTAATTGAAGAAGCGCGAAGTAGCTTCGTCTGATGGTAAAATAAGGAGCAAAAATATATTACTTTCTTTTAGATTTTCTTGCCTCTTAACAGTTACGTTTGTGATATACCTAAGCCTTGAAAATAATAATTGAAGTTACAGTTATTAGATATAACATAAACAAATTATGAATGAGCCTTAAAACCAAAAGCGCAGTTTAGTAATTAGCAGGAAAATGGTAACTATACGTTAGTTATTAGTTATTTACGGTTTTAACTAGGAATTACAAATTCAGAAACTCAACTTTAACTAGTTCAATGTTTAAAACATGAAAAGAATTAATAATACCAACACAATAAATAGTTAATAGTTACATACTTCGCCTACAGTAGGTATAAAAAAATACTAGGAGGTAATATATTTAATCTTATAAAACCCGTTTAGTAAGTATTATAATAATACAGGTCCCACCTCAAGCAGCTACCACCTCTATAAGTGTTGGCAAGAAGGTCTTACCTGGAGCAAGGGTAGGTGGGCAGCCTGCTACGAATCGCGTTGGGGAAGTATTCAGTCTGCCTTCAGCCCCCACTAGGGGAGAATGGACAGAACGATAACGTACATATGTAATTCTCTCGATTTTATACTTCTACTTATATAGGGCTTCTTCCAGCGGTTTCGCTCGCGTAAAACTTAAAATCCCGGTTTTTCCCGTTCCCGTGGGAATTCCAGGAAATCTTTCGTGATGATCGCGTGAGAGTTGTAAGATGAACCTCTGTGCAAAATTTCAGCTTTGTAGGTTCTCGGGTTTGGGCCTTGCGTTGATGAGGCAGTGAATGAGTCAGGATTTTGTTTTTTTAACCCCCGACGCAAAAAGAGAGGTGTTATATATGTATGGAAGATAATATATTCTTTAATTGTAGGATTATCGTTTCCAAAAGAATATGAAAATAACTGGGAGTTGAGACGTTCCATTTACCTGATTGTATAACAAATTGTAATCAGCAAAAGCGCAGTCGAGAACTACAGACTTATTAACCTACTCTAGTTAACCCATTTTCTCAAAATAAATTTAATAGCGAACTTCAAGCTCCAAGTATTACTTACAAACATTTAAGTACGAAATTATGTGAGCTTAATGCCACTAAAGCTGGCTCCTTTACAGGACTAAGATACATACACAATGTTGGTTTCTCTTTACATGCCATTAAACATATTCCTGCTTGTGTACATAGCTTTGTAATTTCCTTTGTCTCAAGTTCTGCTTGCAACCGGAATATAAAGAGCTGCTTTGTGATCTTTACTCGGTACTACATATTTAAATCTGCGTGGGTACTTAGATCGTTAATGAAACTAGCACAACCAACAAACATTGTTACGTAATTAACATTTCGCAAAACAGTAATTCTCACTAAATATTTCATTTCAACCGCTTCAGAATAACAATGTCCAATTTAATTAGTTAGTAGTTTCAGTATCATTATCGCGTCATTAAAGTATTTTTGTTTGTCTAACACAAAGTGTCAACTATAGCCGAGTGGTGCTCACAGCGGTTTTAATGTTTGAGCGCAGTTCCTACTAAAGGGATTAAAAGTTTATTTTGCAGCGACAAACACGACCTCTGTCGGTCAATATTTGTAAATGTTGGACCTATTTCGAATAAAAGATTTATTGGATTAAACTGAATTAGTTGTTCGTTTTGTGACGCGTCTATTGTTTAAATGATAGTATTTTTTTAAATGGCAATATACATATAAAATGGTAAAGTATTTGGATGAATATTTCAGAAGATAGATATCGCTGGTATTTAAATCAAATAAAGGTAGAAATATTGACGTCAACATTCGTTTTTCAAAAAGCAACATCTTAATGAAATATCAAGACCAAGCTAAAACAACATAGAGAACAAACTGTCTACATTCATTCAAGTATATCCTTAATTGACACATCAAAACAAGACACAAACCACAACAAACCGAAGCAGACATGTCTAGGGATCACAGAGGACATTACTTGGAAAATGAGACTAAAACCTAAGAGATTATGTTAATAGGTGTTATAATATTCTCCGGGAAGAGCCCAGGCAGGCCAAGATTCTGCTTCGACATCTGCGGGCTTGGCACTTGGCCAAACTAGTTGTTATACCTACTTCAGTTGCTACTTAACTTATACTCTGTTTATAAAATGTTTAGAAGGGAGTCAATGATGCCTAAAACTTTTCATTTTTTTCCAAAAGTAATTACGGCCAGCAGCTGCTGAGGTTTCTAATTTTTCAAGAACCTCATCTCCATCATAGTGCAATTTGGTTCAGAATGCCATTTAGATTTATGACTTTAGTAGTGAATACTTACATGTTTTAAACGCTAAAGTTTAAAATACGTTTGTAATGTATGTACAATCGAAATAGCAAGGGCAAATGCGAGTGAACGTGAATGATTGACACTGAATGAGTTTTATTTGAGTATGTGTCATGTCCATCCATACGTTTAAAGACAGACAAGTTTAAAAATAAGTTCAGTTAAAAATATAAATAAAACATTTTGACAAGAAGACACGCAACAAATAACAAGCCGACATGATATAAAAATTAATAACCAAAACGTGAACAGAGGTGGCACAACCAATGAACGAAGCGAAACAAAAAAAAACACTCGGCGTGTGTGAAACGCGACACATCGCCTGCGTCCGCGCTGCCGCCGCGCCGACGCGCTGGCGCGAGGTCGCCGCTCGGTGAAAAACATTGACCTATTAACGTGCGATATGAGGCAACCGGTCACGATGATAGACACTGGAATCGAGATCTTTTTGATTCTTCAGCCCAAACATAATTTTACAAAAAATGCAAAGAATGGTGAAAAAAAATATTTCTAAAAAGAAAACTATATCTGGTTGAAATCATACTCGGCATCGACTAACGAATAAATAAAAAGTTGATGATATTGATGATGATGATAAATCTGTAAAAATAAGTTTGGGGACACGCAAATCTCTTAAATTACATGTTTTGGCATTTGACGAAGTTAAATAAATAACATCTATGTCTCCGCAACACATTACCCCGGATATTTATGGTCAATGAAAAATATTAATAAATAATGCTGAAGGGGCCATTTAAACGAATCTGTCTGGCTGTCCAGTGACCCAGTCTGCGTAATAACCACGTTTCGGTGTTCAGGATACCTTTGATGTTAATTTTTTATAAGCCGGTCCTAATGGAAACGCTGTTCGACTAATTGATCAAAAAATCCCTTGTTTTGCTAACCCGTCGTGTGTTTTGGAAATGTCGGCGGATGAAGCTGAGTTGCTTACCCAAAAATGATGACAAATGTAAATAAATTATTAGCGACGGTAAAATTTAGGAGCGCAAACATTAATAAATACAAAATTTTCCGTCCGTTGCTTTGCGGTCACGATTAAATACAAAAGGGATCGGTAACAGTAAAACTACCGACTGGTCAACTTTGTCAAAGGGAGCGCAACCGAAGGCAAGAGCTAGATTACAATCTAGACAATATGATGCATTACGTACAAGCTAAAGACCTGCGTGCTCCGTATTTTCTGAAGATCTTTGATAGGGTGCTATAAGTAAGGCAAATGTCATTTAATGAGGAGATCAAAATCGCTCGCTTGCGTCCTAAGTATTGGTCAAGGTTGATTTATTTATATTCTCCAGACTTCACCTTGTGAAGAGGTCTTGTTTAAAGGAGAATTTAAAACTTAAATGACCGAAAGATGCTTACTAGCTGAACATATAATAAGTACCTCAGGAGAAAGAAAAACAGCAACCAAACCACCAACGTGTTGTATCATTACTATTCTATTGACCCTCCTTTCAAAGTGTTAACATGACAAATGAGGCGTAGAAGTCGTGAATTTAAAACAAACGTCTATAAAGCCAATAACCAATATTTTCCGAAGCATTGCTGTTTTTGTAGGTATCCAGAAGTTTGATGAAGCAGTCAACCAATGAGGCAATGGATGTTTGTTGGCGTTGGCCATATGTGGTTAGTTTAAAAGTCATGAGAGCACGGCTCAATGCTCGTGCTAACACCGCTTTAAGCTTAGCTAATCCCAGTCGGAAAAAATCATATGTGAAAAGTTTTAGTGACTTTACCTAAACATGATTGATGCTTTCAACAAGAACTAAAGCTTTGAGCTCATAAATGTTAATGGTATTGAGCGTGGTTCAGGTTTTTTACTTTAGAAAATAAATTAGTTTTTGTTAGGGTTCCGTACCCAAAGGGTAAAACGGGACCTGAACCAATGGGCTGAAATTTTCACAAAGATGTATTTCTATAGCCGCTTTAACAACAAATACTAAAAAGTAAAAAAAAAATATTAAAGGGGGCATTAAGGAGGGTACGAAACCCTTCGTGCGCGAGTCCAACTCGCACTTGGCCGGTTTTTACTGTAAGTATCTTGGGATATTTTTTTGTAATGAGTAACTTATCAACATATGTCTTTAAACAACCACTGTTTACATCAAATAAATTTCGAATGTTACACGTATTTTCCGCTCAGGAACAAAGCAAAAATTATATTCTCTTGCAAATATTATTGCGGCGCGTGGCGGAAAACCAAGCAAATATATAATATTGTAATTCAGATAAATAAATTCCAGTTAAACAGTTTTCCTCTTGTTATGAAAATACTTACATAATAATACACGCGTATTTCTTACAGATTGTCCTTATGACTTTATAAAGCTTATCTTAGAATACGATAAGAAATTATTTTATTAAGAAAACGGCTAGTACCGTTTTCCCGCGGTTTCACTCGCATCCCATGGGAATTACTGCTCATACCCGGATAAAATATAGCCTATGTCACTCGTGGATAATGTAGCTTTCGAATGGTGAAAGAATTTTTAAAATCGGTCCAGTAGTTTTTGAGCCTATTCATTACAACCAAACAAACAAAGTTTTCCTCTTTATAATATTAGTATAGATAAGTATTAGCTTTTAGCCCACGGTTTTACTCGTATCCCGTGGGAACTTTTGCCCGCACCCAAATAAAATATAGCCTATGTTACTCGGAGATACTAAACTGCTTCCCAACAATAAAATATTTTTCAAATCGGTCCAGTAGTTTCGGAGCCTTTAGGGTACAAACAAAAATGTGTATCTTCTTTAATAAAGAAGTGTTGAAGTATAGATTAAGTATATACAGTGAAACGTATTATGAGAATGAAGCTTTCAGTTTCACGATAAACGTACACGGAAAATTCGAAACGAAATGCGATGAAAGCTACAAAAAAATATTCGTTAAGAACTTTTTTCGAGTCCGGTTACTCGAAAACAATCAAATGGAGTTTCACAGTTTTCACTTTTTAATAAACGAGGTTGAACGCGGAAGTCACGTGTAAAGCCTGTATTGATATAATAAAGCCAAGGGTTAGCCGTTTTATTTTTTTTCACAGACATAACATTTTAAACGGAGCTTCCGTAAGGACTTATGGATATACCGCACGGATGATTAAAAAAAATAGTAATCGATAAGTTTAGTCGATTTAAGTAATGGCAGTCTGTAGTGTAATAAGATATCGGGCAAAATATAATAATAATCGGAACATAGTATAGCTGATTGGTGCTATTTTTGGCTTACACCTTTAATTTAATTATCGTTATTCACAAGTAAGGGAAACATTACTAATGATTTTGTAGAACCGGATATTTTACCGACAGATAAAAACTTTATGTAATCATTCGGCATAAAGTAAAAACAATTAAATGGGTGATCGTGGTAAACGCCTTCCGGGCTTATAAGTTAAACGAGGGCGTTAATGCCGTTAATAATAGGAAAACTTGAGTCTCACTTGTAATTTATTAATTTTAAAAATTATATAATTCATAATTTTAATATATTTTTTGCCAAAATCCCAAAGAACGCCAGGAAAAAAAATATGTTGTGATTATGATGAAAATTGGTATAAAATAGTATTGAGATTTTTTATGATTTCAAATTAAATATCAAAGCAAAATATGTGAAGGAAAACGTTAAGCTATACTCTAAAATGAGAAATATTATTAGAATAAATAAGGAAAAATTTTCATTTTCCTTGTAAACAATTACTCTCTGCAAAATACGTCTATGAAATATTTCTTGAATATTTTGACCATTTACAGTTATTTTATTTCCATAAAAGTTACTAATAGTTATTAAAATATTACTAAAACATAATAAAATGCAAGCTATCATTTATTCCTGAATAAATTGAAGAATTATTAATATAATGCTACAACGTGCGAGAGAAACGAGTTTCGTAGATATTATCGCAATTGATGGGCTACTGACTCGATACATATTATTACTTATATTGCTTGTCTTCGCGAGCGTACACTTTGCAATCTACCGCCGTACCTATCACCGTGAGGATCGCAGAAAAATCTGACGATCTAAATTAAAATAGCGCCAGCGATGTGCATATCGCGAGCCTACCAATTTATCTGAATACTTCGAAATCTTGGCGATACCTCGGAGATAGATTGAACAAAAAAACTCGGATGGATGTTTCTTTCTTATGTATTTTATAACAAAGGAAAGTCTTTACCTTTTATAGAAGATATTACATTTGATAACGGCAGGTGAATTTTCATTTAGGAATATTATATGAAGTACCTGCCACCGGCACTGAAAACACCCAATTCAATATGTATCTGTTTAATATTCAAAGTATATTTACCTGGGTGTGGGTGAGAGTGTTCTGCCGGCGGTTGCATCGATGACAAGGCCGAGAGTGGAGTGTAGCGGGCCCCATCTTCCCGGGAACACCCCTCCTGGTAATTTATAACACTATTAGCAATCGATACTTTACCGCAAATCATGTAATCTAGACGTTAACTCAAGTAGTGCAAATAAGCAAACCTAAAAAGAGAGAGAGAACATCGACGTCGACACAGATGGGATTACATTACGCCTCCTCTCCGCGCAAAAAAGGGCTAAAGTGAAAGATACCGTCGTGACTAAGGTATCGTACGTAGATCAACAAGCTTGTATTATGCATATCTATTTAGGATCCCAGGCGCTTCTGAGAGTTTAACATAACATTAATAAGATTTAACGCGTCGGACGATATAATCTACGTCANTAGCTTTTAGCCCACGGTTTTACTCGTATCCCGTGGGAACTTTTGCCCGCACCCAAATAAAATATAGCCTATGTTACTCGGAGATACTAAACTGCTTCCCAACAATAAAATATTTTTCAAATCGGTCCAGTAGTTTCGGAGCCTTTAGGGTACAAACAAAAATGTGTATCTTCTTTAATAAAGAAGTGTTGAAGTATAGATTAAGTATATACAGTGAAACGTATTATGAGAATGAAGCTTTCAGTTTCACGATAAACGTACACGGAAAATTCGAAACGAAATGCGATGAAAGCTACAAAAAAATATTCGTTAAGAACTTTTTTCGAGTCCGGTTACTCGAAAACAATCAAATGGAGTTTCACAGTTTTCACTTTTTAATAAACGAGGTTGAACGCGGAAGTCACGTGTAAAGCCTGTATTGATATAATAAAGCCAAGGGTTAGCCGTTTTATTTTTTTTCACAGACATAACATTTTAAACGGAGCTTCCGTAAGGACTTATGGATATACCGCACGGATGATTAAAAAAAATAGTAATCGATAAGTTTAGTCGATTTAAGTAATGGCAGTCTGTAGTGTAATAAGATATCGGGCAAAATATAATAATAATCGGAACATAGTATAGCTGATTGGTGCTATTTTTGGCTTACACCTTTAATTTAATTATCGTTATTCACAAGTAAGGGAAACATTACTAATGATTTTGTAGAACCGGATATTTTACCGACAGATAAAAACTTTATGTAATCATTCGGCATAAAGTAAAAACAATTAAATGGGTGATCGTGGTAAACGCCTTCCGGGCTTATAAGTTAAACGAGGGCGTTAATGCCGTTAATAATAGGAAAACTTGAGTCTCACTTGTAATTTATTAATTTTAAAAATTATATAATTCATAATTTTAATATATTTTTTGCCAAAATCCCAAAGAACGCCAGGAAAAAAAATATGTTGTGATTATGATGAAAATTGGTATAAAATAGTATTGAGATTTTTTATGATTTCAAATTAAATATCAAAGCAAAATATGTGAAGGAAAACGTTAAGCTATACTCTAAAATGAGAAATATTATTAGAATAAATAAGGAAAAATTTTCATTTTCCTTGTAAACAATTACTCTCTGCAAAATACGTCTATGAAATATTTCTTGAATATTTTGACCATTTACAGTTATTTTATTTCCATAAAAGTTACTAATAGTTATTAAAATATTACTAAAACATAATAAAATGCAAGCTATCATTTATTCCTGAATAAATTGAAGAATTATTAATATAATGCTACAACGTGCGAGAGAAACGAGTTTCGTAGATATTATCGCAATTGATGGGCTACTGACTCGATACATATTATTACTTATATTGCTTGTCTTCGCGAGCGTACACTTTGCAATCTACCGCCGTACCTATCACCGTGAGGATCGCAGAAAAATCTGACGATCTAAATTAAAATAGCGCCAGCGATGTGCATATCGCGAGCCTACCAATTTATCTGAATACTTCGAAATCTTGGCGATACCTCGGAGATAGATTGAACAAAAAAACTCGGATGGATGTTTCTTTCTTATGTATTTTATAACAAAGGAAAGTCTTTACCTTTTATAGAAGATATTACATTTGATAACGGCAGGTGAATTTTCATTTAGGAATATTATATGAAGTACCTGCCACCGGCACTGAAAACACCCAATTCAATATGTATCTGTTTAATATTCAAAGTATATTTACCTGGGTGTGGGTGAGAGTGTTCTGCCGGCGGTTGCATCGATGACAAGGCCGAGAGTGGAGTGTAGCGGGCCCCATCTTCCCGGGAACACCCCTCCTGGTAATTTATAACACTATTAGCAATCGATACTTTACCGCAAATCATGTAATCTAGACGTTAACTCAAGTAGTGCAAATAAGCAAACCTAAAAAGAGAGAGAGAACATCGACGTCGACACAGATGGGATTACATTACGCCTCCTCTCCGCGCAAAAAAGGGCTAAAGTGAAAGATACCGTCGTGACTAAGGTATCGTACGTAGATCAACAAGCTTGTATTATGCATATCTATTTAGGATCCCAGGCGCTTCTGAGAGTTTAACATAACATTAATAAGATTTAACGCGTCGGACGATATAATCTACGTCAAGGGTAACACGACGGTTACTCCTTTCACGCGTAAATTGTTCACGCCTCAATTGATAACGAGTATGCAAACGAAAAACAACGTTCATGTTAAATACTAACAGCTTATTTTTCCTTGCAGACTTTCGTAAGGCAAAGCGATGAAGGATAATGTGTGGATGAGGTCCCGAGGCGTGTTTACATAGAACTTACTTCATTACAGCGCATTAATGAGTACCGAAGCGCCAGCGGGTGTATAGTCTTTATTATGTATGAGTAATACGACTCTCGATTTACTAACTTCCCCAATTGAAAGGGGTCGACAAACCCTATGACTCATATCAACAAGAGTCACTTATTCCGGTTGGATTTCAGATTAGAGAGATATACTTTACTGACAAAATAAACAGAGCACTTACTTTTTCGCAGTTAGCTGTAGCTGTCGTCTGGGTGTGACTTGTGGACGAAATGCGATATTGCATCCCCGACACTGTACAAAACCCCTCATGATGGTGCGTAGAATATACCCCAGTTATCGTGACATCAGTATCTTGGTTAACTATTACTTCAACTTTCTGTTTCCTATCCGACACTGTCGATTCATCACTTTCTGATTTAGGTTCATATTCGTTTTTTGATTCCGACTTAACGCCGGAACTTACCCCGTTTTTTGACTTCTGTGAGTAAGATTCATCGCTACATGAGTCTGATGTAGTATCATCTTTGTTAGATTTTGGCGAACGTTTTTCGTAACTAGCCGCGAGAATAGCTGTGGCGTTAAGGCTTGCCATACGTTTTTGTACGACCATGTCCTTTAAGTCCATTACTACTTCGTTTCTGTTGCGCTTTTTCTTTACCGGTACGCCGGCAGTCTTTTTCATTTTTGCAGGGGGTTTGTCAGAATCTGACTTACTGGAACTTGCTTTGGGAGAAGCTTTCTTTTTTTCTGAACTTGTTGCTTTCTTCTTAGTATCCTGTTCACTATCCTCGCTGGAAGAGGTGGAAGATTTCGGATCCCAATATTTGCCCGCACTTCTAATACCAGGTACTCCGCGCAATGATCTCTGAGGAGGATTATCGTCAGAACTTTCTGAACTATCTTCTTTCTTTTCCCTTTTTGCCTCATATTCAGATTCTGAGGTGCTTTCTTGTTTTTCAGTTTCTTTGGGCTTATTGTCTTTCTTTTTGGGAGTCACAGTTTTGGATGTGCTTGGTAAAACTTGCCTGTCTATAGTTTTCATCAGGCCCAATTCCATATGTGTTCTACTTTCGTTTTCATACAGGCAGTGAACTTTGGCTATTGCATTAAGAGAAGCCATACGATGTTTTTTAGGCCCGGTCCACATCGACAAAAGTTTTAGCCGCCTTTTACTCGGTTTTTCGTTGCCCAGTAGAGCAGAACTTTCTTTGAGATCAATTAGAGAATCTTTAGATAGCTCTTTCAGTTCTTTAGAAGGCGGCTTCTTTGCACCATCCGTTATTCTATTTTTCTTCAACTTTTTGTTTTTTGCCTTTTTATTTTTTGGATTATCGGATTCGGAAGACTCTTTGGTGTCATTATCATCATTGGATTCACTAACGCTATCATCAGATGAAGTGTAGTGAAAAGTTTTAGTATTGAGTGCAAACTTAGAATTATCAATATCTTCATCCGAAAGGCTACTTTTCTTTGTTTGCTTTTTAGGTTTTGCTGGAGTTTTCTTTACAGTAGGAGTCGGCTTTGCAGATTTATCAGTTTTTTCAGTTTTACTTGCCGGTGTTTCTTGATCAAGAAATTTGATTGGGCTAAATGGTTTTCCAGTTATGCTAGATTTTCGAGCTACCATTTTATAAGATTTACTAACAATAGGTTTTGGTTTTTCTTCAATTTCTGCTCCATTATCAACCGCAGTAGTTGGCACATTTGACGCAGTGCAAACACTTTGTGATTGATTAGCATTTAACTCTTCTGATCGTTTATTTTTTAGCTGTTTTACGACTTCTTCGATAGGTCTGTGAGGCGAATATTTTTTCTTTTCTGATTCAGTTTTCTTGTCAATAACTGTACCTTTAACTCTAGCAATGGGCCGAACTCTGCCAATATTCTTGTTAATAGGACTGCGAAAATCTGAGAGTATACTTTTTGGAGAGTCTACTTTTTCCGTAAACGTATAAACATCAATCTCTGGTCCTTGTGACACTAATGTGTTGGATGAATTTTTATCTTTTGCATTATCCGCTTCTTTTGCATCTAACTTCATAGATACAAATCTTTCTGAAACGCTAAGATTTCCTTTCGAATTTTTACAACATTTAACGTCAATATCCACCATTCTCGGTGATCTAGTGGATGTGAAAAATTTTGGTGGTCTTTCTGTCTCGGTTTTCGGTGTCTCTGGTTGATTGGTCGAAGAAGATTTGGGTGGTGTTTTACAGATTGCAGTTTCAGGAGATTTTTTCGGGTCAGTTTTATCATCGGTTTTTTCATCACCTGCAATCTTGTTTTTAATGTTGTCTTCACTTCCTTCAGTTGCTTTATTTGTACCTTTCTCATTAGAATCGGTCGAATCATTTTTATTCCCGTCAACTTCTTGTTCCTTTTCAGTTGTGTCTGGTTTTGCCTGAGCTGCACCTTTTTTCTTGTCATTATTAACCGCATTACCCTTTTTGATTATTGTCTTAGCCTTTGAAAATTTTGGCGTTGCCTTTTTTATAACTTCTTTATTAATTTTGTACTTTATGTCTTTTTTCGCACCCTTCCCGCATTTTTTTACGTTGGCTTTGACTGGTTTTGGTTTTTTGTCTGCCTTTTTCGCAATCACCTTTTTCGTATTATCTACAGTACTTTTAAGCGTGTCCTTCTTCTCCTTGGGGTCTTTCTTGGGCTTCTTTGTTGGCGAATCACCGCGTGACGTAGATGGTTTGCATGCTCCAGACTTGGGGTCAGTTTGTGATTGATTTTTATCACTTGTTGCGGCATCCTCTTCATTTTTGATATTAGACAAATCATCTTTGGAAGAACTTTTCTTAGGATTTTTTATCAATGATTTGTTTACCAAATTCTTAACCTTTTTAGGTGACACAGCTTTTTTAGTAGCTTGTTTTGTAGTTGAGCTTTTAAATGATGTTTTACTCAAGTCCCCTTTCTTAGGTGAGGGTTTTGAAGCTTGCGACCGCATTGTCTGCTATGGTCATATGAATTTTGCCGACATCGATGAAGTGATTCACTCGATCACATTCTGAAACAAATGAAAAAAAAAACATTATTTTAACGAACGAATTACTTAATTCGATAGTGGTTGATAAATAAATTAACAAACATATAATTGACGGTGTGCCAGCTGCAACCCGTTTTTAACTATCAAATCTTGCAGCCGTCTTTAATCGAGCAAAAAAACCTTTTGTTGTATGATTTGCCCCACGACAGATGGCCGTTATTGTTACGCTTGGTTTTCTTTAAGTAACGGAATCGTAGGTAACAGAGAGAATAAAAATAAAGTAGTAGCGAAAACTTGGGATGACATTTAGAAAAAAGTATGCGAAGGATAAGACGTTAACAACCATACAATCAATACTTTAATTAATAAGTAATCATTTATTTTAAGAACCTAATAAATAAACAAACCCTTGTAGTAATTGTAATACAGATAAGAATTATTTAATAGTCTCTTGATAAACACGTGCTACAGGCAAAATATAAATTCTTGCCAAAGTAAACATCTGCCTCGATAACGTGCGCTCACGCATCACATAAATAAACCCGAATATACATCAGGTTTTAGGGTCTTTTTTGTTGGAAAGGGACCGAAACTAACCGAATTTTATACCTGTGAGCACGTGCCGTCATTAGGGAGTAAAAAAAGATAAGATAACCGTTGTGTGCTAACAGAAAAAAAAAGTGGACATAGATTGTATTGTTGGCTGTCAATAAAGATGGATGTTGTTGGAAATACTGAAGATTGTGTTAGTGGTTATTAATTAGTAACAGACGATTATTATTATTGTCAAAAAGTTAAATTATGATAAAAAGTACGTAGTCATTATTTTCTAGAACTCATTTCCGAAGCTTTAAAACAAGCCAAAGATTCCAGCGCACATATTTCAAAAAGCATGATGACGTAATACACGCAGCGTTCCAAAGTGGAATTTTTAAGACATAATATTATCTACGGATTGCTTGAAACGAAACAGAGTCGTAAAAAGACTCATGTTCATAGAGATTTGAGGTCAAACATTTAAAGCGAAAGCTTCAGTGTAGCAGAACTATTTCAATAAAACTTTTTGAGCGGCCTTCACTGCTGTTTCGGTGAATATTTAGTGGCGTTGTTTTGTAATGTTTTATTAAATATTTTAGTTAAATATGTGCTGTCTATTTTGTGTACAGAATTTGCTCGAGGCAATGTTTAATACTCCGGTGAATTGCGTGGGAAAGTATCTTGAATGTAAGTGGGTAAAGTTAAGGTTAGATTTTTGATACTTACAATATTACACTAAAGATTGTTTGTGTTAGATACTTGCATTAGATAAACTCCTACTCGGTATATTTTTTTTTATTAGACGCCTTTCTTCGTCAGTTTTTCATTACAAAATCAAACGTTATTTCAATTTAATGTTACAGAAACAGAAGTAATATTTACTTAATAAAAATTGATTGTAAACTTCCACAGTGCACTTTGAAAGGAGCACGATTTCTAGGACATTTTGTTGTGAAGCCTGAGCCGTCATAATAAGAATTGTTGTTTGTAATAAAGGAAAAAACAAGTCTTCTTCCGCGTAAGGACCGACTCTATTGTACCATCATTTTCTACTTTTCCAAAGGAATATTGTACAATATGGTTTTATTTAAAAGTTTTGAGACTTAAAGTGGGTTTCAAGGAACATTAACATCTTTACCATTTTGCAGTTTGTAATGCGCTGGTAAAAGGGGAAATATTTATTTCGACATTATTTAAGCTCCTTTGTTATAACAGATTGTGTTGATTTTGATCTAATGACATAATATAATTACTGCAACAAAGCCTTATCTTTCATGCAACAAAGCCTTCACTCACTAAAAGCAGTCAGTTCGACATTAAATGGACTGAACTCGTTTACGCACGAACCATTAATCCGTTGCCGTCATAATCACAAATGGCTTTCCTTCCTAATTACAAGCCTGCAGTTATTACGATTTGTTCTCATTTCAAATGTCAGAGGTATCACATGGCGACTGTTCCCTGGTAACTCGAGATCAATCTTATTATGCAACCAGCCTCCCTCGAGGCTTGCGTGACCTTTGACATTGGGAAAAATGAACGCAAGCGGAACGCACGCCGGTTTTCATGCGGTTGGAGTATCATTGAACGAGGTTGCTTCGCTTTACGGTTATTTTAGCCTATGTTTTTTTTCAGTATTACGTGTTTTGTATGTTTTCGATTTTTTTATTATTATTATATATATATATATATACATATATTTAATATAGGTGCCGATGTCGTGATCTCTATCCTAGTATCTGTTTATTACAGAAAGACTGCATTATTTATACTGTACCATTCCAGGCTTGAGCAATTTTTTTCTTATAAGACATCTATCAGGGGGCACGGCAGTGCCCCCGCCAAGTCAAGCAGAAAAAGCGGCACGGCCGTACCATCCTTTTCTCGAAGCAATTCAGGCTATTTTCGACCCACTATAATTTCGTTGTGGATAAAACGAGAAGCCTGAATTTTCAGTAACTAATTAGGCATTGTATAAATACGGTGTATTTATAATTTCAGACCATTTGAACCAGTAGTTTAAGAATAACAATTTGTTAAAGTTTCTGAATTTTGTCACTCACCGATCATCAAAAGTCTAAGGCACTTCTAGCAGACATAGAAGCTTCAAATTTAGAATACATATAGGGTTTAGTGTTCTTATTATGGGAAAACTTAAAAATTTTGTAATTTCTGTCCAGTTTTCTAAATACACTAACTGCATGAATAACTTTGTAATCCTATATAAATGTATAGGATTACAAGGTTACATTTGCAGTTAATGAATCAGTACTGTACAATAGAAAATAATAGGTGTAGATAGATACCTACTATATGAGGCATAACGGGAGGGGGTATAGAGTGGGTAAGGGTGTGTTTAGCCCATGAAACTGAACAACATACCCGTGGGAAAATATGTTGAATTATGAAAAAATCGTCTTTCCTAACATTACATATTCTACATATGTTCCAAGAGAAAAGTTGTTCAGTTTCCTAGGCTGAACACACCCTTTACGTGTCTTTTGTATTATGTAAAGATAAATTCTACAAAAAGAAGTGAGATGCCATTAAAAACATCCTGTAAAAAACCCAAGTCTCGCAGCTCAGCGTCTTTACCGTAAAAAGTTGTGAGATCCATGTAATACCAAGTCGGTTAATCTATTTAGTCTCTACTTAAAGGA
>NWSH02000535.1:7664431-7683202 GCA_002382865.2 Heliothis virescens
TCTATTTGTTAAACCTTTGTAATAACTTAAGACAGAAGGTCCTTTAAGTAGAGACTAAATAGATTAACCGACTTGGTATTACATGGATCTCACAACTTTTTACGGTAAAGACGCTGAGCTGCGAGACTTGGGTTTTTTACAGGATGTTTTTAATGGCATGTAATTGTTTGTAAATTAAAACAAAGAAGCGTGCAATGTTTTGCCAGCCATTGAAAGACAGTTAAGTAGAAAAGAAGAATAAGTTAGACTTCAGCTTATAAGCCAACAAAAGAGAATAAAATTAAAGTAGAACTTTCGAAATATAATTTAAAGTGCAACTCGTCTCATAATTAAGCGAGTCTTTTGTGAAGTTAACCTTATAGGAGCCACAGAAGAGCGGACAGTTCTCGTTATTGTTTCAAGTGCACTATTTTATTTTTATCTCCGACCAACTAAGAGTTATCCCGCCAAGTGTTTATTTGTCAATGGCCTTACAATACGCGAAAATGATACTACAAAGTTTGTTGCAGAACTTTCTTCAATTGTTTCAGTTCGTCGTTCCTTTAAAGCAATTAAGGTATGATGGTGTAATTCCGATAGTTGGAATGCTCGTTTAATTAACAAGCGTATAAATGATATGTACATTTAATAGAGTTTGATTTAAATTAGTAAATTATGTTATTCGAACTCAGTTAATTGGTTATTTCAATCAATGAACTACTCTTTTGAATATGCGCCGATGTTTAATTAATCAATTCGCTCCGGTATCATAGAATATTTAAACTAAATAGAATGTGGAGTACTACGTTACTTTCAGTGGAACAATTATGAAAATGTAGCATCACATAAAAAATGAGAAGGAATTGTTTGTTTTTCGCTATTCAAAAGTTGCGTTGCGTTGCCATGCGTGGCCAGCGAGCTGTTATTACATTTGCCGTATATTTGCTCAACGTGCTGTCAGTAATTTGTTATTTATTCACAACCTACTTGTATAGAGCAGCCAGGCGGTAAATTATAGGATATATTTACCGCCCTATATCTTCTCCGAGGCTTGCGCGGGTCAGACGGAAGTTGGTCCCTATTAAATCGGTAATTTGCCATAAATCATGAACAAAGAAATGGTCTCAGCATACTAATAGGCGAATGATGAATTATTTTGGGCCATCCCTGGCATTTAAAGATATTGTTATCTTCAGTTCAATAAATTCGTTTCCAGAATTGGTATCAGGTGTGGATTTCCGAAGACAAATGAAATGACTTTCAACAAAAATCACGACTCAGACGAAGGTAAGGAGGATTGATGATGTTTTAGAACAAACATTAAGTATAAAGATATTGTCTTTTCCACACGAGTCCGACATAGACTCGACTATGACAAATGAGTCCAACTTCAGACTGGAAACTTCATCTATGACTTATGGGAGTTTAAAGACTTTAATGGAGAATAGTTGTCACAGGTGGCCGGCTTGTCGCTTGCAAAGGCTATTAGGGATCAATTTACTCTGCAACGTCCTCGATACCTTTAGGTTCTAGTTCGACAAAATCTTATTGGAAAATATTTTCCTCACTGACTAAAATGTTTGCACAATCCGATACTGGATATTTACTCTTTTGTATCTTCGTGGATATTGGAGCGAAAGCGATGTTGCTTCACGGCAAATAGAAGACCTTTAAACTTAGTTACAGGTAAAACGATGCCAGAATTTGAAAAGGATCAAGCTGTGCTTTACCATAATGTAAGCAGAATACTTGAGGATAAGTTGGATACCGTCCACCGCTTCTACAATGAAAGCAGAAAGACTCTATATCTTGTTTTTCTTAAAAGCCTTTTTTTCTCTCTTTGCTTTGGCGGGAGTGTTAATTTCCTACTTCACCAGTAAGTATATCGTTAGCGTCTCTAGTAAGCCACTTTATTGAATCTGTATTCTGAAAGCGAGTATTAATGGTTGTAGGTATTATATGTCACCCCGATCGACAACTTTGATTGGTATTTATTGCTATTCCAAGAATTGGCAGCGATTCCTTAATTGGCTACAGAAATACACTATTAAATGTTAGATTTATTCAGTACAGGTATAAATATTTCAGTGCGGGATAGAATTCAAACCATCGAAATTCAAAACGCATTTTACTGAATCACTTCAAATATACGGTTGAATGCTGAACTCTAGCTTCACAAAGGAATAAATATTATTACAATAAACTATTCCACACAGATTGTTGTGATCCCTTTGTAAATAAGTTGAACATTTTTCAAAGCCAGATTTCGTGAAAGCATGGTTGTTTCTAGGTGGTGGGGGGAGGTAATACGCGCGGGAGAGGGGGGGACTATCGATCTGGCTCGCGAACCAGCGTCCTAACATTCGAGACGCCTCAGATTCACTTTTACGCCACTTGGCCGTCAATTACTGCCTAAGCCTGATGGGCGAGTGTTGACAGTGCCCGGGTAATGAATACCTTGTTCGCCAGTAATGAAGGTTACACTCTACCAATTTTGAACAGACTTTGTTCTATTTCGTGACGTTAATTTTGGGTTACTGGTTGCGCTATCTAGTGTTAATCTTGAACTAGATTTTTGGGTCAAACGAAGTAGAATTACTTTGTTAATTACTTCACGTTTACAGCAAAAATAGAACTACTAACTCGCTTGATTAAAAGTTAACTACAAAGAGAACTACATCTAAATAACTGATCATCTTTCAAAACTAGCTCTCTCGCTTGACAGTGGGTATCAATTTAATTGCATTACGTCTCTTGCCATATCACAGTCAATTATTGCAAGCTTGATACACTGGGCCAGGGGTCGGCAACCTTTTGAGTCAAAAGAGCCAAAAGTTACAATTTACAACATTTTAAAGTTTTTAAAGAGCCGCAAACAGTGGCGGCTCTAGACCAAATGTGTACGTCGGCGACATAACTTCGCGAAGACCAAGGGCGGATCCAGCTTTTGTGCTAGGGTGGGGGGGGGGGTTGGTCATATAGTTGTGGTCGAGTACCAATACGTAATTTTATTTTGATAATGTATAAATGAAGTAAAGAAATACATGGAAAAATAGTATGAGTGCGCGAGCGAAGCGAGCGCGAAATTTTTCAGCTCGACGTGTAAACATCGTAAAGATAAGGGCACGAGTAGAGCGAGTGCGATTTCTTTTGACAGTTTTAAGTCAAGTCACAAAAATATCTAATTTTGAAAAGTATAAAAAAGAGATATTTACAAATTAAATCTAAAAAAACTATTAAAATGCATCAAAAAATTCCTCCCCATCGCTATCGACTGGGAGCGTGCCCAAAAGGCTGGCAGCATTGCCTCGCTGGATTGCAATGCTGATCCGTTGTCCCAGGTAATAGCCAGCCTTTTAGTCACGGGAAGCGTCAACCAGCCGTTTGGATAATTCTTTAAATAAAGAATGGGCATTCGGACCCCACGACCCGAGGGTTTCAACCCCAAACGGTTCCAAAACATAGTTGCTAGTGAGGCCACTATATTTCCGCCGCTAGAGGTTTTCTGCAGCCGCAGCGGCAGCAGCTGCACAGCACGCAGAACTTGCAACATGAGATGGCGCAAGAGTATCGACGCAGGTCGCGTCCCACACTAAAGGCCTACCCATCTTCCAAGGGAATAACGACATGCCGTCTGGTCTCTTACCATCGTCGCGTACCAAGCCATTTGGTTCTAGTACGGCTGGTACCCCGACGGCAACAAGAGCGCGACGTATAATGTCGTTTATGTTTGCGTGCCGCGCAATACGGCCAGCACTACGGCTGCACGACAGGCCGTGGTGTCCGAGACTGGTGACAACCTCACCGCAGTGACAGCGATGAGGGGAGCAGCAAGGGGCACCCAAACGCAGGCAAACTGCCAATCGGAAAGTGGTGTCGTCAAACAAGGTGCCTATGTTTGACGACGGAAGTGCCAGAAGCCATAGACCCGACTCCCATTCGCCCACAGCCAGAAGGCGCGCTCGCTCTGCAGAAGAAATGGACGTTTCAATTAATTTTTTCCGTATATCTCTGCAAAGCGGCTCGTCCCACTGTCTCTGGGAGGATGGGTTGACGGGTAAATCAGTGTGCGGGCAGGTGATTTTCCAAGCGTGTATANGATCGATTTTGAAAATGTATCTTAGGTACCTTCTAAAATATTGTAAAGCTGAAGTTGCCACGATTTGTTTAAGTTTATTTGTGGTGGAATAAAGCAAGGAAAAAGACAGGCAATCTATACTTATAATAAATCTGTAGAGAGGTCAATTCTGTAGGTACATGAAATATATTTCCAAAATAACTATCAGGGGTTGATTATGGATCGATACTGATGCCAAAAATGCAATCAGTAGAATTTTTGTCTGTCTGTATAAACGTTATATAAACAAAAACTACTCGACGGATTTTAACGAAAGTTGGTACAATTAGATATTATTCATACTCCTGAAATGGTTATAATATACTTTTCATCACGCTACGATCAAAGCAGAGCAGTGGAGCAGAGCAGTGAAGGGAAAGATGTTTGATTATGACGATCAGTTGTCGCTAGCATAAGCGACATGATCCGCGAACGAAGTAGCTAGCAGAAAGTGGTATGTAATATAAATGCGCGAGCGAAGCGAGCGTGAAAAATTTTACCGATTCGAAGATTAAACATAGGAAAAAGTGCACGTAGAAATAAAATAGTGCGCGATTTTTTTTCAAAATCAAGTCCTTTATTACACTTATGGCCAGTTTCTGAGCACCTTTATCGGTGGTTTATCTATTCATTTTCCCTTAAAAATGAATAGATAACCTTTCGATAGCGAGACTCAGAAACCGGCCATTAGCCCTTTACAAGCATTAACGAAAGTCAAGACAAAATATAGGTCTAAAAATTAATTTATAATTAATTTAGTTGCACATTCCATTTTGACCACCATTAAGACCCCCACGAACCGCCCTTGGCGAGGTCTTTACTTCGCAGTGAAAAATCGTTAAATTAAGTGAGCCAAATTAAATAATAATCGAGTTTCATTGTTAACAAAATGATGACGAAAAATAATCACACATAGAAATTAAAATAGTCGACCCTTTCAGCTTTTAGCCTCACTATTTTTTTCAGGATTGTATCGTGGTTAACTTTAGCCGCTATTTCAGCTTCGAGTATCCGAACTGATAACGCGGATAGTCTATCTTGCCTCATCGTGCTTCTCAAATAGGTTTTTATAAATTTAAACTTTAAGAAGTTTCTCTAAGCGGAAGCTGTGCTGACCGGAACTGTGAGCATAATTCTAATTTTAAAATAAATTAATAAATGTTAAAATAGTAAAATTCACTATCAGCTGCCTAGCTTTCTCCCGGATTGTTCGGCGTCGGCAATCTAAACCAGGATGACTAGCGAAACGAAAATAAATAGGTAACTAGTTTTACTGCGAGGCCTCCTCAGGAATCAACGTACAAGTGGATGAGAGATAGGAATGGTGCCGAATCTTTAATCGATTGAGAAAGTTTTTTAATTGGTTTTTATTTTATAAAATAAATAATATTTTTGTATGGAACTAAAGAGCCGCAGCTTCCCATCCAAAGAGCCGCATGTGGCTCGCGAGCCGCAGGTTGCCGACCCCTGCACTGGGCAGTGCTGACAGTGACCGGCTTACGTGTTTACTCTGCAATAATGGACGCCACGCGCCGTCCGTGACGTCACGCCAAATAAGGTTAGCTCAACTAACTTGAACTGACTACGATGTATTGGATTTGCCTGCAGGCTTGTTATATTGACGTATTGGCTTATTTGTGGTAATTAGTTGTGTTTACATTCGGTGAAATTGCTTTTGAGTTGTGTAACGTTGAATTTCAAGCCCTATCAAAAGATCTCACTCGTGTGAAAGCATACTTGATAGATTATGCAGCCAGCGTAGTTAACAGTGTCCGCAAAGCTAATAAGAATCTAGTAAGGATATTGAGGAATAATATTGAAAAATCTATTCCTACTCGATTTCGAACTTGGCTTAATTAGATTATGATGAGTGTGTTATATCAGCGTCCGTGTCACAGAGGAAATATTTTTCCGCGACTTACATAAATCTTTCAGAATTTGAAGGAAACTCTAAAAACAAATTGCAAGCCCAAGTTTCCTGTAATTATCAAGTACAAAATAAGCGTCAAAAATGAAAAACGACACGTGTAAATGTACAAGGAAATTATACTTAACAACTAAAACGTTGAGGAAATGAGCCACTCTACTTAATATACTTAAAGCGGAACGCTCAGTAAGTGGTAACAGAAACTGCCAGTTATTTAATTAGTGCAAATGACTACCGATCTGAGAGCAAACGTTAATGAAATCGTCCATTGCGCCTCCAGCCCCACCTCAAAGCTTTTGTTTGCCAACTGAAAGAGAAATGAACAAAAAGCGCGGCGATATTTTCAATCGTTTCTTTGTCAACCTGTTTATTTTGATTAAGTCTATCGGATTAGCCTTTTCAGCTGTAGAGCGTTGAATGGATAATAAAGTGAGAGGGAAAGAGATTATACCCCTTTTATTTTACGTAACGGTAATGAATATGGCAGAAACTCTTTTGTAGCTTAATTAATGGTCATACTTACCACTACAGTCATACTTCCAGCTATTCGATAAATATGTTGATATACATGCATCATCTTCGCATTATTTACATAATGAAACTTACATTAATATTAAGAACCTTTATATTAGAACTTTGGGTTTTAAAATAATTCGTAGCATAATGTTGTAGGTAAATATTTACTAATAAATGTAGTACCAACTAAACTCTAGTATTAAATATTGAGCTAGTATCATAACTATGTATGTATTATAAATTACCTAATGATTGGTCATGAAAACACAATCATTTTCCAAATCTTTATAATTAGGTGTTTTAGAAACAAAAAATAAAACAATTTGAAGACTCATACAACGTGAAGTTTTTATCTGATCCTGTACCTACGAGTTTCGTTTACAAGTTTCCATTGCAATTAAGTTCAATTAAATAACAATTGTTACATTGTAACTGTAGTCATTAAACAGACCCTGCCATTACCTAATGTTACGACACGTTACAGAACTACCAACAAATATTCAATTACACCAATTACAGGGCTATTGTAATTACTGTAATTTACACATGTTTACCTTTGTAATTGTGTTACAAATTGTGATTATAATTATTTTATGGTGGCCAATGGCGTAATAATGTATCGACTGGACGCAACGTGAGCTCTTTTTAATGAGATAATTATTTGAAACTTTAATGATACGCGAAGCCATCAACGTTGATTTTGTGCACTTTTATTTGTGCTTTTTAATTATAAAACAGCAGGATACTTTTGAAGGAAGATTTACGAGTTTTGAATAAAGAAATCAAGTGTCAAAATTATACGTTGCCGTCGCGGGTAGTCGCAGGCGCACACACGAGCAGTCTTTTATCACGGTTTATTATACGTCCGCCATTCATTTTCACTTTGAACTCCGAGCTCGTCTCTTGACAATTTTTCTCCCTTTTGTTAGGCTAAGGAGGCGTGGAGAGCCCACTAGATGTGAATACTACTCTTCAGGGAGGACTCACTCAATCCGCATCCACATTATGAACATGAATTGAATAGGTAGAATTTGCGCGCGGTTTCTACAACTGAATAGTCTAAAGTTACATCTCTTGATTAAGCGATTTAATTCTATTGCATTCGAAGTTAATTAGCCTCAGATTTAATTGGTTACTTGGCACAATAAAAAGCCCAAGGCAGTTGAATGATATTACAAACAGGTTTGGTTATTTGAAATGTAGATTTGAGAATCTAAGTAGATATAAAAGGCGTTTCTTGAATAAATGTTTGAAGAATTGAAGTAGGTAGGTAGTAGGTGAAGTAGGTAATCAGAAGTTTTGGGGCTTAATTATGTACTCACAAAGCATTTGATCAGCTTTTATATTTTTAAAAGGATCATAAATCTTGGAGCTAGGTATTCTCTTTGGATGATAGAAGTCTAAAGTAGAAAACTTTAAGTTATTATTTATTTCTTTCATGTTCGTTTTTATGACTTGACTTTTAAGAGTTTTGAACGTGTTTTAGCACTTAATTAATAAAAAGGTTCTTTCATACAGTTTTACTGATAAAATCCTTACTAATATTATAAATCGGAAAGTGAGTTTGTTTGTTTGTTCCGCTTTCACGCCGTAACTACTGAACCGATTGCTTTGAAATTTTGCAGACGTAAAGTTAGAAGTCCGGATTAAATAATAGGGTACTTTTTATCCCGAAAAAAATAGATATTCCCGAGGGAAAACAAAAATATTGTTTGCTTGATGGATGGATTGTAGATGGCGCTGTGTGTCGTTTAAACCGAATTCCACGCGGGCGAAGCCGCGGGCGGAAAGCTAGTAAGTACTAAATATTAGATAACGGCATTACTTCTTTTTGGTTTTATTTTTTATATGCCACTAGTTTTTCTATAGTGATTGATGGTATTATAAAATTGATAGCTATTATTTTCAGGCTTTTAGAGACCCGTCGGATAGCTTTATAAAAGCCTGCCTGCTTTCATTCACTTATTGGTCCAGCGATTCATAGCACAAATAGACAAAAATTACTAATATTATAAATCGGAAAGTGAGTTTGTTTGTTTGTTTGTTTGTTTGTTTGTTTGTTTGTTTGTTTGTTCCGCTTTCACGCCGTAACTACTGAACCGATTGCTTTGAAATTTTGCAGACGTAAAGTTAGAAGTCCGGATTAAATAATAGGGTACTTTTTATCCCGAAAAAAATAGATATTCCCGAGGGAAAACAAAAATATTGTTTGCTTGATGGATGGATTGTAGATGGCGCTGTGTGTCGAATAAACCGAATTCCACGCGGGCGAAGTCGCGGGCGGAAAGCTAGTAAGTACTAAATATTAGATAACGGCATTACTTATTTTTGGTTTTACTTTTTATATGCCACTAGTTTTTCTATAGTGATTGATGGTATTATAAAATTGATAGCTATTATTTTCAGGCTTTTAGAGACCCGTCGGATAGCTTTATAAAAGCCTGCCTGCTGTCATTCACTTATTGGTCCAGCGATTCATAGCACAAATAGACAAAAACTAAACGTTTTAACGAGTAAAATTTCATGTTCACAAACAAAAAAGAAATTGATTGATCTATAATTGAGTTACATTGAATTAATACCCTTACATACAGATATACTTATTTAAAATGATCTCCTTCTCTCCGTCTCAGCCTCTTTTTTTCTCACCTATCTATTACTTTTATATTTTCAAAAGCTAATTTCTTTGCTATGACAAGTCATACAAATTAATCCAAAAGAAAATTGAGGTTTCAAAGAAGCTTGCGAAAATATTTCCGATGTGCTTTGTATATATTTACTTCATAATTTACACCGCTTCCTCAAACGTCTTAGTTAAATTATATTTCATGATAATCTCAGTGCTATTTCAAAAAATCAGACATCAAGCTTATTGCCCCATAAAACTTCAGTATACCAGCATAAAAAATAACGCGCCAATTCTATTAAATTTTCAATCACGTATACACGGCTTTAAAAAAAATGTACAGAATCAAAATCCGGGCAATATATTTTTATCGGCATATCCAAGCGCACAGTCGTGGACGTGATACAATTTGAGCGAGAATAACTACGGAACCCGTGGCTGGCAATTATCCGGTAAAACGCCTGTTACCCGCCAGTATCCGATTAACTTAATATACAATTAGTTGGTAGGAAATTTTAATTAAGGTGTATATTGTTTGCTTTTATGTGCCATCGTGTTAGGCGTGTATGATGTTGGGATGTTTAGCTTCATTTTATTATGGTTTCATGTTTATTTGCATAAAGTGTTTGGGGTTATATACCGTACTTGTAGGTGGGTCTACGAATGTTTGAGTGGCCTTTGTCAGCCTCCAAGGGCTAATGACTAATGGAGAAATATAATTTGAGTTGGTTTGTATGTAACATTTTCACTGCAGACGTTTGGTTGTTTAAAAAGCGTTGTTTGAACCCTAAATGATTTTTTTTATAATTATGCTTAACTTAACAGTTATGCAGTCAATAATGATTTTAACTAACAAGCATTCTTGATCGCATGTCGATTATATTTTTCTCAAGTGTTACATTTACAGCACAAATCAAGTTAATTGATTGTTCTGAACGTGGCAGTAAGTTCGATCGCATGTCACTGGCTCTCGTGACGGTAAGTAAGAATGTCAGCTTAGCGATTATAGTGCAATTGATATGCTTAGCAATAGAAATTATTGCCACACACCTTAGCGTTGTTACCATGATAATTAGCATACATAACTCAAGACCTGTTCTTACTTGGTGTTGAAATAAATCCTTATACTACATTGAACGAGCGTGACTTTACAAACTAAGTTTTTCTTCAGAATGTTTTTTGTTTCTAAGGTTTTTCTTGGAAGTTTTCAGTTCAAGTTAGAAAGTTTGTATGACTGGTGGTTATATTTCAAGCTTTAAATTAATTAATTACTTATAGTGAAAGCAGTATTTGCATTTCATTAATATACGGTACGATTTATTTAAAGTTAAACGCTCGTTTACGTAAGGATTGTTATTCATAGATAAACTTTCAAATATTGTATGTCTATTTTCATATAGCACTTTTTGTTTATGGAAGTTTTATACCTACTCCTATTCTTACTAAAACAAGCTCCAAAGTCTACATTTCCATTCAAATAAAGTCTCAAATAAAAATCCATTCCCGTAACGTTTCACTCCGGAGCCCATTTCCCCCATTCTTTCCGTGTTTGTCATCAAACGTACGTCACTACAAACAGTTGTTGATCGCTGTGACGTCCCTCCGCGTATCTGTGATGACGTCACAACCCGCGATCACTCACGACGGGTCAGATCTAATGACGGCGGATTTTGTCGTTCGTATACTTTCGGTTCGTCTGAAGTCCGCGCGACAGCGTTTTTGTAGCTTTTGTGTCGGGCGTGTATGCGCGCCAAACTCTACAATGCGCGCGTTGACGCACAGAGAAACTGAACGGAAAATCTGCCAGTCTGAAAGCTCTCTAACCTTCGACCGCGATTACAATGATCGCTCTGTATATTTACTCCCTTTATCGGCGTTAGAAATATTCGAAACGTAGGCAAAGGTGAAATGGGATATATTTATTATCTAAATCTCACTTTCCTTTTGATTTATAGCAGTGATTGCTTATAAAGTAAAAGTTTTGTGAAGGTTAGGGGCGATTTATATGGGATCAAATTACGTCATTTGCGTAAAGGGACGTATTCCATTTTTCCGTTTATGATATTGGAACAAATTCTTGAATTATCAAAGGAACATAAATAAAATACCTAAACTCTTCATACATTATCTTACATATTTTTATTTTGTCTTTCAAAATACTATACCAAGTCAAAGCGGTTTATTATGGCTAGACTCAGACGGTTCTATGAACTAGTTAAAAGTTTGAACGGTAGCAAGTTTATCAATTGTAGCTGGTATTTTAAACTGGAGATTTTCTGCTTTTATTCCAGCAAAAAAATTTCATTAAATTGTTGAACAAAAAGCGGTCTATAAAATATTTTTCTCTCTCCAATTTCATGAAATAATTGCCGAAAGTTGAGAATATTAATATTTTTTTCCTTTATCCTCAATTATTATTAAAACATTCGACTCGCTATAGAATATTGTGAAAACAAATAGTTTTAATAAGCTGCACTGTCACTGCAAGAGTGCATTGACATCGTCATTACTCACATGTCTAGCGATAAAACAAATGAATGATACTCACATTTGCACACTAGAAGGAAAACGCACATTTTCCTGTAGAAAACGTGCGGTTTAGCAAAGCAAATTAATGAACAATAAGGAAAAATCCTTCGCGAAAACAACCACACATTTCCTGAGTCCCTATGATTTGTTAAAGCGATTCCAGATTAGGCCCACAGCCGGTGTCGGGGTAAATTTCGATTTCCGTCTATTGTAAAGGTCTGTGAAAATGAAATCACTTGTTAGGTTCCCCGAAACAGGATCACTTTTACGCCAATTCGGTTCTGCTCAAGCAATATATCCGCAGTCAGTTCAAATGGCGATTTTGCCGCCATTCTCTCGCGATTTATTCATGACGGCACACTATTATATGAACGTGTATTTTTTCGGAGCCTTTTTGTTTATTCGACTGCGGGTGAAGTGTTATTGCTTATTGCTAGAGTTTTACTAGATACTGACAGTTTTATGATGACAGAAGAAGTTACGACTGCGTGTCGTTTGCAAGTTAGGGTTAACTATCGGTTATATTGATAACAGATAATATGTACTTGGAAATTCTGCTTTATTTATTTTACTGTAAGGAAAAGTTATTAACATTCAAATTATACAAATTATACCTTGAATTTGTTATCTGAAATACGGAATACGAAGTCTCATAAAATATTAATCAAATATTTACCTTAAAACATTTGTTCATTAGCTATATTAAATGCTTGTTCTCAAAATCTCTCTCTTTGTATACCTTTCCAAAACTTAAGAAAACGAGAGCATTACGTAAACTTTACAAAAACAATCTAAATTATAAGTCGTGCTTATGTTTGCACATCTCTTTGAAGTAAACTTGGAATATTTCATGAAACGTAATAGCTAAAAGAAAGACAAGAAGTTTATTACTAAAGTTTATCTTATTCGGCTGGCTTGCCGAATTGCTTATCAAATAAAACTTTGGAGAGAAAACAAATGTGTCTGGTTAAAAGGGCGGGAGTACGTAACTCGGGTTACGTCGCTATTATTTATTTACAGACTTCACCTCTGAAATTCAGATAAGTGCTATTAATTTGGGGTAGACAGGCAAAGCCGATTTGCTATAAATACTTGGATGCTTTTTGTTTTGTTCCTTTTAACATTTTCACGTTTGAAGTGAAAGAGATTCTATAGGGCAATGTTGAGTGACAGAGTGTTCTTAATATACAATAAATAGGAACTATCATTAGACGGATTTTTACTATGAACTTGTAATATCTGAATTTGAAGTAATGCGAAGTCTTGCAAAGAATTGTATCTTTTCGTAAGAATTTTCTCAGGAGTCTGAAGTTAGTATTCAATAGGAGAATTAGCAGTTCCCGTTATTTCATTAAGAAAACGAGCACAAATCCGACCATGAAAATGTTATTCTGAGCGCCAGTTTCACAGGTTCTAGATAAAATTCTAGATAGCTATCTTATAGATACTGCCATCGAAATTGTAAAACGTATCTGTAACCTGTGAAAGTGGCCATTACTCTTATAAATCTCCCTGGATAAATGCAAAAATATTAGGCTCAGTAAATAAACTTACAGTGAAGTGTCTGAAAATGAAAAACGATATTAATGATCTTAAGATTAAAAAATATCTCTGGAAGTAATTATCGGTTGGCGTATCAAAGAGCCGAGTTGCCTAGAAAAATACTCGTGATACCCGAGGGAGAAATATTCCAGGCACCTTTATTATGAATTTATCTTCCATCATATCAATTTATTTTGTTCACCTTAAAATTATCCACCGGCTTTTTACGTATTTTTTTGTTAACTGGAGAGGCCTTTCTTCTGACAAAATACTGTTTACTGCATTTTATTATGAATCTCCAATTAGTATTCTACTAAGAATAATTTATTAACTGAAGTAAGCCTCCTTAATTTACGAGCAGACAGTCGCGCCGAGCGAAACAAATTTTCATAACATCGAGGTAATAATTAAGGCATTTAAGCAAACTGTATAGTTTTATATTAACGTGGTACAAATTAGCCTATCAACCACCTGAATCTTAATTTCTACTTCGCGCGGGAGTTATCTTGATGGCGCACGAATCGCGAACGAGTCGCTGTGCTCTTGACTACACGAACATCAAAAAACAATACGTTAAGTACCCGAACATGTCAAAACTTTCCCCTGTCTGCCAAGACCCGAACACATGTTGACGCACTCATTTAAAATTCGCTGTTGTAAATCGTCTGTCGAGTTGGCACAATGTCAAAATGGCGGAACAATTACGTTGTCAAGTCCATAAGGATTACACGTCGTCACGCCACGTTTCATGTCGACCAGACAACTTGGCTCGTCATTTTACGTCAGATCCGGGAGCCGCAAGCTCTTTACCACTTTTATACCTCGTTTTATGGAAGATTGTCAAAGTTACGCGCGAAAACAATGGGAGAGCACGCCAGAGCACGCCGAGAATCGCTGAATAAAAAAAGAATTGCTAATAAAATGATGATGCCGGATGTTGTTTGTGGGTGAACGTCAATTTTTTGCTTATAAAAACCCTCGTGCTTGTTTGTGAATTGCTGTTTATTTTATTATCAAATTTTTCTGTCTTCCAAATGTTTAGTTAGCAAATTGTTTAAATGTCTCCTCTTTTTTATCGAGTTCGGTGTTTTCGAGGTTAAACATTATGATGGTTAAGTTTTAGATTTACGATAAAAGATGAAAAATATATTTATCGGTGGCGGTTCTCGAGTACTTTTAATCTAGACACGATGTTCTTACTTTGAAAATGACCAAACTTTTCTCTTTTAAGATCACAAGGGATTTAGAGTGAGTACTCAATTTAGCCAATTATCCCTAATAGATCACGAAGGCTTTTATCGATTTAATAATGTTTTATAGCAGTTAAGAGGTAAAAGAAGTGTTCTAAATCTAAAAATTCTTTGTGAACAATTTACCATAATTTATTGAGAAGGAAAATTGTGTGAAGACTTAGCACGGAGTAATATAGCAGAATCTATTCAAAGGAAACACTATAATTCTGTAAAAACTTGCAGGTAATGGTAAGCTTGGCTGGGCAAAAATAAATACACACGCATACACAAAATACAAATACAGAAATAAAAATAAGACTATGGCCTAATGAGGCAAGACAAAAGTAGAGGACTTTCACAACTTTTGGGTCTATTGTCATCCACGCACGTTTTCCCCGAATTTTGAAAAGGAAAGACTTGTTATTAGTCAGCAGTCAATAAAATGAATAATAAAATTACTTTTTAACCATTATTTGATTTATTATAGTGACGTATGATTCTTATCATCACAAGAACGAGCGAATCGTTGGTAAAACTATAAATACCGCCCACTGCCCGCCTCCGCCCCACCCTCATACGTGCGCTTGGCAAAATATAAAAAAAAAAACAATTAAATTGTTTACGTAGCTATTCTAAATTGTGAAAAACTAAGCTATTTAGAGGCTTTATCTCTGTTTGTTCAACAAAATACAGCAGCATTTTTAAACTCATTCGTTTATATTGCAGTGAGCTTATTTGGCAGCTTTTTGCTGCAGTTCATAAACTATTTAACGTTCTCGCTTCATAAACGTATTTAAAAACATTCGTTCTCATATAAATACTGATATACATTGCGTAGGATTGAAGAGGTCATTAAACTGCATTGCGAAGTGGATGCCTAATTATGTACCTTTCGTTACGTCACGCCAAAGTTCTTGCTGTCGCTACGTTGATATCGAAAAAACAAGTTTAACAGGTTTCGGAAAATCGACATTATCCTTGTTGTGATCGAGAAACTGAAAAAACAAACGAAGTTGGTCACGCATTTCTAGATAATTCGGAATAATGATTTTGTAAACTTTGGCACATATACTTCATTTTAGAATGTAAATAAATGCCATAGTCATGCTAATCAGGGTACGTCTAAAGGCTAGAAGTATTCACTAAGGGTGTCACCAAGGGTGCTCCACAGAATCAAAGACTGGGGCACCAGATTGAGAATCCCATTCTATTTATTTAAATTGGCCCTTTAAATTACCCTGCGGGCCTAGTTAAAGTTAAAGCCAAGTGTCCATCACCCCATCTCCGATTTTCCATTTATCCGTCCGATAATCTAATTCCCTTTGTTGACACAGTTATCAAGCTGAAACGTTAACTTTACTATCAACCTTGTAACTATGTCATCCGAGGGAATTCGATTATAGCGCGTCTTTAGACCTTCGGTACAAAATCGACTGACCTGTTCATAGTCAGTTTACATATTAATCGTACTTCTCGGAATTCGTAACCACAGCTTTTATCGATAAAAAATAACTCGATTCTAATCACAATCGTGGCACGTGTTGCTTATGAATCGGATTTATAATGGACGCGCGCGCTGTGAGTACAACTTGATTGCGCGTACGGCGAATGAAATACTCACTGCTGACTCATAATGCGATATAATATATTGTTTAATGTTCTTATCTGTAATCTAACTATTGTTTTTATGTCTATTAGTTCCGACATAGCTTTAAAGTGATAAGTTATTTGAAGAATTTTTATTGTAAGTATTTAATAGCACACGTAAACGTTGTAAACGTAAACATCCGATTATTTACCTCATTAAGTGGCGACAAAAACGTAGTTAGTGTTATTTCTTAATGAGATAAGTTATCACGAAATCACAGGTACTTGTTTCTATTGTTTAACTACATCATTATAAAGACGTAAATAACTAGTTGGTAAAGTAATGGCGAATGGTTTGTTATTCGACTAATCTGTTCAAGTAACAATTATGACGGCCTGTAATTGAACGAATGACTATTTTATGACACTCGGGTTCCCCTTCATTGTTAGCCGCTAGTCTTGAGGGAATTATAGTGGTAGCATTGATAACGTACAATTATGAAAGTTTTTCAATGTTATTGGAAAAGCTCCTCATTTTGTTTTGTGTGAAATGTATGTTTAGTTAACTTCTTATTTTGACTAATGAGGGCGGAAACTCGTACACATTTCGTAGAATAATATTATAAAAATAAGCTCGGTTTAATTAATATACTTTTCAGGAGGTAAAGTAGTGACGGCAAACGTAAAAAATGTACATAATATGCTCAAAAAATAAATAATCTCATCGTTTGTGTATGTTTTGTAACTGACCCGGATTCATTTCTCTCGAGAGTAGATGTTCTCAGAAATACCTACACATTACAATTACGTTTTGGATGCGATCCCAAACAATACCCAACAAAATGAACCAAAATACCAGTTACATATTAATATTAATCACTGTACAATGTATCGTTAAACTCGACTTAATATAATTCACTATTAAAACACGGATTAATCACCAAATTATGCAATTAATCTATGAAATAATTTACGTGCAGTTGATATTACTGGGAACAGTGAATAATAAACAATTATTGGCTCTCCGTATTTCCAGTGGCACATTATTTCAACAAACGTTATGTTAATGAAAAGGTAATTACTCGTTTGATCCTGTTTGTGCACTATATATTTATTAAGTGCCATGTTTATTAGATATAGACCAACATAATACAGCAAATAAATTGATTTCACTTCAACAAAGAAATTCAAATTAAATTACATACAACGTTTGAACAATCATTAAATCGATAGTTATTGTAACGCAATGTTGAACATTCAAAATGAAAGGATTTGAAACTGTCATTAAACGAGATTGTGTTACGTAATTAGGATACGGGTCGTAAAGAGAATTTGGGAGGAATTTAAATCTTCAATTTGAGTTAACAAAAAGGTCGGTGGGATGTGAAAGCTATCTTCCACACATAAATGTATTATGTATAAAGATGTTTCGTAAATGGGATGAAGGCATCGTTTTTCGGGTCCGGAAACCATTGCCTTTGTATCCGAAGCGATCAAAAAGTTGGTACACATGCAATATATTCCTCACAAAAAGGCTTTTGATTACATTTTCGACATACGTATTCAAACTTAAAGAAAAACGTTGCAGATATCTTCGTGTCTGTAACATATTTAAACATTCGTAACATGAACGATTTTATGCTTGGGGATAAAGATAAAATAATAAAGAAGTTTTTTTTTGTGTTTGATGGTTTTTACCTATTTAAATTGAACCGATTAAAAAAGTTTCACTGTTGGGAAGCTATATTATTCCCGAGTGACATAGGCTATATCGTTCCCACGGGCCGCAAGTGAAAATAAAAATTCAAACATACAAAAATACGAATTTTTCGAATTCTTATTTTTTTTTTCAATTCTTAATAACCCTAAATATTTTGTTTTGTAAAAATATTTAATGTACAGACACGATTTTTTACTGTTTTATTACACGTGATAGATATAGATGAAGATGCAACTGCCGAAAATGCTGACCAGGTTACAAAGTTATCTTGCTGCAATTAGTTACACATTATTTTTCTTTTACAAAGCTATAAATATCTGAGCACTCCCTCTAATTCAAAGTTGTTACGTCTGCCTACTGTCTCTAAAACAGAACAAGTAGCTGAAGTAAGGGTGTAACTAGGAGTATGTCGATTCGCCGCGGCCTACAAACCTGTTAGGGGCCGTCCATTAATCACGTGATGCTTTTTTTAGCTTTTTTTCAGCCCCCCTCCCCCCTGGTGATACTTGGTGAGGTTTAAGGCTCTACCCCCCCTCCCCCTTCCTATATCACGTGTATTTTTTCGTGCCTAAACAATTTTGTAACATCAACACTGTTTCGGGATATTTTGAATTTACTCAATTATCCCAAAACATATTAAAGATAGCATACAACATATGTATATGTCGGATCTGTCAGGATTTCTTCTCGATCTATCTGGCATCATGTGGGCAGAAATAGGGTTATCGTGCAATGAGATAGACGATTAAATAATTACAGTTTATTATTAAGACACTTTACACAATCGACGATCAACTTCATTACAAAATGTGAACACTAGACGTGACGGAGGGCAGTTCCGTGATCTGTACAGCGCGACACCTCAACGAAGACTCCTCTCCGTGGAGATCCCGCCGACCACCACGACTCTGCCAAGCGCGCCAAAATGCTGTTTTGGAGAAACACCGCCATTGGCCGCGCTTACGTGACGTTTAGCGTCCGTACTCATGACCGGAT